>VXAD01001027.1:2056062-2186143 GCA_013399195.1 Dicrurus megarhynchus | reverse complement strand
AAAAAAAAAAAAGAGAGAATTTATACACAGGGTTTGAGACTGTCCAGCTTTTAAAAACAAATTGGCTTGTGTTCCTGTTGCAAAGCATGCAGTGCATTCAGCTGGGATGGGAATGCATGCTGATTGCCTGTGCAAAATGAAACTGCAGTGCCTGATCTTCACCTAAAGAAAGCAATCTCAGAAATCCGTGCCCAGATCTGTGCCCTTGCTAATATTTTTACATCTGTGTATCAGGATGCAGAGTGTTGCGCACTCTGTGTTGCACCACAAAGAAGCTGTTCGACTCCAGGAGTGCTAGGGAAGAAGTTAAGCACTGGGACGAGTTTTAGGAAAGCATGAGATTTCTGTGGATAGCACTGAGATTGACTAGTTGAGAATTTGGACCATACTTGTATATGTATCTCCATACTTTATAGGCTAAGACACTTCTTTGGGACCCTGATTATTTCAAAAAGACACAGGTGATGTGGCAGCAGGAAGAACATGTAAATGGCTCCTTGATGAGGTGGCTCTTTAATAAGGCGAATACTCTGGCAGTTGAGTCAACTTCTTTCTATATCAGTTCCCTGTAATTACTGGGAGAAAACAGGTTGTGTCAAGAAAGGAAGAGTAGAAAAGAGCATCTTGACATAGCAAAGGACACAGGCCGGGAAAGAGAGGATGACGCTTGTGAGAAAGAGGCCTTTTACTAACACCAGCAAGAGCCTTTCCTAGCCTGTGAAGCTAAGGCATAATACTGTTCACTGGAGAATGAAGGGGAAGAATGCTTCTGGTGCAATCATCAGAATTATTTAAATGCTAGAGGATCCCCTGGTCTTATTCAGTTGATAAATAAGCTGTATTTGTCATGAGAATTGCCATGCAGCTTTACGCTTAGAAAAAGGATTTTTTAATGAGGTTCTTTAGCCTAGTCAGCTTAAGCAGAGGCCTAAAATATATGGCTGTGGCTCTATTTGGCAAGAACACTTCTGTTTCCATATGGGTATCAGCAGTGTTCTGTTCCTGTTACATATCTCTCTCGGGACAGCAAAACAGAGCTTTGTTTTGCACTTGTTGATATATCAGTTTTATTCCACCAGATTAATACAGAGAAAATCTAAATTTACCCTCGTAGATATCGTGTGAGGCTTGCACTCGAACAGGGTTGGTAAAAAACACTTTTAAGCAGAGCAGATACTCCTGTCTTGCTTTATACTTTGCTGTGAACATGGAATCAGCCAAAGCAGCTGGCACTTCTTCACTTCAATCTTCTGCATGCAAGTTTATTTCCACAGTATCTGCCACACATCCATCCAGCCCTGATACATTTTGTTACAAATCCAGGCTTTGTAACTCTTCTAAACATCCTTGTTCTCTGTATGAAGGATAAGTGTGGAATACACTTGCATTCTTTAGTGCTCTTAATGGATCTGACTCTGCTCCACATGACTTTACTTTGGGGACTTCACAGAGAGACTGAGCAAATTATACCTTTGATAAATGCCTTACATGAATCTGAACAAATAATTCAAAAATCAAGGTACTGTTTTGATCTCTGTTCAGCAATAACAAGTACACTGCAGGAATGAGAGCTCTGCAAGGCTCTGAGTGGGAGGATATACTCAAAACACGGGTGTCTTCAAAGGGTATCCTTGAAATTGTGTACCTGGTTCTTCAGGCTTAAAGGCCTAGTCTGGAGTCTCTCTGAGCAGCAGAGGAAGGTCAAAGAAGAAGCTGCCTGCCACAGCCTGTCTGACCAGCAATCTGCAAGGTGGTCTGACAGCAGAACCATCACATCATTAGCACTCCCATCTGCTTACTGGAGAGCTCTTGTAACCGCTCTGAACCAGTCAGTGGGTCACACTGGAAAAGAGAATCACATCCCACAGTGATGCCTCTTGGGGTGACAAGAGGAGTTGGAAATCATTGACAAGAGCATGAGCTATTTATTTTTATGGTCCTGTGCAGAAGTGTTTTAGAACAGTTTCTTGAGGTTGTTATTCTCTGGTTTGTACTTCTGGAACCTTTAAAAAGTTTTTGCACTGGATGAACCCTGAGTGCTCTGGGCAGTACCATTGTATAAAAGAATTCAATAAACATTGCTGCTGCTATCTCATATATAAATATATATATATATATGTATATATATATACATGCATGTATACATAAAGCAGGAATAAATAAAGATAGCAATAATTCCTGATGCATCTGTATCACACTATGCAGGCACAATGAATTGGTCACTCAGATATTGTCTCACTCCTGACATGCAGCCACCTCCGGGAAGGATCACAAATGTTGTCACACTGCAAAAAAAATTGAGACCAGAAAGGTAAAAATACTGGCTACAACTGCCTTAGTCAGTGCATAAATTTATACTGTTGTAATAAATTTATCCACTAGATTTTCTTGCTTAGAAAATTCAGGAGCATATCTGATTAAAAAAAAAAAGTAAAATCAGTGCATGATTATCCCTCTTTTCCCAATCAATACAATCACCCCAGCAGTGTAGCTTATTCAAAAGTACTCATCTTATCTGCTTTGTGTGAAGAAAGACTCTTATCACCTCTTTGTGATTTTATAGTAGTGAGTATTTTTCTAATGCTGCTTCCACTGAGCTGTGGATCAGGGTCACACATGTGGCCAGAGAAATACAAGTAAATACAAGTGTGTTTGTGGAACTGGAAACTTTGAAAGCCATGGTGCTTAGGTCTTACAGCAATAAAGTGGGCCGTCCCAATAAATCACAGGCCTGTGTTTGCAAGCTGTGCATAACAGATCCTTGCCTATGAACTTTCTCTTTCCCTTGGATAATGCACCCCTGCTTTCTTCAAAACGCTCCATTTACATCCCTATGAACCTAAACTGTATTTCTCTCTGCTTTTCTGCTGTCAGGGGATTGCTCCTTCTTTATCCTTCCTTCTTTCTGGGGCTCTGCGTTCGTCCTCGTGTGACAGACACACCGAGGTAAAAAGTATCCACTAGCAGAGCAGGGTAAGAATACATATATGCTGTTAGTGAAACATACGTGCAGCCCTACTGCCAAAACTAGATTTGCCATCCACCTACACTGTTACATTTCAAGTCTTGGTAAACTACTTTTTTCTCAACTCTTAGTCATTTTTGCATAGTCAGACATGACTGGTGCTTTAGTAAGAGCATCAGCTTTATGTCGTGGACAGACAGCTGCCTGTAGCTTGATTGTATTCATGCCTAATGTGAATCAAAAAAAAATATTTTTTCATCTGACAGCTTAACTATGATTCTGTAAGCATTACCGCTTTTCCCTATCTTTTGTCTTGGCTGAGAGCAGTTCACTGAAGAGCAAACTCAGTGCCTTCCTGCAAACCAGCAGTGAGTGCTGCAGGTGTAATCGAGGGAGCTCAATAAAGGTCCTGAGCAACCTGGTCTGATCTTATAGCAGATCCCACTTCGAGCAGGAGGTTGGACTACTCCTGACTTCTTCTTCATCCCAGGTGATCGTCACATGATCTTGTCTGTGATCCTGGTCTTACCCTTGCAGGATGCTGTGTGTCTGCACCAGCCACTGTGGTTTTATCACTGCAATATTCTTAGTTCAGGATAGAGTAACTTAAAGAAAAATATGACATACGAGATACACTTTTGGTGTAGATTAGATGTGCTCTATGGCCTGCTCTGGGCTACTCAGACTTTGCTAGGAGGGCCCCTAAGTCTTGCAAAGACATTGGAGAGAGGAGAGGAGCAAAGCAGTTACTTGAGCTGCTCTGATTTTTCCTTCTTTGAACATCCCACTCGGTTCTCCTAGCTTGAAGGCAGACCTGTAAGAAGTCCTTAGAGAACTACTAGTATCTGAGTGATAGAGCTGTCACGCTCAGCTCAAAATCAGCCTTAGTAAAATGGAAAACTGAAATTATGTCCAGACTGTCTCACGTCTCAATTTCTGAAGAAGCAATTTCCCTCTTATTCACTTAACCCACCAACTGTCTGAAATTTCATTAGCTCCATGTCTTACAATCCTAGGATGTCCTGAGGGACTATGGTGGTCGGGTCACCTAACAGTGGCTTAATAATGCTTTGCTAATTTCAACTCAAGAGCCAGGACTGCTCAGAAATACACTGTGTGTTAATCAGCAAGGCAAGTATTTTGCTTTCTTACTTCTTCAGTTGCACACATTTTATGTTTGAATTCTGTCGAAAATTCCTTTTTTGATGTAATGAAATAGCTCAAAAATATTCCCTGTGGTCACTTCTCAGTTACTTCTGTGTTGCTGTCCTATAGCATAGCAACATACCCCTTGCATGTCAATCACAGAAGTTTCAAGTCCTCTAACAGGTCAGCGTGATTTGAAATACCCTCTAGCTGTCTTGTTACTTGTTGGTTTGTTATTGTTCCTCCCCTGAGGGGTCTTATTGGTTTACTATCATGTACCTTCTTTCATGATTGGTTCATTCTGTTATCTCTACCTGATGATGTAACACTTTAAAACTCTCTGCGAGAGAACAAACGGGGTCTCTCTGCTTTAGCTCCCCTTCAAGCTAACTGGCCCCTGCCCTCTCGGGGGCAGGAGAAAATAAACTTGGAATGCAGCTGACAGAGTTTCCACTCTTTTCTCCGTACCTTCCGCTGCTGGCTACAGCATGCCTACATGCTGTGAGGAAGCGTTGGGCTGCACTGGTAAACTGAGGCACGCAAACCTCAGTTACCATCAATTCGGTCGCTGACTCACGTGGGCATCGGACCCCGAAAACCTGCAGGCCGGGCTGGGAACAGCCTGGCCGGCAGAGATATTAACACTTCTGAAGAGCTTACTGCTGCTGAAGTTATTTGAAAACAATGTTTCACTGTATTTCAGTATTGAGTTAGCCTGTGATTGTCTCTAGTGCGAACTGAAAATTGCAGCCACCTTACACCTTGAGAGTAGCCAACCTGAAATCTAAATCCAAGCAAGTAAGTTCGGATTGAGTATCATTCTAGTGATATCATTGATTGCTTTCCCTGGCAAAAACAATTCCACATCACAGGTATTGACTAAGTAATTAGGGAAGGCAAAGAAATGCAAGAAGTGATAAAAAAAAAGTATTTAAAAAATAATTCCATAAAGTATTTTTTATACACACTCAACACTGAACGGGAGTTTATCACTGGTTTTGAGAATTCCTCTTTCAAATGTTCATGTTAATGAACATAGGGTTAAAATCAATTTTCAGTAGAGCAGTTTTGCAGTTCTTCCCATGCAGTGCGTGGTCTGGAAAAAACGTCATTTTCAAAAATGCCATTGCTTTCAGAGTGGCAGCCACATACCTTAGCAACCCCATGGAATTACACCAAGAATGACTATCTGTTTTTTTTATTATGAATTTAATATTGTTGAAACACTTAGTTGACAAGTACATTTCCAACTCCACACGCAGTGAAATCCATTCTCATCAGCCTCTGCTTTGAGAGATCTATGCACTGTAATACCATCTATTAGAATCTATGTGCTGTATCATTGAACATTATAGATAAACTTAGAGATTTTCACCTAATGTTTGGGGGGCCGTAAAGAAGGAATAGAAATACAGAAAATGCTATAATCTCTTTAGTTCCTTTATGCACTTCATTTACTAAAAATCATAAAATGGATAGTAAAATATTTACTAGTACTCTGCAGTTCTCAAATGGCAAAAATCAAATTGTATAGTGTCTCACTTTTACAGAAAAACAGCTTCAAGTAGGCAGCCACAGAAAGAAATGGACTTTTTAACCACTGTGCTTTGAGGACTAACATAAATTTCTTACTGGTCCATGCATCACTGGAATTGGGAGTTTTGGCATTTATGGTAAGCCCAGAGCAGTCCGAAAAATGTGGGGGTTTTTGGTCAACTCTGCTAAGAGACTAAGTGAAATTTTTGAGAGCTGCAAATGACCTAACTAAACTGATTTAGGAAAATGTAAACAACAGGAGGTTTCAGCTAAGCATTTTGATTTTCTGCTGTAGCAGAAAGCTCCCCTATTGAAATGCACACTGACTGCAGCTCAGCTGAGGAATGGTAACCTTTAATTCTGTGTAAGCGTGTAACACAAAGTAAGTGTTTTACTAGGAGAGCTCTTGAACCTTATCAGAGTGACATTCTTGAGTGAGGTGTGTGTGTTTTGAGTTCCAATCAGAAACATTTCCCAAACCTGTAGTTCCACAGAAAGAAAGAAACTAATGGGTTTTGGATCATGTTATAATGTAACATACTGGAAACATAAAATTACAGTCATTCATCTGAAAAACACTACTGAATAGACCTTAGAGTTTCCATCTTTCAGGTCAACATTTTTATAGTTTCACCTCTACCTTGCATAAACCAGTCAGTCCAGTTTAAGCTATTTTCATTTCAACTGGATGAAAAGGAAGCCCTGCCTTGACGTAACATCCACCATAGCAATGCAGGGATAATCCTCTTTCCAGTGTAAATCATAATCTGAACACAGTTAACTCGTGCAATCTGTGTGGATTCTATGGAGTTTTTCATCCATTTGATGACACTTGAAAATGACTTAATACAGGCTTAAGCACATGCCATTGTTCAACTATTCTGCAAATTGTATTCTGTGTCTCTAGGCAGCAAATCTTTTCCTGGTGTTTCAGAGGACTTAAAAATTCTGTAAATTTCATACTTTCATATTTCATGTGTATTATATTTTCTCCATCATCTTTTTGCCACTAGGTAATATATTCTTTAGGAAGTGTAAATATACACATCCTCACATTTCATGTCTGGGATAATAATCCGGCATTCTTATTCGGGAATCCAGCTCCTTATTCTTGGATGTGTAGAAAACCACATGTAGAAATTAAGTTGAAATGCAAATATACAACTTGGAACTGCCTGCAGAATAAAAACAGAGAAAGGTTTTATTGATTTAAACATTAATAAGACACTATATGGCAAACACTTTCATCTTTTTTCCCTGAGGGACAAAAGTCTTCATAAGATGCACCTCCATCCCACTGTGTATTTGACTAATTTTTGTACTAACTGTTGAATAACCATCCTTTTAACTTGAGCACCTCGTCATGACAAGTGAATGCACCCTTGTAAGGAAAGAGAGGCAAGGTCACTTCTTACCAATAGAAGGTTTTGCTCACCAAGGGGTTTCCCTGGTACCACTGCCCATTTTTGGCACTTCCATTTTCAGCGTTTCACCAATAGATCCCTAGGAATCCAGCTGTGACTCCCCAGCTGTTGGGGGGGTGAGGTGAAGACTATGGCATGCCCACAGCATGATGGTCTGAGTCTTTCTGACTGGGAAGTCACCTTGACTAACCAAACAAATGCTGTAAAGGATGGAGAGTCCTAAATGCTTTTCCCTTGGTGAGAATTAGGCACCTAAATGAGGTGGGGATGTGTGGCTCAAAAGAAAGCCCGGATCTTCATAGTTAAACAACGTCTTTAAAAAATTGCATCCACAGAGAGGACCCTAAACACCTGATTGCAACCCAGCCTGAGGGAGAAATGTTTTCTGTCCATCATGTTCACACTGTGATAGTGTGCAAAGAAGGAAATCTGGACTTACTGAGGCACAGGAAAGGCTGTGAGAGGGATGCTTATTTCAGAACCTGGGATTTGGTTCTAGTTCTGGCTTGTCACACCAAGCACAAGACATTCTGTCCTCATTTAAGAGCCAGGACCCAGGGCTGGTCTCTTCTTGCTGCTGCCAGTCAGGAAACCGTCAGTGCTTAAGTCTCATCCATAACCTCTTGGTGCAGCGCCTTTTACTGAAAATTGAACTTTCAATTTCTCTGGACGTGGTCAGGTTTTAGTCACCTCTCTGGAATACATACATTTATTTACATGGCACCTAAATCTCACTTTTTCACACTCTCAGAATGTTTTGAGCTTTGTTGGTAGACACTTCAAGGTCAGCCATAATTTTTACATATATTACAAAATTATTAATTAATTTGTCAATAATGAAAATTAACATTTCTCTAAGAAATGCAACTGCTGAGACTGTAATCAGCAAAGATTAACTTTTTAAGTTTTTCTCATTACTCTTGCAATTCTGAAAGCATGAATATGAGATCAGAGAAACTGCTATTCTATATTTACAAATAATAAAACCATGTTGTGGCTGGCAATTGTGGAGTGGCACAGTAGACTTAGCAAATATCTCACGAAAGTTTATCACTCTTTTATGAATTAGAAGGTAGGAAACAAAATGTGTGAAGAAATTTCATAGCTACTTTGGCTAATTGCTGAATCTGTTGAAATTCCTTGACTTCATAATATCATGACAAATAAAATATATATATATATATATATATTCACCTGTGCAAGAGCAAATACCTCAAAACTGAAATCTTAACTGCTTTTTCAACTCAATCTTCTCCTTTCACACACTGACTAGTCTAGATAGGAAGTCAAGAATTCAAGAAAAGCCTGAAGTAAGACTATGCATTGCTTGTCATTTACTTATGGCAAAGGCAGGTTTTCGGGTTTTGTGTTTTTACTACATAATTTAATTTCACTGACATAAGAAGAAGGTTTTCTGTTTTTCCATTGCAACTATAGTTTTTAACCCATGTTTTGCTACATATATTGAATATTGCCAGATCTAATAATGTACTTGGGTGGCTAATTCACTTCAGAAGGGTGTTTGAAATAAGCTGAGTCTGTGTTGAGGCAGGTGAAAAGTGCTTTTGTTCTGCTCTTTCAGCTCTGCATGGTGTGTTTTGGTTTGAGGGGTGGCAAGGGACAGCAACAGGGGGATGGGAGTTTGAGGGTAACACCTGTGTTACTGCACTTATCTTGCCTGACCTTCTCCCAGGGCGTGGTGCAGGAGCAATAGGCAAAACAAGAAAGCCAAAGCTGAGGCTCTCTTGCTGCAGTTGCCTGGTGGGGATTTGTCTGGGTCTTTCAGTTCCACCATGTGTTCAGCAATGTCTGACATGGCAGAGAGTCTGGCAAAAATGGGCATAGAAATATATCAAGATCTACTTTCTATTGATGTAAATGAGATATTAAGTTCAGGCAACTGCAAAAAGTGTATCATATTGGAAACAGAATCAGTGATGCTTTGTGTTATACTCCTTGTGGAAACAGGGTATTTACTTTTAAATTAGTTTCCTAGTATCAGCCTGTTAAGATATCCAAAGTTTATGAAATAGTATAGCAGGGGGCCAATTGCTTGAGTTGAAAAGAAATTAAAAGCCAAATTGCTTATTTATCATTTATCAGCCTCTCTCAGCTGTCAATACAATTTTTCTGCCTTCACTGATCATATTTTTGCTGTCTGTTCCTTAACAGATTTTGTTTTGATTGCTTCTGTTCAGATTCTGTCTGTCATCTCAGTGTCTAAGCAGACCATATGTTAGCTTGACCTACTACCAAAAAAACTTCAGTCTGAGTTCACTTGAGAAGTTACTCTTGCTATTATTTGAAGATTTATTAATTTTTCAGTGGCATCTGGTTCTTTACCTCCTGCCCCAAAATCTGCTTTTGTTTTTTTCACTGTTGGCAAAAAAAAAGGACAATAATTTCTGCCTTCAAATATAGTCAGAAATAACAACTCCTTCAGCCTTTCATCCTACCACAAGATGTTATGGTAACAAAACAGCATCTTTGTGCTGCTAAAATGCATTCTATCTGAGATACACAATGGGGAAATACTATTATTGCCATTTTGTTGCTTCAGAAGTTGAGCCACAAATGAACAGTCTGATTCAACTGGCCCTACTAAAAGGATGGTGGCATAATGAAGACCTCTCCCAAGCTTATCATTGATGTTGGTAAACAATTAAAATTTCTCCTTGATCTTTGGGGCAGCAGAAGACACTCAGAGAGAAAGCACAGCCAGTCTTTGAACTCTGTTCTCTACTGGTGGGAGAACTCACTAATTTCTTTGCGTCTCCTGTAAGCAAGAGAGGAGATTCTGGAAAAGCTTTGGAGACCCCAAGGCTGGCTCTTTCTGGCGCTGGCCTCGAGTGGAGCGATGAACGACCTCCCAGCTGCCAGAACAATGACAGGTCTGTTCACTCTCACTGGATGGAAGAGTCACCCCAGAACGAGTCTGTAAGCTGCGGGGTGCAACTTCCTTTCTGCTGCTTTGCAAGGTCCTGAGCTTTGCATTTTTGGCCATTCAGTGTTTCATGACTAAACCCTCCAAGCTTGCATCTTAACCTTGTCTGTGCATGAAAACCAGACCTCTACAGCTTGTGCCCAAATTTCTTTTCTTGATAATGAATTGTCCATCCTCTCTCCTGCATTCCCTGCTGAAACCCTGCTAAATACTGTGTTACATTGAGCTTAGCCCTTCAAATCAGAGTGATATATGAGAGTCATAAATGCTGGAAGATACCTATGGGAATGCACTGAAGAGAGCCTTGGGGAGGCAGAGGAGAATGCTGTGCTAGAAACAGGTAGTTATTATTTGAATAATGCAGAGACATAATCTGAAAATTCATTCACCTTGCAGGGTTGATCTGGAGATAAATCAGACCATATATCTCTTTATTGATCAGGGTTCAATAACCATTCCTATGTTTTTACTTGACTTTATAATTCCTACCTGTTCCCTTCAACTAGTCAAATGATAAGGAGTGCATTTGCTAAACAGTTGTGTTTTTTGTGTTATCTCTCCACTCACTCAGAACTATAACAGGATGTTTATCTACTGAAAAAAACCCTGTCTCTCATTTACTCTGCAAAGCACTCCACTGCCTCCACAGCAACTGTAGCTGCAATTATCATTGTTGGCATCCAGAGATAGTGATTTTTCTATTTACACTCCATGCCTGGCCCTTGTGAAGTTTAATAAATGAAGTCAGCAGTTACATTATCATTTGATAGACTCATCACCTGATGGTAGCTGCTGAAAAATGCAATAAATTAAAGGTCCCAGAGGGAAGAAAAAAGGTTAGAAAAAAAAAGTGTTATACACTTTTTCAAAGGAATTACATTTCTTCTTTTACCCTATGTGAAGAAATTTAACTGTGGTTTTTCTGTCTTTTATTTTTTAATATTTACTTTCTTTTGCATTTTATGAGAAGTCACATTCAGGAATTCATCAAAGCAAAATTTAACTCAGGATGTAGGACACAAAGGAAAAAACATAATAGGAAGAGTTGCCTGGCATTTTGCTGAGGTCTTCGCTGGCAGTAGCTGGGTAGGGTTTGGGGTCTGTAGAGACACATTAATTCAAAACATGCATCCAGCAGCCTGCAGTAGTAGGGCTGTTGTGATGCTCCTTTCGTGGGCCTTAAAACCAACCTCTCCACAGACCTGCAAACACCCCAGCCAACTTAAGACAAAAGACAGCCTTGGCAGCAAACAGAACCAGATCCACTGGAGACAACAAAGTCCTTGAAGTGGATGAGCCCTTTCTATTGAGAAATCAACAGAAAAAAATCTCATTTCAGCACAGGGCTGAAGATAGGTTGAATTTTACAAATGATATGAAGTATTTTCCTTAATGGGTTTCGTCTTTTAGCCAGACAGTAAACACTGTCATGACTAGCAGTGTTTGCCTGGTAATAAGTGCTGAGCATAAACTCAAATAGACTATTCACCACTAAGCAAAGATTAATACCCACCTACACACATGTATGTTTTTCCTGATACTCCTTTCATTACATTTTTCAAGTAGACAAGTAACAAAGTCATTGAAAGAGTTTAGCTCACTGGTTGTGTTTTAGGTTCTCAGTGGCAGGAGTTCAGAAAATACCAGTTCTAATCTCTGCAGAGTCCTAATGGGAAATGGATGTAGGCTAGAGGGAAACTGGTGAAAAAAATGTTGATCTGTTTTACTATGAGCAGCTGCAATGGCCCCAGCAAGTAGCAAAAGCACACACATTCAGAAGAAGTATTATGCATAGGCACCCCTGTTATTAAAGCCACTAATAATGAGGAAGCATGGAAAACGTTTGTGTAGTTTAATTCAGATTAGTCCTGTCATAGCTGCTTGCACTTTGCTCTCTGTAACAGATTTCTCCTGGAGATTCCTGGGCTGCTTGGTGAGATCTTTGCAAAATTTTCATTTGTGGAGAAACATGGATAGATGTGTGTCCTTCCTCTTAGCCACCCCAACACCAGGAAAGGAGTTGGGGTGGATGTGGATTTGGATTTAATGTGATTTCTGCTCCTTCCCTTTTGAGACTTTATGTTTGTTTTACTCCTTCATGCTGTTAAGCATAACAAATCCTTTTTCTGCTTCACAGTGAGCACTTACCCAATATTTTGCTCATTTTTTCTTCAGTCACGGGCAGCAGCCTCTGCCTGACAGCAGGGTGCTTAGTTTTGAACCCAGGACCTCTTCTGCTGCAGGTGCTTCAGTTGCACAAGCTTTGCTTCTTCACTGCTCTTAGAATGAGCTGCAACTCTGGGCTTAAGCCAAAAATGATTGCTGTAAACTCAGCATTCATTGGCTTGGGAGGACTCAAAGGCCTTGATTAAACCATAAATCCTGGGAAAAATACTATCCCTTTTCCAAACAGCACACTCAGAGACGGCCCCAAGACCATCTTTGCATTTGGGCCTAATAAAACATGAAACAGTGATTGCCTGGCCCTGCAGTTTTTTTCTTATTCTTAAAAGCATTTATGCACCTGCCCTGCTAATTCTCAGTTACCCTTCCTTGTCTCTTCTTGCCAAAACAATGCACCAGATGCCAGCGTCTACAAACATGGCCCATAATATAAATCTACATAAAATAGTCGTATTTATAGATAAGATGTATATGAATATATAAAGATATAAAATAAGAGTAAATATTAAAATGGTCCTGCTAGCATGGGCTTATCACAGCAATTTCCAGTCTGTGAACTATCTCTGCTTTAATTTTTCTCTTTAATGAAATATAGAAAAAAGGTATAAGTGCTCAGAAAATAAATAAACCACGTGCAAATTCAGTGATCTGTGAAAAAAATTAATAATAGTAATAATAACAATAACCACAATAATAATAAATAATCTAAGCCAAAATGTTCACAGCCAGATTTTGACAGAGCAAATTATGCTTCAAAATAAACGTTTCAATTACATAACTTTTTTTTTTTGCTACTATGAAATCATGGTACAGTATCTTGTGGTCACTAAATAAGTATTAAATATATTTCTCTGTCGAATGGAGTAAGTTGTGTATTTTATTAAAGGGAACTGGGCTGTTAAGAAGAAGCAGTATAATTCTGAAGAGTGGTCATAGTGAATATTGTTGAAATCACCAAAGATCTGCAAGAGCCTGTTGTGTTTCTTACACAAGTCTGTTCTTTTTTCTTTTATGAATTTTCAATCAAGTCCATTTTGAAACATTGTCTACCGACACCTCCCTGTTCCATAGAGAAATGGGCTTGCTCATGAAAGAGTCATTTTCTGCCTTTGAACTGAAACTTATACATTATGGATGATCTGATTGAAAATTTTAACATGAAATTCTAGTCAGTTTTATACCAATAGTAAAGCTGCCATTAAACTCAATAAGGTTAAAATTTCTGTCTGGATCCTTGAGGGAAGTTTGGATCAGATTAGAATGTTAAATCTACCCCATTCTAAAAACAGATAGAAAAAAATCTGAGAAGACACATGCCAGGAAATTCAAAGTTAACATAACTTTGATGCTTAACTCATCTTGGGAACCTTTATTTTTAGAACTATCCAAGATAAGAAAAAGATGGTGCCTGTTGAGCCTTAACAGGTTTTGTCACTTTGCATTGCAAAGTTACTTAGATCCTAGGATTTATATTATCTGTGAATATCAGTTCCAGGTTTCAAATTCTAAATACTACAGAGCAAGAAAAGCTGCTGAAATATCACCTGCCTTTATGGTGCTGAAACATGCCTGCATTTTTCAGAGATGTCAAAAACAACTCAAACAATACACCAAATCCTAATCAACAGAAGTCATCATAGTTATTTTTTTTATTGCTCTCTACATCAGCTTGTTTTCATAACACAGACATTTCACTTTATGCAGGAACAGATGTATTTGTGACTATTTGCACTGAAATATCCAAACATTACAGTAAAGCAGCAATTTACAGTTGGCTGACTGTGTCTCATCTTTAGTAGACAATTAGTGAACAATGAAAAACTCATTATCTTCTTATTTCATTACAGCCAAGGAAGCAAACAATTAAATTTGGTGGTTTAGAAAAGATACAAACAAACAAAAAGCATCTTGACTTCCCGGAACGAACAAAGTGCAAATAATTCCATCAACAGCACTTGAGTGAAGTTCGTCAAACGGATGTGCTCTAAAATAGAGTTCACCTTAAATGCTTTTCTTTAACTTCCATTTTTAAAGAATAATAGAGAAAAAACTTATACATTCACCACCATCAAGATACTTATATTATATAGGGAAGTAATATATACGTAAAATACACATAGTATGTAAAATACACGTATATGTAAAACATACTAGGATTCTAGGCATCTTTGAACGGCTTTAAAATATAATTATTTTCTCTTTTCCTTTCCCACTTGGTAAGTGTTTTATCTTGACTATGAAGCATGGATCATAGTTTCTGTCTCAGTGTGTCTAAATGTCACTGATATATATTGACCAAATAAATGACCAAATGTTGCCTGAATCTCAAAAAACTCACATATACAGAAGTTTTCATACTGCAGAATTTCATGGCGATTAATTTTAGCATGGAAGTTTAACCAGTTTTAACAGTTTTGAAATAAGAAATTTCTTATATTTACTGTTTTTTCACACATGTTTATGAGTTACTAAAAAGAAACAAATATAAAAGCCAGCTCAGTGAAATCCGGACATGCCACATATTAGTACACAGAAGTCAGTTCTGTCTTTTCCTCTTATCTCTAGCTTTCCAGTAGTCATTATGTCCATCTTTCCACTGATAAAAATCAAACACCTAATTTTCACTGTCAATATCTAGACATTCATATTTTACTTGTGAAATACAGCAACTGAGATGATTCACAGATTCAGAGGTTAATCTGCACCAGCCCTTTATCAAATCTCAGTACTCTGTTCTTCACACTTTCTCATATGTCATAACTAGTGTAGCTTGAATTTAGAATCCACGTGGTAGACAAGGATTGATCCTTCTCATGCAATTCAATCAAAATTGAATTTCACTAAGCTATCTGCTCTTATAGTCCAATGTTCTGGAATGTCTTCATTTTTTTTCCCTTCCTTGTTTCAGTCTCATCTGAAAAAAGGAAAAAAAAAAAAAAAAAAAAAGGGATTGATTGTTTTCATGGGTTTCCTACAGCTCAGAATCTTCTGTAGTATATTGAACAATACATGTCCTGAAGTCCTATTTGTTGAAGGTTGTTTGATGCAGCTGGAGCTACTTACATTTAAGAGAGGCAAAAGGTCCAAAGTTTCTGTAGTTTGCAACATTGATGTAGAAACTTCCCTCTATGACTCAGAATGGTATAGCGAAAAGGATGTTCAAAAGCTAAAGGAGTTGTCAGTTCACTTATTCATGCTGATGTTCATAAAGAACCAACAAGGTTGCAGGGATCCAACTTTCTTTACTTCTCTCTTCACATCCTATGGCATTCAGTTTTTATTTCACTGCTTAATATTGACTGATCCTGCTCCCTTGTTGCCCTTCAGCTTTCATGAACATTCTCTTTTAAAGTGTTAATTCTATTATTTGAGGATACTCGTGGGTGGATATCTTGCTAGTATCTTAGGCAAGAGAAGATGCAGGCTCCTTTAATTCCATTTTATCCTTCTCCCTCACTTGTGCCTTATTCTCATAATATCAGCAGCAAAGACTGGATGTTAAATCTCGTTATGTCATTTGTATTTAATATTCAACCTGACTAACTATAAAAAAAATCACTTCATACTCCCACTAAGGGGTTATAAAGCTAAGTTTATAACTTAGTTACTAAGTTCTCAGGTGAAAGGAGATACAGAGAGGTAAAAGATGCTAATACTGAATCCCACAGTAAAAGTCACATCATGCTTTATTACATAAAATGAGCATGTCTAGGTGAAGACCTAAGAAAAAATCAAGGCAAGCATCTAATTTCATCTACTTTTCCCCATGGTAATCAGAGGAGAGAACTAACATTGGGAAGGTATGTCCTTCTGTGTATTCCACAATGAATAAATCTTCCTCTGTCAGTGCCTATGGATATTGAGGGAAGACAGACAACCCTTTCTCTGCAGTGGTTATTGGCAGAGAATGGCTGAGTAGCTTCAAATGGGTGCCCACCTTTCTTGGAACAATGGATTAGGTGAGGTGAATCCTTACTTGGTGATGAAAGAGCAAGTATAAATTTAGGAGGATACACCACAACTCTTGCCCATCTGGAAAAGAAAGCAGATTGTTGCACAGGGCAGTTTTTGATAACAAAACACAGATATCAGATTTGCATGGCACTGAGGAGAACAGATTGGATGAACTCATGAGATCTCTTCCTTATCTCTGGACTCCATCCTTTTTTTCCCTGAGTGACAAAAAGCCAATAGCAATTGTTTTTAAGACAGGTACAAACATCAGTGCAAAAGCTAATGAAAATTGCTCTGATTAGAGCTGTTCAGAATCCCTGTTCCATGGGAAAGGATGATATTCTGACATATGTTTTCTTTGCAAAATGGGATGAGAAAGGTCTAAATACCAGCAATTTTTAGGGTAATATTTCTTCAGGAATGCTGCAATGAAGAAATTTCTTTTCATTTTGAAATAGCTATATTTTTAGCATTTCAAAACAACATTTGGAACATTTCCTCTTAGTCTCAGGTTTTCACATTTAACACACATATTTTCGTGCATATATATATATGTAGGTCTGTATACGTATACTTACTGTTGACTGTTTCCTTCTAGAAGAAAATAATAATTTCAAAAATTCCTGCATTTTTCCTGAGAACTTCTTTGGTCACTACGTTTGATCAGTCACAGTAACAGCACACCATCCCATGTCCCAAAGGACATATGGACTGTCCAGTCCCATGATAGAAAGAGAGCTGCTTAAAACAGAAATGTACAGGAAACAATTCACAATTTGGTTGTGAAATCCTTCTTTGTAGTGACTACGTATCACCATCTAAAAGCTTTCATTTACTGACATAGGACAGGGAATAATCCAATCAATAGCTGACATAAAAACTTGCTAGAAATTATCATTGATATAAAAACAAATGCAAATAGCAATTTTATTCATACTCTGTGCTCCTAGCACTTTCATGGTTTGTTATACTAAAACAAACAGCCTTTTATTTCAATATAGAGGTACAGATATATTTATCTGCACGGTGCACTCAAAAAATGCTTTTAAATCTTAAATACAATCTGGTGTTTAAAAACCCCAATGTAAATAGACAGCATTATTAAGACAATAATGTTCTTTTAAAATTGTTTAAAACAAGTCTTTCAAGTGTTACATATGATAGGAGGAAGTTTTATAGGTCTCTCTGGTAGCATTAGGTACAAGTTAAGGTTGAAAGACCTCAATATGCACATATGCACTTTATGAAATAGTGGCACCTTTCCAGAATTAATTTATTGGCTGTGCTCTGAGACACAAACCCCATATTTTGTTTTACAAGGGGTCATGTAGCTTTTTGAAATGATCAAGAATATTCTTTCTAGATTTCTGTTTAAAGCTCCTCTCTGAAGTTAAATTCTGGTATCAATAAAAAAACTGCCAAAGTAAAACTTTGTAAAAACATTTAAGATATTAATAGAAGTTAAGGATTCTCTTTCATAGTAAGTATTTTCAGGGTCTGAAATCATGGCATCACTATTATTTTTACTTGCTTGGGTTTAAAGAACACAGAAAATACTTTTTAAGCTTCCTGGCTTTATGTCTGCCTTGTTTATTTGGAGCCTGAGTATTTTAGTATATGCAGTTTCTGGCTCTGTTTAATACCTAGGACACCAATGGCCCCCTTGGCTCCGGCCACTGGCTGCAAATGCAAAAGAATGTCATTAAAAATACAGCAGGAAATCAATTTGGTGACTTTACATTGGTTCATAATAGACATTTTTGCCTCTAACAGTGGATTACGCCAGAATGTTTCTGAACAAAAGAACATCCTGTGAAACCCAAATTGTAACTGATCCAAAGCCCATAAATGGCAATTAAAAATGTTGCTGTTTTTATTGGAATTTCAAGTCACACTTCCATGCCTCAGCCCTCACAACTACATTAGTTTGGGATTTCTTTTATTTAAGTTGCAAAAGAAAATCCTATATTTCAAAGATGGTAATTTGAAACAAATGGACAACAAATTTTAGTATCATAAAAGAGTTCTACATAGTAATATACACATTTTAAATTACTATAGTGGGTTACCAATTTATTTAATGCAAAAAGCCATGAGATGGCAGACTGTTATTGCCTCTCCTTGAAGGAAAGTATTAACCTGCATTGTGACAATGTACAGAAGGCACCACAAAATAACACCCTGTACGCTTTTTCAGAAATTTTTATTTCAGAGGAAATACATGTACAAAGTGGGAGTGGATTCACTGGATATATGTTTCCCCCACCACACCATTTCAGCATTCAGCTCTTCCTGGAGAACTTAGATGGCATAAATAGCATAGCAGGCACCTCTGTTGCTGGACAGACCTGAACAGTTTGCAGTGACTCTCAGTGGCTCAAAGGTTGGAGGCACTCATTCAAAAGAACAAAAAATTACGACAGGTACCATCACAAATTGTTCTGACTTGTGGAAGGGTGGTTTGTCAGAGTCTTCTGCCTAATAATGTTCAGATTCTTTAAAATATTTGGATGCTAATCAAGAGCGCATTGCCAAAATAAATGGGCATTTTCTCAATTTATCATTGTGATTCTACAGAAAATATGAATAGTCAAAGCATAAAAAGTAATTTCCTCTATTGTTTCCTTGACATTGATTTGCTAAGAGTTGAATAAGAGTACACTAGACCTCTAAGAAAACTAATTTTGTTGAAAGAACATGAAGACAACAAGAAAAATTCCTTCAATAACTTCTGGGAGCTTAGGAGAAAATGGAGACCTGTACATTTTAGGACTGAAAGTCCTGATATGACTGTGCAGTTGAGCTGGCAGTCGCAGATTGGGACTGTCCTATGCCATTTTACAGCAAATGGTCTGTGAGTGCTCTTCCAGCACTCACATGGATCATATGCAATGTGAAAACTGGTTTTTTCCTAGTTACACCACTCATCCAAAGTAGCATCCTCCCTGCAGCCAAGCTTAAACAAATCAAGGACCCAATTCCTCTCACTCATCTACAGTGAAGTCTTCTGTGGCGTGATCTTTGCTTTCCCAAAATCAAAGGAAGTTTTGCTTCAAAGATGGATGCACCACACCAAGGAAATCCTCTTGAAGTGGAGGACAATACTGCAATTTTGTACAAGGACAATGACTCTTTGTTTTGCTGAAAGAAACGTTATCCTTTAACAAGATCAATGACAAACAAGATTAATCACACAAGTATATACATGCACGGTGCTTGAAATCCAGGGATCCAGGTTGCAGCTCTTTTCTGTAGACATTATGTGAGTGCTGGAACATATGCCTGATGTCTGGCAGAGTGTTAGGATGGAGGGCTATCACAGGTTACTGCATTTGCACCACTACATGAAAATAAGGATTTTATAGGATATTGTTTATGCAAAATGTCTTAGCTGTCAGCCCTGCAGACCGAAGCCTATTCCTCAGTGGAGGGCATGATTCACACAGCGTGTTGATGAAATACTTCCTCTTCTGCTGTGTCAGCCATGTTAGGAATAGAAGGACTTCTTTGCCTATGGGAGAGATCCCTCAGCCTTGTCCCAGCATCAGCTTCTGCACAGAAACAAGGGCTTAGTGCATGAGCTGTGCTGGGGCTTTGCTCTGAGGCCAGAATCAAAAGTCTCAGTATTGCTACATGCAGATTTGGGGTGTGAACAATGAGAGAAAGATTGTAGAAAAATCTAAATAAAGTATCTTAGTTAACACCACAGATTGAAAAAGGCTAGCCATAAAAATTAATTTCCTTCTCTTTCTGAGTATATAAAGATAGTACCTCTGAAATACCATATGTAGGAATGCCACAGAAATAACTGTGTGCCTTTAGTCGTTTATATATATAAGCAAGAATTTAATATTTTATTTTATGTTATTTACTTTTTTTTTTTCTCTTGCTTTAACTTTTTCAATATTCATTATAATACCAAAATAAAAAGATAAAGGAACTGAATAAGATAACACACAGTAGTAATAAGAATTATATTTTCTTTACTTTGTAACACATTTTAGTTTTGTCTGTAGCACTTCAGCTCTCACGTAAGTGGATATTTCTAATCATCACTGCAATCTGAGTTGTGGTCTGGGAGTCAAACAAGCCAGGAGAAATAATAAGAAACCCACGATCCAGCTCCAAGAAAACAAGGACTACAGATGTAATTCTCTTACCAATCAGAAGTGCAACCATACCAGCCCATCTACAGAGAAGCGCTGCCACTCTCGCTGCTATAAATCCAGGGATTCTGTGATACAATCCTCATTCGTAATGATAGCCATTTCCCTTTCCTATGTATTCTGGCAATTGCAGCATTCCTGCCCTGGGTTGCTGTAAGCAGTGGATAGACTGGTTCAGACGAAATTAGAACTGACCTAAATTTTCACCCCAGGCCTGAAATGCATTGTTATCCATAGCTGGAAAACTTATGATATTTTCTTTCTTTTTCTGTATTTCCAAGTGGTTTAGGAGGAAAAAAAAAATCAAAAAAACCCAACAAACTAAAAAAAAACAAACCAAAACCAGAGAACACTGAAAACCTCAGAAGGGAACAAGCAAGTATGTCAGTTTTCCAAGATTTCATGGGTTTAATCAGAAGACATTTTTATGAGAACATTCAGAGTAAAACTCACTTATCTCTATTTGGAGGGATACAGTTATTTTTAAATGAATGAACTTGTAAATATCTCATTCAAACAATAAAATCTTCAACAGTTAGTGTTCTAGTAGCTGATGAGTTTTGGGCTAGGTGTTCCTAGAAATCCAAAGACTGTCTCTAGAAACAAACTGATTGAGAATCCAGCTGTTCCAATATAGGATCTGAAAGCAATACTTTGCAAAAATGCTTATTGTCAGCTGTTACACACCTATTTTTAGAAGGGAACATTGCTACCATAGGTTGTTCTCATTCCCAACATTCCTCTGCCTAAGGGTATGCTCATTCCACATTCCCAAGGTACGTTTGCAGCTCAGGTAGTTATATTTGCTTTAGATCTAATTTAGCGAGTGCAGGTAGGAAAAAAATGAAAGAAGTGCATGGAGTCTGAAAGTCAGCACTGGGATTCTGGGTACTTTCTTGGCTTGCTGCCTCCCCACACCGCACTGCTGCACTGTCATGGCTACTGCTGCAAACTGAATGATGAAACCTTAAGTGTCCTGTAATTGCAGAGCTGAACTGCAGAGTAGGTAGACACTTACATCTCTCTCTCCCTGGCAGAACCTTTGAGTGATAGTGTTCCTCTGTTTCAATCAGAACCAGAGAATCGGGGTTGTGGGTGGACTGAATAGGCAAGAAATCCACCCAAAATATATTATTTCATAATATTTTGATGCACCAACTTAAGTCATAGGGCATCAAAGTATCCAAACAGCGGCTGAAATGTGAAAAGCTGCAGTTTCTTCCTGAATGAGTTGCACTGATGGACAGATCAAATAATGACTTTTCTCTTTAACTGTGATTTTAAAGAATGGTTTCTCAAAGTCAAGCAAGGAGCAGTGATCTTGCCTTAGACAGATGTGAAAACAGGATTGGATCCAAGATCCTGTCGCTACAAATAGCTGCAAAGAGCACCAGCAAGAGAAGAGCTTGAGAGGAAAGGGGAATTTCACATTTGTTCTGCATCTTCCCATTTCCTCTCCTCTTCTGCTGAGTGGATATCCTTCCCTGAACTTGGTGCTTTGAAGCTTATTTTGGATGCTGCTCTGATTTTGATAGGGAAAGCCAAGAGCCCAGCACTGTCAGGACAGTTTCCTCCCACACACTATTAGCAGATGTTGCTTCCTGTCTTTCCACTGAAAGGTGCACACTGTGACCATGGAGCTCATGTTCTGGCTCAGCACTTTTTTTATACTATGGTGCTGCCAAAAGCTCTGTGAGGCACCAATGGAAATAGAGAGATCTCACTGTTCCATTTCTCCCTTCACATTCCCAGGCCAAATGATCGAGCAAGTCAGGATTTTCCTGAAGGCCAGGACACTTTTCCTCTGAAAGCCACTAGATGACCCGGAGCTAATTCCTGACTCTTCCTTCTCATGCTTCATGGCTCACTACTGTTAATTTCGATGGTTACGTTTCAAAAGCATTGGTTAGCTCTTGATTATGTTTCATTCCTGGGGCAGAGCCACAACTCGTGGTTAGTTAGGACCTGAAAGCACTGCTCTAATTAGCACTCCAGCTGTGCAGAAGAGTGCTTTCCTAGGGATGGAGGGAGGCAGAGGGCTTTTGTGGAAAGAGATATGATGTGTTCTTCCAGAGGCAAAAGCTCGTATTAAGTACCTTTTAAAATGAAGCATCTCCTTCTCTCCAGATTCCTCCCTCTTTTCATGCACTGCCAGGTACTCTTCTGTGCTTCAGTGCTGAGTCACACAGCCTCTGCCTGCTCCAGAGTGCCAAGTGGCACCATCTGACAAAATGGCACGTCACAGTTGGACTGAAGATGTCTCTAGTTTTTTGGAGAAACATAAGAGACGGGAATTTTATAGCCCAGCCTGGTATTTATAATTCTAACTTGACTCCTAAGAAAAGGAAATGCCTGCATCTAAAACTCTGGCTTTCCTGAGGTGTTACTGGAAATGCAAGCAGAGCTGCAGTGGAAAGGAAGGATATTTTTTGGGTTAGTCACTGACTTGGGAAATCTGCATTGTATTCCTGGCTGGAATCAAGCCCTTAATGTTACCCTAGGCAAGTCATTCAGCCTCCCAGTGGGTCTGCTCCATGTCTGTGAAATGGTTTCCCAAATATATCTTGTCTTTTTAGTCTGTTTTGGCTATTTACACTGACAGCCCCTCAGTAGGAAGCCAGGCTACGGCTTATTATTAGCTCAGCACCTAGCCCAGCTGACCATTATTTCTTGCTTCTATCTGGTACTGCAGCATAAAGCAATAATTATGTGGCTATTCCAAAGCTGCATTAAAATGGTGTCTTAAAAAATGAGTACTTTAAATGCTCCTTGAGGATTTAAAGCATGCCTCTTTGTGGAAATGCATTAAGATGCTGCCTTAAGAGCATATTTTATTCCTAGAAGACTGCTGTTTTCTTTCACACAGAGAATGAAATGAACTTAGAGAATGACCCAACTGATCAATATTTTTTCCAGCCATTGAATCAGTGGATGTTGATTTTGTCTTTTATTTTCTTCTCTCCTTATCCCCCCTCCCTGAAGTCTAACCTGATCTTGCAAAGAATGAGTGATTGATCTCTTTGTACAATTACGATATTCTAGGGAACTCTTCAGCAAAACATTAAATTCCTCCAAAAAACATGAATTAAATAATTTAAGCATTATACTCCTTAGCATCAGAGGAAGCAAAACTAATTTCCATATAAAAGAGAGAGTTTATGGCATAATTGGAGCTACAGAGCAAATCCTTCTGCAGTGGGGCAATAAGGTATGACTAGGTGCTCTTTTATGTGATATAGAAGCTGGATGCACAGCACTTTATGGAAATTAAACATCCTGCTTAGGATGAAACCTAAGTCACTTTTGCTTTAGCTGTGGTGTGGTTTCCTATGAGAATTTACATCTTTCTTTACAGGTCACTTGTACTCTTAGCATGTCACACTCTTCTTTCTAGTCTCACTTTTGAGAAACACAGGAAGACATTATTTTATATTATATGCTTCAATCTCTCCTTTCATCCCTGCTTTGCTGAAGGAAGGATTAGTAGATAATATCACTGATTTCTGGAACCCTCCATTTAACTGAATAGGAACTTCTTTTCTTCAAGGCACACTATCAGTCTTTGCAAACTAACACGGATTGTGATTACTCTTACTTGACACTTCGGAGATTTTTGACCTCACAACAATTTTGATTTTTTTGGTTTATTTTATTTAATTTATTTAGTTTATCTTTTTCATCTAATGAAGATTGAAGAGAACTATCAATGTGAATATTGGAGTTTTTCCCTTCCCCCTCATTCATCCAGGCAGTTGTTTCATCTTTTAATAATCTTGGTAAGTAAAAGTCCCAAACATTTATAATCATCATTCCCTTCCCCTAGATCTGTTATTTTACTCCTTGCATGTGCATTTTCTTTCCATTTGATTAGTCTTTTCACTACGTAGGTCATCCATTTGCTTCTTTCCCCTCCTCCCAAACATATTTATTGCTGGGTAGCTCACAGCCCTTTGGGTATACATTAATTTACCTAGGAACACTTTCCATTTCTCCTCTGTGTCCTTTACCTCTGTTGCCTCATTCCATTGATTTCAGTGAACATTTCTTGCATGTCTACACAAATTATCTCTGCTGAAATTCAGTGTCTTTATTTTTTCTTTTTTTTGTTCTTTTTATAGCCCCTATTACTTACACCATACATTCTCCTCCTTTCATCTACCATCAATTTGTGTTACAGTAAGCTAATCTTGAATTGTGTCCCTCCTACAATTCTTTTTGATCATTTGCACACTGCACTTTGTATAAGAAAAAAAACCTCCAAGAAGCTGCCTACCAACTAATGGCTCTCTTTCCATAGTAGTAGGATTGGTTCGAAAAGTTCTTATCAATTTTTAAGGGGAAGCAGTTTTTAAAAAAATGTTATGTGTTTTCAGAATGCATGAATTTCATTTAGGAAGTTTTGGTTTTCTTTTAGAAAAACTAAAATCCTTTTGGGATATTTTAAAAACACACACACAATCAGTGTACTACGGGAAATATAAACAAAATAATCTCAACATTGTAGGAAAAATAAACCAATTTCCTGACCAATTCCTCTCCTTAAACACAAGCTGCCTTTTCCTGGAGACTTTAATACATCCTTTCTGAGAATATTTTTAGCGATATTTGCAGATTTTCAGGTAATTATCAGGGAAGATCCTGAACTGGTGGGAATCTGTTCTGTTAAATAAATTGAGGTTTTCTGCTTGGAGAGGTCTGGCCTGTGGTAACACTAGCTGTGAATCTTAAAATTTTAGGTCAGACCGATTCTGATATTGTCTCATCTGATATAAACGTAACCTTTGGCTGTAGAGTAGAAAATAAAAGAAATAGCCATGATGTCTAGAGATGAAACTCCTAACTGAAGCTTTCTGTATGTTTGTGAAGCCCACTCTTACTGGAATTGTTTCTTCAGATCTGGATGAACTGTCAGGTGATAAGATAAATTACTGTCATGGATTCTGTTGCCCATCTTGGTGTCTGGCTGTTGACAGACAGGACATAATTTATCATCAGCAAGGATTGGTTAGATGAGATGTTTCTAAGGAGCTCAATTGATTTCATGCTCATAGAGTTTTACATTATGTAGTGGTTTAGCTTCCTAGCTGTTCTTCCATCCACTAAAATGGTGTTACTTTGTGCTGTCACTTTGGATCAAAGCTCTGGAGTCGTGCTCCAGAATTGTATTTGGTTTACCCAGAGTTACCATGACATTGCAGACCCAGAAGAAATCAAAGCCCTGCTCCTGGGGACCGTGGTGAGGGAAGTAGTTCTTGAATTAAAGGGTGGGGAGAAGCACTCAGATCCAAAGAGATGGGCCTCCAGCAAATTCACACAGGAGAAATGGGTAAGCCTCTCTCATGCCTTCTTGAACCAATTAGCCACCTTGTTCATGCCTCTCTGATGCACCTTTCCAGCTGATTGCTGTTTCTTCCCCTGCTTATCCATGAACACAGCTTGGTTGAATTTCCTCTGTGTCCTAGCTACAGAGAGTTGATCACGTTAGTTGTATTTTCTGTTTGCCAGCTTTTGAGTAGATCCTCACTGCAGCTGTATATTTCCTCTCTCTCGCTCTTTGCTTGTGCATGGGCTCTCCTAAGGACACTATGTATTCATTATGAGCCAGAGCTACCCGTGCTGTAACTCTCAATTCTCCAAAGCCCAAATGTATGACTCAGGCTTCTGAAATAAGTGAGAGAGACCTAGGGCAAGGTACATAGCAAAAATAGCAGTGGGAATGATGTGAGATTATTAGATACATATATTTTTTTTAATTAGAGATGGTCCCAAACCAAATCAGTCACTCCCAATGCACTGAAGTGTTGGGCTAGTTTGATATGAGATCTGGGTATGAACTTTGCAGTTCAGCCTCACCTCTAATTTTAATATTTATACAGTTTTCTATAAACTCACCTCTGAAGGTCAAAACTGAGAGCCAGTTATCTAAGCAGTGTAGGATTTTACAGCCATCTTTTGTGGAGCACCAAACAGTTATATGGTAAAAATGATCACTGTGTTTCATCTAGCTCATTAAACCAATGAGAGTTTTTAATATGAGCCTCCTATTGTGCTACAATAACACTGTGAGATGCCCCAATGAAGAGGCAGCACCAACTGCCCACTGAGTCCCACAAATCCATACATCCAGTTGTGACTTAGAGTCCTAATGAAGCTTTAATTTTCTTGTTTGTCCTGCCTGTGTTAGCAAAAAAAGTGGAGTGGAAAAGAGATGAAAATAGGGGAGAAAAAGAGTGTGCTCGATGTGAAGTGTAAATAAAAAGCAGAGAAAGGTGATTCGGATTTAGACTATTCATACCAAAATAGATATTTGGGTGGAATATTGTGTCCCTTCTCTGTCCTGAGTTACAAAGGTGGTATCCAGCATCTGGAATAGCTAGGAGTGGTGCACTGCTTGCAGCTGATTGGCCTGCAATAAAAAATTAATCAAATAGCAGTCATCTTTTCTGCTATACTTCCCAGTCCCTGCCAAGGCTGCTTGTTTTCACTTACTCATTCCTTGAGCACCTTATGATGTGTCTGGGCTCTGCTGCAATGTGCAGAATAAAAAGTCTTTCTAGGAACTTTTTTGCAGGTGTGTTGGTCATCCTTCTGGGGCTGTCTGTGGTTAGGGACAACTAGAGGAGCAGGCCTATGCTCTGGATGTCAGAAAGGTGTTACAGGATTTTTCACCCAAAATTGCTGCAGGCAGAATTCCTTCGCATGACTTTAAGTTTGAAAAAGGAAGGAATGTGGTGGGAAAGCAAACTTCAAAGCCAGAAGCTCAGCTGAATTGATTTGATTAGGAGTTACTGAGTTCAGGCTTGGTGCCTTGTAGGTGACCTGAAACTTGGCTCAAGTAATCAATTTAGACCTCACAGTGGCTTCTGCTGTTTCTTTTATTTGTATGTGGTGAACCTACACCCCTTTTTGTCAGAAGCTGTTCAAAAGATGAACATGCTGAAGATTTTGAGTCATTATGTTTTCCTATCCATAAATGTAAGAGAAGTGCTTTCAAAAGACACTCTAACCTTCTCTATGCCCTTCTATCAAGATTTTCAAGTTACTTAGCAAGTGTCACTATGAGGCAGTGGCACGAAGCCGTGATATTCTTATTTAGTTAAAACACCTTTTGCAGAGTGAAGGCTTCAGAACATGGACCATTAATTTTATGTAATATCTCTGACATTTTATGACTTGGTGATGAGGCTTCAGTTTGCTTTCACTCTCTGTGTGCAGATGTATTTAGATTTGGGAACTATTTGTAGGTATTGCTGTGTATTTGTGCAAACACCTGAAGTGTGTACATGAGCATCCACGTGCACATATTTTCACAACATTTCCACTAGAATGCTCAGTAGATTTCAAAAAATGGTGCTTCAAGCAACATTTCTCCATTTAATATCAATATTTTTCAAATCCCATTTTTAAAACACATTTTCTTCTTTGTTTGTACTTAATTGCCCGGTCCAGCTAATACTGTCTTTATAAATTGCACACATGTTTTAATATGCCCACCCTCTGGTATATTCCCAGGACTCCTGTCTGTGGTTTATAGCAGAGATTGCTATTTCTTCTGTTATTTAAGGACTCTGACGTCTGTGCAGCAGGAGAGAATACAGTTCTCTTAAGAAGTGCATGCTGGTGTCAGCTGAGATCACCACTGTGTTAGAGAATGAAGAGAAGAAAAATGGGGTAGAACTGATTAGTATAACTGAAAAGTAATTTTTTTCCATAGCCTGTTTAGTGTATAAGGAGGTTCTTGTTAAAGGAAGTGCTACCAGATAAGAACTTTATTCTGAAGCTTTTTCAGCTGAGCATTGTAATGGTTCTGTTAATTTAAATCCACTGGGACAAAGGCTTTATAATATTTTACTTGAAATTTAGAAATAAAATAAGTTTCAAAAGTTTGGATGTACTGTTAAATTAATTTGTTTAGCTTGCTGCGATCAGATTTCCATTTTCCTCTTGTTGTGTATCACATGTGCACGCACACAGGTTATACATAACATGTGCACACTGCTTTTGGTGTTTCATGTTTTGCATGGGTCAACCAAACTTCAGGTCATACATATCTAAAGTCTGGATATGGCTAGAAACCTGGCCTTTTGGTTTATACCCTAATCCAACATTAAAACTAAATAAAATAACTGCAGTGTCTTACATCTGGAACTTATAGGACTTCAGAGGCTTTTTCAGCCAAAGGCGTGTAATTTCACTGTACACAACTGCACCAGCTACATCCATAAAAGAATGGAAGGCATGTTTATGATGATTTGCTGTAAATAAACAAGGTTTGATTGCTATGTTGCAGTTTCGTAGGCAACACAACAAAATGCATTTGTTGTTATTAAAAGGGTCAAAACAAGCCACTATTCTTCTGGTGTATTCCTTTTTTTATTCTTTTTCGTAGAAAATAGTTGTAAAAACTTGAACATTCTTGAGCAAGCTCTGAGATGAAGTGGGGTCTTACTTACAACAACACAGCAGAAATCATTCCCTTACAGTCTTTGCATTTGTACCACGGTCACACCAGCATGAGAAATGTATGACTCCTATAGTTGTAAAAAAGACAACTAATTCAGCCAAACCTGCAACAAATAATTACAATTTTAACAGTTTGAATGAGGCGAGAAAATCTTAGCATCCCTAGACTCAAACCTTGGTATTATCATCCATGGCTTGCTCAATAATTTTTCACAAATGAAAATAGATTGGAGGATTAAACATTCAAGTCACAACAATTCAATCAGAATAATTTATTTATGAGTCATTTTTCAAAACACTCAGTGTATATTTTCCCATCTCTTTCCTTGCATGCACTTTGAGCCTTCTGGTATAGTAAACACTGCATGTATTATCATTTAGTGCAGAGGAATTTGCAGTGACTTAATAAGAAAATTGAGAGTATCTTTCATTTTAACCTCTCAAAAAAGTTGCCCACTTTTTAGAATGCATGTTAATTATTTGTGAAGTGAATCAAAAGTTGACATGTGCAGACAGTGAGAAAGTGTGGCCATTTCAAGATGTCTGATTTCATGTCAACTACTCTTCTCTTGTGGTTTATTTTAAGTTTATTGCAATGAATATCCATATTAGGCCTCTCAAACCATCATCTGTCTTTTTGCCCATCAAAAACCTCTCCTGATTATATACCAATCTTTTTCTTGATGTCCTTGGGCGACAAGAACAAATAATGGTATTAAAAAAAAAACCCCTTTGATGCCTGAGCTAGTTCTACCCTCTTCAGACCAAAGTCTAGCAGTCACTATAAATCCTTCAGAGTAAGATTCCTGCTCTGCCTGCTCTGTGGATCACCTGCCTTCCATGGATGATGAGTGGGTTGTCTCCATTACGCTGTCAATTGATTTATTTCTGTTGCAACCACATTCACATCCTCAATTTCTGATATGTTGTAAACTTTACAAGTCTACCCCTAATCATTCAGTTCTGGACCAAACCAATCTTCAGCAACCGGGAAAGGAAGGGGCTGTCTCCCAGGCATGGGTTTATGGATATGGCCCTGGAAAGTAGTATTTAGGGCAGTGATTTCTGTCCTCAGCTACTCTGTGTTCCTGTTCCCACACATCCTTATTAGTTGTGCCACAGCAGCTTTGTATGGGACTGGGCAGAGAAGGGAATCAGGGAATTGATCCAACATAAAACTAAAACTTTAAAAAAAAGTATTTAATGAGTATTTTTAATGTGGATAGGCATTTGAGACTTGTTCCTTGCCAGCATCCAAAAATATCTATTTAATGTATGCAACAGTATAAAGAATGGGTGGTGCAGGGAGGAGAATAGATGTGCATAAAGTTGGAGAGGAGGCAGCACAGGATGAGTGTCAAATGCTCTTATGAAAAATGTCCTTGGAATCTTGACTGTACATAGAAAGAAATAAATGTACAGCCCTCTGCAAAAGCCTTTAAAAAGGTGTCACTACACACACAAAGAAAGGAGGAAACTAGATGAGAAGAAACTTGAGCAAGGTGAGGAACTATGGATCAGAAAAGTTATTATGGTGCAAAAGAGATTTTCAATTGAGGCCTTACTTTGCTTTCTCAATTTCTAGTCTTCTAAGCTTATGAACTGATTTCTGTATTCATCCCATTTTTAAAAAATAATCAGCATCTCCTCCAAGTTATATATTTAATTGTAGCTGTGAAAACATCAAGAAAGAGGTATTGGGATGTTGCAACAGGTTAGTTTCCATCTACTTCTCACCCATGAATGGAAGCAGTGTCCCGTTACTGCTGTGCTGATATGAGGCTCTTCCTCCAGAGCCTTTCCAGAGACCTGTTGTGCATTTTATTCCTCTGTCTCAGTGCTGCATTCTCAAGATTCAGGTCAGACCTGTCCTTTAAATGCAGTACATTTTGTTTGTATTACATGCATAAAAATATACATATATGAAATTGTATATTTAGAGAGAGAGAGATCAAAGATTCACTGAATACATTACGTAGGGCACTATGAAACTGGCCCGGCTTTAAGCAGGGTGGAGTGTGTTGAGATGACCTCCAGTGCTAGATATAAAATTAAATGAGTTTACTTAGAGAACGATTTTGTTTGAAATATACATATGTGTACAATACACAGTATAAATATAAACACACACATCTCTATGTCTGCATTAGGGTTTTAGCTATTTGAAAATACCCGGTGCCCAAACAGAACTAGAATCTTGCAATTCAAAGCAGTACAAGGGGATGATACATAAATGTCTATTCACCTCACAGCTGAGGTCTTCATTAAACACACTTGTGCAGGCCTTAACACATAGTAATATTAGTCTGAAGAGACAGCTTGCAGTCCAGTGCTTCCTTATTTAAAAGGTTTACAGTGACTTTTCTGTTTGATTTCTTCGAATACGTGCTACCTGCCCTCACCCAGCTCTCTTTTAGATCTTCAGCTGATAGATATGTTGCAAGGAGAAATGAATTTTACATTGAGAGCAAGAACTGCTTAAGTTGATAATGACTGCATTGATCACAGCAGCTGAATAACATATTTACAGCTGTTCAGGCGTTGATAGTTCCTTGCTTTTGTATGAAACCATAGTGTTTATGGACAAGTAAGTTTTGAGCTATTGGTTCTTGATTCAGATTTCATTTCCCATGAGCACCAAGTTGGCGTATCCCTATTGGTTGTAATAGATTTTTTTCCATGTTTACCTCTGTGTGTAAGGGGCCAATCCATCCTTTGTGATTTTTACGGCTGCCATATATTAATGTGTTCTGTATCTAGCTTGTCATTTTCTTTATCCTTTGCTCTCTGGGTTTATGAGTTACATCTCTACATAAAATGTCATCATAAAACATTGTGCTTTAAAAAGCCTGTTACTTATTAAGAGTGTGAGTTTACGCTGCTGGAGACATTTTATTTTCCCACCAGGAAAATGAAAATGTCATTGAGGTCTAACCAGACCCCTGAGCTTTTCAGACAGAAGAAAATTGTTTTTAGGATTCCCTGCAGGACCCAGTAGCCTTTGTGCACATACTGCATGTCTGAAATACAATTTTCCCCTCATTTATCTCCCTCATGTCTTCCTAAAGAAGAAAGGACATGCTATTGCACCTTAAGGTTCCCAGTTCCTCTGTATTACTTGTTGAAAGATGTGACACTGGAGCTATGTAATTATCCTGGCAGGAGTCATCTCTACATTTTTATCTGCTGCTCTAGGAGCTAGATTGCAACCTGAGGCACAGCCTTGAGCAAGGGATCATGCATAAAATATTCCCATTTCCCATCCTTCTCTTAGAGTAACTCAGAGGCAGTTTAAAAACATGCCAACATTTTCCCACTCTGCCCCATTTAGATAATATCCTGTTCTCTACAACCAGCTGTGCTGGCATGCAGATCCCTTCCAGGACTCTACCACTGACTCTTTTCCCTCTTCATGCTGTGTAAGCCTGGAAATGGAATTACTTTTGAGACTGGCTTCACCCACCATCCACAAGGTTATTCTTCAAGTCTCTGTTCTTAGCCACCATGCTTCAAGTTCTGCAATCCTCTGGCAAGAAGGCAGCATTTGACACTTCACTACTGAGCTTTGGCATATTCATATGCTCTGGAGGCAGAAAATGGCCAGAGAGGAAACTGTCCCGTCCACTAGATGATATTCTGAACTTGAATACTAGCCCTTGCTCCCGCTGAAATAAAAAATACACATGAGGCTTTCAAAAGTCACCGTGAAAGCTGTGGAGCTTGCAAATGCACAGTTCCTCTTTGGAGCCTTCTCTGTCTTGGGTCAGAAGACCTGACTTGGAGAGGAAAGCCCATGAATTATTTTTCTTTGCCTATTGCTGTCCTTGAGATAAGATTCTCACTGCAGGGATAGATCTCTTGGCAACACAAGGATGCTTGGATTTGTCAGCCAAAGAGGAAGAAGTGCTGCTGTGGTCCTGCCCAATCACTTAGCAGCATTTAAAGCTTTTTCAAAAATGCTAATGAAGGCAAAAGCCAGAATTGCTGTATCTGCACTGGGGCTCCCTGTTCTTCGAGGCTGAAAATGAAGTGGAGACAGTGGTCACTGTAAGTCAGATGGTCCCTTCTAAAACTGAGTGGTTCTTCTGAGAATGTCTACCACATTTCACTTTATAAAGACTATATCATGGGAATGGAGAAATTACTCACAGGCATCTTTCTTCAACACTGCTGAGAACCTATCTCAGAGTGGATAATAATTTCAAAAGTAAAAGATGATGGAGATCACCAGAGTTAGAGCTGGTAGAAGTTCTGGAGTGAACTTTTCTTTTTAATTTAAAAATACATATTTATAGAGTCAATTCTCTGTAGAAAAGTTTGGTTCTGCTTTGTATTTCCTGATTTAATTCAATGAATTATCTCTACATGTATTATATTTTCTGGTTGCTTTTTTGTGTGGGTGTGCAGAAAGATTAAAAATGGTTTAAAAAATTGTTCCTGCTGACATTTCCCACAGATTTTCATGCTATTTTTGAGTAATTCTCATCTGTGCATTTTGTACATTGCATATATATGTATCAGCAATCATATTTTTAAACCAAATATTTTTTCCTTAAGACTGAAGTGAACCTAAATTGAAGCTTAAATGCAAGTTATTAACCTCATCCACCAGAGCAGTTAATGAGATGTTTTCTAGCAAAAAGTAAAAAGGCAATAATTTGTTGAGCCATCCTTGCCTTCCAGGTGTCTCGCCAATCCTGAGGCAAGTTTCCTGAGCATCTCCTGGAAATCCGAGAACGCAGAGCTTGCTCCAAGAGTCCATCCTGGAGCAAGCAGACAGACATTGGTTTCTGGGTTCTTGCATATGAATCCAGGGTTTAGGAAGCCCTGGAAACCTGGGTCAAACCAGAACTGCAAACCAATTTTTGATCCTCAGAAAAGCATTTATTCCACTGAGCATCTGCAACTCTTGCAGTATATATATGCCTATTTCCTGAATAAGCATTTTCAAATTTGTTTATATTTATTCAAAATTAAGTTGAATAATAATTTTAGTAAGAATAACAAAGCCCTCAGAAGCTGAGTATTTTCCATTTTGGCTTGCTCTATCAGGATTAATTCAGTGTTACACTATTGCATTGCAAAGTTGGAGAAACAAAATGAAGATTCAAGATTTTTCTTTCTTTCTAATTCATTAGCAGGCACAGTGAACATTAATATTATCAAATAATTCTGTATTTTCAACTTCTTCTGGATTGAAACAAAGTCTGACTTTAGTGGACAGAGCCAATTGTCTTTGAAATGGAAAAGACAGGTCAGGTAATTTGCAAGAACAATGAACAGTTTAGTAGTTTAGATTTTCCAAAGATGAAATTTATTTACAAACATCTAATGTCTCCACCACTTTCCCTTTCAAGTTTTCTATCTGAAGACACAGAGTTATCTAAGCTCACAAATATTTTATTTCATTTGTATTTAACATAAAATTCATAAAGAAATAGGTTTGTTTCATGTTTCTCTTTTGAAGGTATCTGTGTCTTGTAACTTAGGCGTATTTTTCCAAAAGATGTGGCCTCACAATATATTGTTGCTCCTTGGGTGGTTTTCCTTTTTTTCTTCATATGGATTCGGGCAAATATGAATCATCAGGAGCATTTTACAGATGTCCACATGATATAAATGGTAGTTCCAACCTGCAGTGACAGGGTTTCTTATGGATTTAGATAAACAGATCAGCACCAGGGAGCAAATAGATCAGAATACATTACCCTAAAATGCAATGAAAACAGCATTGCTTCATGAGCGATGCGAAAAGCAAAACCTTCATATCTACTACAGCTGAAGAAAAAAATTCCCAGAGACAAACATAAAGAGATGGATAATATAGCTCAAGTAACTGACAGAAAGTAGAATTGGTAAATAGTAATCAAGAGTTTTCTGGAAGCTTTCTTTAAGCAGTGATCCCAGCTTTCAACAGTGTTGAACAAATAAAACAAAGAGACCGTGTTGGATTTTGCCCTTGCTGTTGGCTTCAGCTGTAGCTCTCTGGCAATTTGTCACCTATGAATGACAGGTTAAAGACCAATACAAAAAGGAATTAAAAGATCATATGAAAGCTTTATTTTGATGCATCTCAAAACAAATGCAAACAGTATATGTAGACAATAACAAGAGATTAAAGCAATGTTTGGAATGTGGAAGATGAACTATGAGCAGCTGAAGGAGCATCTTGAAGCAGAAATCCATTCCAAGCAGAGAGAAATAAACTCATTTAAATTACAGAGAAATATACGGGATTATACACAGAAACTGTTCAAAACTATCTGGCAAAACAACTAAAGCAACAAATAGTTTGGCTTCTGCAGACAACTGAAGGTTTCTTGGAATGATAAGGTACATGTCTTGCCCAATGTGATAAACGAGGAGAAGACAGGAAGATGAAAAAAAAAACATCTGAGGAAGAAACTCATGAAAATTTAGAGATCGACTGTGAGCTTTACAGACTGGAAATATAACAGCAAGATTCTAAGGAATATGACATGAAAATTTGACATATGTCATATTCAGGAAGAAAATCTGATACTAATTAAAAATTATCCTCTTAATTTAGTTACTGTGTTCAGGTTTTCATCCTGTCTTGAATCAGGCATATATTTTTAATAAGCAGCTGGCAGAGCTAAGGGCGTTTTATCCATTTTCCAGCCTTATAAGTTCCAACGGGTGTCCAGTGTTCTCCATACTGAGGCCAAGAGCAGCATCCACAGAGTTCTAATGTCCTCTTCACTGCCCGTTAGGACCGTGGCTGATTTTATTCCTGTAATTACTGTAGAAATGTGATCATTTGAAATGGAAACATTGTCTTATTTCAGACTAATTTTGTATCCCAAATCAAATATCAGGAAGATGAAAAATTAGGTGTGTTTCCGTGACCCATAATCTCAGAAAGGAGTCTCGGCTAATGATGTAAAAAAAAACTTTAATGTGGTTCAGAGAGGGTAAAGAAGAGGAAATTACCTACTTGAACTGGCAGAGCAATTAAAGGGCTTTAATAAGGAAAGATAAAGATACCAGGTAAATAGTTCTGAGGTGGGTCAAGTAGACACACAGAAAGGGGATTTTTTTTTAGCATATTGTGGGAAAAATATTAAATCTTGAGAAAGACATTTACACCTGTAGCTGATAAAGTAGTTATTATTAATACATTAAAGGAAAAGGTAAATATTTGTTGTTAGTATCTGGGAAGAAGGACAAGATACTTCTAGCAAGTGAAAATAATGAAACAACTCCCAGTCCAGTAGCAATTAAAAACTTTAAAATAAAGCAAATTTTCTCTACAAGGAAAGTATATTTTCAAAGATAAAGCTCAGATCAATTCCCTTGGGAATTCCAGAGGGTTTTGTTGAAAATATCCTTATCTAGCCATTAACTTTGGTCCCTGAAGAAACCAAAAGCCTGGAAGGGAATGTAACTGATGTGAGTAACTGTGGACTGTTAGTCGACCAGCAATCCTAAGTAAAGTAAAATAATGGAAAACTGATGCAGTATTCAATTAAAAAATAATTCAGGCCAAGAAATGTAATCAATAACAATGTTATTTTGTGCAAAATAATTATCAAACAATTTATTTTCTCTGATGACTCTAGAAGTTTGAGGAGTAATCAAAAGAGGAACTACTCTTTAACTTTTCTGAAACATTTGATTAAGTACTGCAAAATATCCTGGAAAAAAAAGTAGAACTATATAATATTAAAAGGGCATATATTGAATTAATTAAGAATTGGCTGATTGAATTGTCTCACTGCTGGAAGTAGCAGTTCACCTGATGTTATTCAGTAATTTTGTCAGTAAGTTGCATGTAATACTAGTGCTCCTAAAACTGGGAGCTGAGGTGAAGGGTGGTAGATGTGATGGAAAAGATGGACTAGATTTAAATACTTTTTAAAAAATAAGAGTTTCACACCTTGTTTCCATAGCCAGAAGCCATTCTGTAGAGAGTGTGGAAAGGTAAGCATTTCTGACACAGTGCTGAGACAATATGTGCCTTCCATTTATAAGCTAGGAACTGGTAGATATAAGGAGGTTGTTTTAAAGTTTAAAGATCATACCAAAAAGACTGATAAAATAACTGTCTACTTCTGATTATATTTTCAGTAGATTGTTTCAAAACTTGAGCAGATGTAGGAAATAATAAAATTTTGTAGAGATAAAGGAAAATGTCAAACAACTTTGTGGACTTCGAGTTAGCATCTGGTTCAGAGTACAGCTTTTCTACAAAGGATGCCCAGCATCAATGGGAACGAGTGGATGCAGAGACAGGATGGTAATTGGCAGGTGTAAAGCAAAATGTACCTTGGGTACTGTGGTTGGATACAGAAACTTCCTTTTCATAACCCTGTAAAAATCTGAAGCCCAGGCTTCTGCTATTTCTGTAGGTTCTTCCCCATAGACAGTGGGAAGATATTGCCAACTTTTGAAGATGATTCATGCATCTGTCTGATATTTTAAGTTAGGCTTGCGTTATGTTCTTTGTATACTCCATGCTCCATGGGTCACTGAGAGGCTGGCTAACCAGATGCTTACATTTTAGAAGTTAAAATTAAATAGAAAGAATTTCACCTTAGTTCTTCTCTTGAGTATGAGAAAGCAGAAGCCTAAAGCCTATCATATGTGCTGGATTTATGCCAAAACTGGTTGAGGAACTATGGATCTGTATTAGTTCTGCAAGCAGTTGTAGCCCTGTCTAAGAGCCTAAAGAAAAAGATCCCTTTCCTATGGATGCACAGCTCTTGGATAGGTTAATGTCCAGATGATTCTGTGTTTGAGGGGAGGGAACTTGCTGTGAGCATCCATACAGCCAAATACTAAACAATACCCCTTCCTCATTCACACTCTTCAAACCCTGCATATCCAGGCAAGTTTTTGCAAAATTCTCCACTATGCCAGAAATTAAACTGTGATGCCATAAAATGCCTTTGCCATCTGTGAGTGAATAAGTCATACTGAAGTTTACTTCCCCAATATGTGCCTGTTGGTTACTTTTGTTCAGTAGCAATACACTGTGAAATTATGCCAGTTTATTTTAATTACTCCAGCTTATTATTCAGACCACTCTCTGAAGGAAGGCAATTAACTGTAGATACAAATGCAATATTGTAGTAGATGAACCGTCTGTGATTAAAACAGTAAGAACAATATTAATCATATACGAGATATTACAATTTCTACATTCTTGGATCAAGAGGAGAGACAAAATTAAATTTATTTCTGTATAAATATGTCATCTTTACTCAGTAAGCAGATAGGAAATCTCTTATTTTTAAAATCATCATGGATTGAAATGCATTTTTTTTTCATAAAATGCTAAGTTTTGTCTTGACACTGATCAGAAATTGTTTGGAGGCACCTTTCCTGGCAAGTATCAGAGCAACTTCATCGGAGCTACCTCAACATGTGTTCCTCTATTGTATGTATCTTGTCTTCCAAGAAAAGGGATATATGTGCATGGTTCTGAGGGATTTTTCTACACCTATTTAATAAAACAATGTGATCCACTGTTATTTATTCATTCATTCTGGTGAGAATGGAACAAACCCTGGCTTTGCAGAGAGAGTAGCAGTAGAGATGAAAAGAAAGCCAAACCAAGCTTTTGAGTGCTCCCCAAATGCTTCAGATCTGTATACTCCAAGAATATTTATTGATGACTTAGTGGGCTGGAGAGAATTCCTGGAAAAGAGGGAGGCAAAATTAAAATTTGAGATCTCACCATTTCATATGTCCAAATGTGCCAATTATGCATTAAAAATTTATAGCACAAATAATTACTTCTTATGAATCCAATTAATACTTGCCCCCTCAGGCAATAAAACATATCCGATGTTATCCTTTCTTTCTTCAGACTGATAGGAAATCATGCCTAGATATCAAGGGGTCTTATTTTACTTCCTGATAAGTGTACTTTATATTTAATGTGGTACAGAAATAAAATTAGATTAAAAATTCTAAAAGCAAAAAAGAAAAATAATTTCTTTATGTTATTGCACTCAAGAACTTCATCCACCTCAGGTCATGTTATTGACATGGCTAAGCTTAGAAGACTGTTTCAGGAGTCCTTTTAGAAAACATACTGATTTGTGTCTAATTATAAAAAAAATAAATTACAGTCTGGTATAATTTGGGAATATTGTTTTCAAGTGTATCTTGTATAATACATTGCTCTGCATCTTGGGAATCTGATGCAACGTGGTAAATTTGGGTTGTGCATATATTTGTGTTAGTAAAATGTAGAATAAAAAGCATATGCCCCCATCAGTAGGATTCTTTTTGTCAAATACTTTCCAAAGTTAATCAGACTGGAGGAACAATTTGAGACTAAAAACCTACATGTCGGAGTGTTTGAAGGGATAAATAAACCATCCAAACTAATTTAATATCTTAATCCCTAGACTGCTGGGAAGATCTCAGAGGCCTTTTTTTCCAAAGCCTTTACAGAATGAGGGAAGGGATGATAGGAGAGTGCTGGTGGCAGGAGCAGCGATGGGAATGCTTTTACTGCTGCTTTCAGTTGGTGTAAGATTATTGGTGCCATATTGTGCATTGTACTAGCACATGTGAGATCAGTGCTGTAGAATCAAGGAAAGGATTAAAAGAATTGTCAAACAGGATGTCCCACCTGGAGAGAATAATTATGGTATCTGGTATTTGAGACTATTATTGATGTTTTTTGTTTTATTACTATGGGTACGTGGCCCTGACATCACAGGTAATGTCTATTTATCTTTGCTTTCCCTCTCTTTTTTTTTTTGGTGGGATGTTTTTTTTTGTTACTTTAGTGATGTTGAATGTAAAGTAACATTTTATTCCTTTTGTTAATGTTCTCAGGTAATTAGGGGGTTACATCAGACTACTGTGAATTCCTGTAGTTTTATGTGGTTATGATTAACCTTAGCAAAATGAAAATTGTGCTTGCAGGTGAAACAACATCTAAAAGAAGCCACTGAAAAGGAGAGAGAAAGTAATTTAACTGACTAATTAAGAGCCCAATCTGTGTCTGACGGGACAGTACTTACCTCAGAAGCACTTAGCCTTTCTGGGTTTGTCCACTAAAGAGTACATTATAACATATTCAGCATAGAATTATATACTCTAGGGAATTTATTCAGCTGAAGTACCCACATTTCTTATCTCTTCAAGGAACATGGCCCTCATTATACCCCTTGAGCATATAATTATCTTGGAACAGCTACACACTTTAGTGCATTTTATGATCTCCTTGAAATGTTATATTTACTCTTTTCTTCTAAAGCCCCAGGAAGACAAGAAGTTAGGAACAGAATGATTAAGGTATCTTGTTACAAACCTAGGGATTTGGGTTCCAGCCCACTAGAACTTATGTGAAGAGCTTCCTGCAGCTGACAATGTTTTAAATGAGAATTTGATCTCTTTTCTCAGGGAAATGGTTAACATTGGGTCTGATGGGGTAATCTGACCTCTTTCACAGGGTCAACACATAAAAGAAATTGTCTTGCTTCTACCATAATAACCCAGAAAACTACTTGAGCTCCCAGGAGACTTTTAACCTGGTATTATTCAGAGCAAAAGTCATCAACAAATGTATTATCCAAATCTGCCTGGTCCCATCCATGGCTGTTAAAAGATAATGAAGGTGCTTTCTAATATATTGAGGGGAAGGGGGTTGATCAAGAACTTGCAGGTTTTATTTGCCTTCATATATGAAAAAGAACTTGTGCCGTCCTCTATTTCCTTTTTTCCTGAGAGAGCTGTACTTGCATTCCCCTATAAAAAGATGTTCTTCAGACATTCTTACCCAAAATTTTAATCTATATGTAGTGTCCTTCACAGGCATATTTTTCTGCCTAACAGCTCAGAAGATCCTATTTCTGTGGCTTAAATTAGTGTGTGCTTCAATGTTTTACTGGGCAATGATATGGAGTGCCCTGTCAGACATTGAACAAATAAAATTATCACATGCCACAACACCAGGAAAAAAAATCCAGTAATTTCCATTATTCAGGTTTTCTCTATGGGTAAAACCATATGACCTTAAAACATAAAAGCAGAAGAATTTGCTCAGACAAAAGACCCATCTGTGAATGGTACAAGTGGAACCAATGAGGAAATACAGTTCTAAAGCAAACGTTTCTCAGAATATTCTCCTGCTCCCCAAAAATGTTCAGCTTAGCTATGTGTGAGATTCCTCAATAGATTTCAGATCCACAAAGATGGGTGAATTTAACAAAACAGACTTCTGCACAATGCTTCCAGTGGGACTTCTCCTTTGCACCCAATGCTAGTGGTATTTTCTTTTTCTTTTCTCTTCTCGGTGCAGAAGCATCAAACTAGAGTAAGAACACTATCTCAGGCAAGTCGTTATTTCCTGGCAAGGAGGGAAAAACTACTCTTGTTTTTGCTCTACATTTGGAATTCTTTTCTGTTTTGTGTTATTTTCAAAGGTAATTTTCATTTCCTCCAGCTGTAAATCTATCATGACTTGCATTTAAATGAATATAGTTTTATTCTGTGCTCATTTGAGAAACTGGAAAACTTCAGCTATTCACAGAAGAGTTGTACAAAGTCCACACTTGCACCACACTAACTACAGAGGTTTCATGCAGTTATTCCAGATTTACAAGTGGGCACAGAAAGAATGTGATTCAATCTCCCACAATTCTTTTCATGCCACTTGGAGTTACTAGCTGCTAAACAGAGGTATCTAATACATATTTACTTTCTACTATTCATGTGCTACTCTTACCAGCACATTTATGGTCAGTCACAATAGGATTTTTGTTGTTAAACTAGTTGCCAATTGTGATTTATGAAAGTGAAGTCATTCACATGTAATGGTAGAATATTAAATTGTTCAGGTTTTGTTCAGTGCTTTTTAAGCAACTCTCATTCTTGTTTTTTTCTTGCCTTCTGTAAATGTCGGGTTTGTGTTGTGTGCTGATTGACAATGAGTGAGCAAGTGGCTGCGTGGGGTGGGCTGCTGGCTGGGATTAAACCACAACATGTCTTTTGCACTTTGCAATGAACTCCTTTTAATTGTCACAAGATCTTGTATGCTTTTTTCTATTTCGATGTCTTCCCATATTTTGTAGCTAATTCGTCTCTGCAGTAAGAGGGAAGAATTAGTGGAGTTTCTGTGTGATTGACATGGAGGCTATACGTCTATCAGAATCTGGTAGGAACTATTAATTGTCATGATAACCCAGTCAAGGTGATACATTACATAAAGAGTTGTGCTGTACCTGTTGTGCTCTGATGTGAGATTAAAAGTAAGCGCTGACAGCTCTATGATTTAACCTCTTTTTAAAAATGACATTGAGGGACTCATTTTGTATTTTCTTAAAAATAATCTTCTGGTTGTTTACTCAGTATATCTCTAGCATCTGAAAGTAGTATTATCCCAGGGTCAGTCTCAGGTGTATTACTTTGGTCTGTCATGTTCATGCCAAACTGTAGATCCAAGCCAGAATTTTTATTTCTGCTGATAGCTGTGGCTAAGGCTGGATGTTTTCCTGAGTCAGGGCTTCACTGCCACATCCTTTTTCAGAATGTCCTGTTGATTTTTTTCTTACTGTCTTGTCACAATATATTTTTCTATTTCCCTTTATCATGTCTATATTGAGATTTCCTTTTTGGGAATTTCCATCTACTGTATATGTATGTGTAAATGTGCTTTCCCTCATTTCATTACCTGCATTTGGTCAAGGTGAAGCCTGTGTTGATCCCTGCTCATTTTTCTAACCTCTTTCCCACTGTATAATTTTCCCTTTCTCAATGGTGTTTGCAAAATATCTCAGTTCAGTTGGATTTAATTAATGTTCTGTTTGTGTCTTCTTCAAAACCATTAATAATGCTGTTAAGTAAAAGCGGGCCTAACACCAGTGTCTCTCTTCCTGCTGAATAGAGTGTCTCATCTTAATGCATGATTATCTATTCTTACCTCTTGTTTATGATCCTTTAGCCAGTTCTCAGTCAACATGATATTCCTTTCTGAGCCGTGGTATGAATGGTTGTGATTCAAATTTTAAAGAATTCCTGGAAGAAAATAAAACAAAAGCTAATAAAAATATACATAAACATTGTTACTGCGTGTTTTATTGGAGGCTTGTGTAAGTCTTATGAAAGAAGTTTATTATCAGTTTCTCTAAGTAGTCTTATGTATTAAGGTCTTGTCTCTAGAGTTGTTGCACTGGATTCGTGCCCTTGTAATGAAAGCAGTGGTGAAGCTGGTACAAATAAACAACACTGCTCCTGGCAAATGTAAAGCAAACCTGAGTCAAGAGCCAAAAGCACAGCTGGTATTATTTGTTATAGCTCTACTGAAATTAATAATTTTAAGTCATTATTTTTACATTGGGAAAATGAAGCATTGGAATGACCCAGTATGGCATTTGGAGGATTTTTATTTGTGTATCTTTTCATCAGGACAAGGTGTGTTATTTGCATATATTTTCTTAATGTGTAGCTCAGCTGAAAACTGTGGGTCTGTTTGCAAATCATAGAATACCATGTTGGAAGGAGACCTTAAGGATCATTTGGCCCAACCTTTCTTGGCAAACGCGTGCTCTAGACAAGATGGTTCAGCACCCTGTGCAGGTGAATCTTGAAAGTGTCCAATGATAGGTAATCTACCACTTCCCTGGGGAGATAGTTCCAAAGGCTGACTGTTCTCATAGTGAAAAATTCTCCTCTTGTGTCTGATCAGAATCCTCCCAGGAATAACTTGTACCCTTTGTTCCACACCTTTACTATGTGACTCCTTGTAAAATATTAGTCTACATCTTCTTTCTAGCCACCCTTTAAGCGGTGGAACATGGTGATATTGTCTTTCTTAAGCTTTTTTTCTCAAGGCTGAATAAAGCCAGTTCTCTCATCCTTTTCTCACACAGCAGCTTCCCAGTCCCTTGGTCATCTTTGTGGCCCTTCCCTGGACCTTGTCCAGCCTGTCCAGCCTTACAAATGCATAGGGGCCTTCAGCTCATACTCTGCAGGTGGTCAGCCAAGACTAATATTCATGATTTTTTTTCACCTTGTAAACTGATGACTTTATGTTTGACATCAACTAATGTTCGTAAGTGAAATCTTCCTTATGAATAGAATACATGCACATAATTAAAGTACATTTTTCTTATATTCCTGTATTTCTTTTCCAAGATTATTTAGATTGATAAGTAGTACAGGCAGTATAATAAGTAAGCCCACATGGGGAATAATATGAAACAGCCTTTCCCTTGTTAGCTTCACTCAGTTTTGGGGAATCACATTTCAAAACATTGCTTCAGCCATTGCATGTTTATTGAAGCAGAACAAAATTTGGGTACCATTTCAGATTTGTTTACAACTGCAAGCACAACAGAGTCGTTCTCTGTCCCTGGGGTACAGCAATAGAGAAGATTAATAGGATGGTTGTCCCCAGGAAAACCTGACATCAAAAGGCTAAATCCTGGCTTTCTTGCCTAAGGTCAAGTGGAGGTCTATTCAGAGCCTTAGCAGAGCAGCGCACCTAAGTCATTTCATATGAAAGTACCTGTTTGACTCTAAACCCAGCTTATTAGTGCAGAGCTGCACCTGGCCTGCTAAGCCCTGAGGGGTGCAGTTGTCCTGCACATGGATTTGAATGGACACCTCTTACATTCTTAGTCCCAGGATTAGAAAAGTAGAGCTTTCTTTTTATTTACACCATTTAGCAGCACAGCTCTACCAATAGTGCCCTCACAGCTGGATAGGATAAAGTAGCCTTTGTCCTGGGATGGAGGAGAGCCTGCCTAGGGAGAAGGTGTGCTTTGCTGTGCCTATCACAGCTGTGGGAATACCTCACTCCTTGGAAAATGCAAACTGCAGGTCACCGTGAGGGCCAAGAGGAGTCTCTGCTCAATTTTCCAAAACCACAGCCAGGCACAGAAAGAGCGTGGTTGTGACTGTCACCGTTAACGCCTGAAGACATTTGTTTGTCCTGAATTTTTAATATGTGGGGGTTATTTGTACATTAATTAGAAGTGCAGGTCTGTGCTCAGAGCATAGCAAGGGTTGCTTTGAACCCATCAAGCTTTCCTTCACAGCTTTACAGCATCCCAGTAATACTGTGGGTAGGATTTTTTTCTCTTTTTTTCTTGTAATGTAGGATGAAAAATGATGAGGTAATTTGCCAGCCTTTATGCAACTGGCAGATGGGTTATATTAATATCATAAGAACATATTGTTCCCAATGCCTGCTTAAAAGGAGAAATGCTATATCAGGCCTAGATTCAGCAAAGTTCCAAGGAACGTGCCTGTATTTATTCCTCCTTAGCAAAGTAATAATATGTTACGTACATATCTGATTTAATTGAAATAGACATTTTAACTGGTTTATCTCTGGGCTGAGGCATTAGCGACACATGACAAAGTAGATGTTCTTATGCCAGTATTTTGGTTCTGATTGTTTAGTAACATTCTCTGACCCAGCATGACCAAGTGTTACACACAGCTTTGCTAGAGTAACTACAACAACACCATGTTGATATTTGAGTGCATGAAAGATTGTAAATAAGAGCCAGGACTTGTCAGGATGTGGAAGACAATTTCAGTTGCTGAACTGCGATCTAAAGTAGGTCTGTAAGAAATCCAATATGGTTAAATATTTCATACATTGAGATCCCAACTCACTCTGAACATCATCCTGATTCTGTTGATTATACATAGTCACTGCAGAGATGCCATTTATGCATACTGACCCTCCACACTTCACATTAAGGAGAAGGTTGTAAGCAGTGAAATCCTAAATTCAGAATAGACATTTTGGTATGCAGTTAATGAGCAGTCTGACACATCAGTAGCTTTTGCATAACTACTGTACTGTATAGGCACCTTTGGTATTTTCTACAGGTATAGTTACATTCATAATTATGTACTCATAATTCTAAGATACCTGTAACATGCTTTGATAGTATATTGCTACTGCAGACCCTCACTATTACTGTTCAGAGGGACTCCGAATTCTGCAGATGATGAAAATGTTTCTTATTCTCTTGACAGGGCTCTGAAGAATATTTCTCCTTCTCTTCAAGCACCTTGCTCCAAACAGAGCAAGAAAGATTTCTTCTTTCATCTAAAAAGCACAGTGCCAACAGGGAAAGTACAAAAGGGAATATTCCTGATTAGGTTGTATCTTCCTTAGTTCTCCTTCCACTCGTGCAGCAGCAACAACACTTCTAAGCTTTGAACGAACTGCATTAAAATTAAAGGCATTTCATTCAAAAACCTGTTCCATTTCAACGGCTCTGGTCAAGACACAGATAATAAGGAACTGGGGGAAGGGAAGAGCCTTTTTATTTCTTGAAAATGTCTTGGGTAGAAAACATTACTTGCATTGCAAGATGACAATTAAACAACAAAAAAATAACACAAACATAAGCACAGGAGTTTTTCTCTCACTTTCTATGTTTTATCTTGAAGAGAAAGATTTAACTGTGATAACAGGCCATTTCCAGTGGATTAACAACCTGTACCTTTAGCCAATCTGTCTGTTCGCACAGTCTTTCTTTGCATTCTGTCCAGCTCTGTAATTCTGGCTTGCAAATTGGATTGAAGCCAGTTAAAAAGAAAACAGCTGTTAGTCTGATTCTTCAAATTGATCTGTGTGGGACAAGTTATTAATATTTTTTGTTATTATTTATGCATGGTATTAGAGCATGGAAAGACTTTGGCTTGATCATCTCATGCACATGTACTGACATATAACCAAAAAGACAGCACTTGAAAACTTTAGGGTAGAATCAAAGACTCGTGGTTAGCTCATAACCACAGGGCTCAAATACACAATGAAGTGCTGATTTTAGAAAATTTAGGATTCTTTTTCTCCAAATAAAACAGTTTTAGGTGAAACAGAAAGGTAGGAAGCTGCATGCTGTGATTTCATTGCTCCTGCCTTTAGGAGACAGCTAACCTTTCAGAGGCTGGGACTGTGGAGAATATATTCATCAGGGAGGGGAAGAACGCTGATGGATTTACTAGTATCTCCTTTCTATTTTATTACCAAAACAAACAGCTGTCTTTTTGATATACAATTCCATAGGCTGGCTCATAGAACATGTAAGGCAAAACACTGTCAGGACTGAAATATAATCACTTTTGACTTTAGCAAGGCCAAGATTTTGATCCAGCATGGGTTTCAGTGTTTTGGCTTCTATATTCAAAGGGTGTGTCCTCTCTTCTTATGGTTTTGTTGTTTAAATGAATCACAGCCCCAGTACCTTTTGAACTTATGATGAATTTCAACCAAATAGATCAGGCAGACAGGTCTTCCAAAACTTCCCAGAAGCTGTCACCTGACCAGAGGACAAATCTTTAAATACTGCTCCGAATTGCAGAAAGCCAGTTCTGTCCTTTGTCTGTTTCAAAAGAAGCCAGTAACCAAGTACATATTGGACACTGTGTACCACTATATACAGACTTGCTTTTGTCCTGTTGACACATGTAACACTTCCATAATGGATTATTTATAACAGATTTTTCAAACCAGGCAAAGTCTGTGGTGAAGAGAACAACTTACAGCCTACAGTAAAAAAAAAAAATAAAATAAATACAGGTAGATCCACAATTCTTAATGGACCTCACCTTTAGAGGCTTGGTCACTTAAGAGAATACAGAGCCCTAATCAGTGACATCTATAAATGTGTGGGAGCAGCCTCTGCTAAGGGACATTTCTGTCAGCCCCAGCACAGGGAGTGGGAAGGCACCAAAAGCAGGCAAGAGTAGATGCTGAGGAGGAAATGTTCTGAGACATGACCCTTGTATGCCTTACACCTGTGGGGAGACAGCAACATTCACATAGGAACCAGGTCTATGGTCCAATCCTTGTACTGACACACTTGTGTCCACTCTGGCCAAAGAAATATGGATAGAGAGAGCTGCGGTGGTTGCACTGGAGGGCTGGGTACTGCAGCTGCCAGGAGTGTGTTAGGTTCAAGCTGAAATTCTTCTTCTGCAGGAGGAAGCGTTAGTACATATGTATTCATATTTTCACTTTCCCAGATGAACTCTTAGAACAACTTGTGAGGTACAGGTTATTGCAGGTGCCTTGGCAGCAGCTGATGGTGCAGTTTGTGTCCTTTTAGAGGGGAACCAAGGATCTCTGTCACCTCTGGGTGACCCTTTAAGTACATAACTGCATGACAAAATGGAAGATGGACATGTCCCTCTGAAATACTTTGTGTACTGGTGTCCAGACTACTAAAAAGGTGTGGAGAATGTGTGCTAGCCTGACTAGCTGCTGAAAGGAGTGCTTCCCACTGAAAAACACATAGGGCTCCAATACCACCAAGTTTTACACAGTTGGCCTTAACACCTTTACTAATACTTATTACTCTAAAAATTCAGGATCTGTGAATTCTATGGGCTTGAGGGCTATGACAGTGAGATTTAGGCATGCACTTCCTCTGGTAAATCTAATCTATGGCCTTCCTTCCAGGTTGTTGATTGCTAGAGTGGAGCAAATCCTTGTACAGCTTAAATCACTATTCACTTTCTTGGCTGTGGTAGGATGCTAAATACTCACACATACTGTGAAAAGATTAACACTTGTTCAGATGTAAGGTGGCAAAAGAGCTGTTGGTTCTTAAAGATTCTGTAGCAGCTGCCATGAATCTGGAAAAGTTCCTCCAGGTAAAAGCACAACCCAATCTACTGCCTTATTTCTGGGCTTCCTCAGTCAGCTGGGACTAATTAAGATAACTGGGCTATAAAATGGCAGTGAAAAGCATTTCCTGGCTCTTCTGGGTAGCTGATTTGCTGGGGTGGATTTTGATGCATTATGAGTGGTGAGAGAAATGGAGCATGTTAATGCTACTGGCCGGGGAGAAGGGGAAGTTGTGGAATTCAGTGCTCTGCTAGAAACTTGCCCTCTTAATGAGGTGATCATAAAATGCCAATACCCCAAAGCTAACACATATTTTTGTATAGTATCTTTATTTTTATAGGGCATAGGGATAGCTATTTTTCCACTTTCTCTGACAGCAGGCTGACCAAATACTACTCAAAGGAGTACTGTGGCTGCACTAGGCTTTCCTCTTTCCTTCAGCTGTACAGTTCTCAATTAGCTTTTAAGTTGCATTATAGATCTGCTAACAGTTGTGCAGTTAAATCATTAATTACCTTCTCAGTCAGTTGGGAACTCAATTTCACTTTGGTTTGCAGTTTGTGCTCCACAGTAGATTACTTAGCAAATCCATAAACATCTTCAGACAGTATAATTTAAGGAAGTTAATGATGAGGAAGTTTAGACAATTTTATCACAAAATAATTCTTAGTTAGGCATGTGAAATGTTTATGAGAAAGAGGGTTTTAGCTATGCAAATATCAGCCATGTAAGCAAATGGAATGAAAAATTACATGAGGTTGTGGGTTTTTCTTCCCCCAATGAGTAAGGAAATTATTATTATTGTTGTTGCTAATATTGTTATTTCTGTCTAAAAGATTAAGGGAAAAATAAGGATTCAGAGAATAACTAGATTGGGGGTCAAAACATCTGAGATTGCTTCTAGCTATCTGTTTCTGACTTGTGTTCTAAGTCTCTGGGCTTCTTAGTTGTGGTTTATTTTTCACCCCTTATCTATTTAAATTAGAAAATCTTCAGCACCATCTGTTGTCAATATATTTACACCTACTCCAGTACAGTCCTAATTTCAATTTGCATGCTAAAGAAATACTCTATTGCTAATAATAGATTCACATTCAAATGCAGCAAAGCTTCTAGGTGTATTGTGGGTTTTGTCTTGGGACAGAGACAAAAGTTTCTACTGCAAGCTTTTCAAAGTCTGTTGGTTTTCTAATTAATCTAATTACTCTAGTGTGTTTCAAGGCTGCCTTAGTCCAAACATTATCTGCTTTGGAGTATGGTGGCCTGGACTTGTTTCTTCAGACAGAAAAGCAAAGCTATCTGGAGAGACTGTTCTCACCCTGTCTAAACTGTAAGAATAACAGCAGATAGAAGCAGAGATATTTTTACAGTGCCTGATGGTTATTTATCAGGGAGCAGGAGTTCCAAGAGGGAAATCTGGGGTCTGGTATTAAAAGATGTGTTCTCACATAAGAAGAAACACCCATCAAATAACTATTTTCTGAGAACTGATAAGGCACTGCTACTAGAGGTGTAAAGTGTTTAAAATTAAAGTTGTCACTTTGCCATGTGTTCTCAGACTGGGGCAGTCTTACCTTTCCTTCCCAAACAGACTGAAACGCAAATTGAACATGCCTCTGACCTATTTTGCTGTGCTAGTGACAGGAATGTAGTCATGGAACAATTGTTTCTCTCATAAGTTATAAAACTGGAGACGAGATCAGAGTTGAGAAACTGGTGTGTAAAAATGGAAGCTGAATTCCAATGAATGGAAGTGCTCTCCCTCATCCAGGAGAAGATAAATGAGACTGTTGCAGACTCTGCCCCCGTGATTAAAAAGTAGAAAGAAGGACCTGGGCTGAAAACAATAAGAAGAGGAAGAGAAAAACAGGCTAAGCTGCATTGAATGGCTCTAGACAAGGTGACAGGGTTTCTGACCATCTCCTGTTATGGATCTGAGATTCATTCAGATGAAGGCTGAACAGTTAACAACATAGAGTTTCTAATAAAGTGGTATGGTGTATAAAACTGAATGAAAACACAGAAGCTTAACAGAGGACTTTGCTTCCTCTAATGCGATGCTGTTTTGCATTTGACTCCCCACTGTTCCCTGGGCAAAGCCAGCATGCAAAATGTTCTTTATATTCCTTCATTAATAATTTGCCTCCATTATGTCAAGCTGTCTTGTTCCTCTTGTGCAGTAAGAGGGTAAAAGAGCTCTATTTTGTAATTATAATAATTTAACTAACATGATAAGAAGGAAATGTTTTGTTAGCAGCACAGAATTTTCTCAGCCTTCTGCAGCACAATTTTAGCCATGACTAGACAGTTAACTGATCTATTAACGATTGAGGTGGGTTGACTGTGGCTGGACACCAGGTTGCCACCAAAGCTGCTTTATCCCTGCCGTCCTCAGCCAGACAGGGGAGAGGAAATGTAACAAAAGTTTGGTAAGTTGAGATAAAGGCAGTGAGAGATCCACCAGTTACCACAAAACAGACCTGACTGGGGGAAAATTTACTGAATTTATTACTAATCAAATCAGAGTAGGATAACGAGGAAAACATCAAATCCTAAAATACCTTTCCCCCGCTCCTGCCTTCTTCCCGGGCACAGCGTCATTCACAATTTTCTCTCCCTCTTCCCCAGCAGGATGGTGGGGAGGGGCTGCAGCCAGTTCATAACACACTGTCTTTTCTGCTCATTCCTCCTCAGGGGCAAGGCTCTCACACTTCCCCTCCTCCAGCCTGGAGGATCACCCCTCCTGCTACCAAAACTTTGCCATGAAAATGCAATTCAACAATGAGCTAGTAGACATGATTGAAGAGAGCAGCAATACGTTTTACAGAAACACCAAGAAAATGCACATTATTTTGCACATTTTTTAAAATTCTTTGTTAAATTTAAGAGGCTGACACTTCAGTACGGAATAGTATTGGAAGAAAAATTGAAAAGCTGAAATTAATATTTTATTAATATTTTGAGGTTTAATCTTTTATTATCTGTTAATGTTATTTGACAAAAATCATGTCAGTACCAGTGTTTTGATGACATCAGCAGTCTATGGGATGTTATCTGATTTGTTTTCTCTCCTATTTGCAGCTACTCTTTTCCTTTGTCCTACTTTTAGGAAAGTTGGTGTGAATTTTAAATATTTGCAAAAATGTTTCTCTTCTGTCTGGCCAACCAACTCCAGGAGCTTCATCACCTCTTTTCCTAAAGGCTGAGGGGAGCAGATGGATGCCAAATTGCAGCCAAAATGCAGACGTGGTAGGCACTCCTCTGACTACACTAATGGCTGCACTTCTGGCACGCTCCTGAGGATCTGCTGTGAATCCTGTCATCCCCCAAAAAGTCATGTTAAATCTGTATGATCTGTCATTTTTTACCACAGCTTTTGTCATTTCAGTGTCTTGTGTTCAGCCTTGTGACGCGCTGTGTGGTGCCACACTGGCAGAACGGGCCTGCATCATGCTTGTGAGCTGCATGGATTTGTGACCTGTATGGACTCCTGATGTGTGAGGATGGACTCACCATGGGCACATTTCAGCTTGCTCAGAAAAGAGGGAAGCACCCACTTTGCACTTAAAAAATTTCAAGGAAAGGGAATTGTACACAGCTTCTGAAATCTTTATAAAAGGCTCGTCTTAGCAAAATAGACAGAGCACAAAGGCAGCTTTATGTTCCATGTGGATTTATTCAAGATACGTTAAAGATACTGGCTTTGCCTGCCTTTTTTTTTTTTTTTTTCTTCTGGAGATGGGTTAGAGAAATTTAGTATTAAAACAAAAGCCCCCAGAAGGTAAATTCGCTCTGTATTGGATCTCTTAAACAAGTCATTCTTTCCCAAGGAGGATTTTCTATCTGAATTGTTCCCTCTTGTTGATGAAGACTATCTGTAGAATTTGGCTCTCCTACAAGTACAACCATGAATAATGCATGGTGACTAGGAAAGAATGGACAGCAAATAACAACAGGAAACAAATACCACACTTTGCAGAACAAATTTCCAGGTGCACAATAATTCCTTCTAAAATCTGTGAACCTCATGGGATTCTCATATATTTTCATGAACACCTGCAAGCAATAAATATCCTGATGCCGCATATTGCAGCTGAATTTGCTGCCTTCATTTGTGTGTGGGAGAAATCATATTCGTATAGCTCATCTATCTCCTGTGTCAAGCTCCTCTGCTCTGCTTCACTGTGTTGCAGCTCAGCGTAAATAGTGGGAGAGTTTGCAGGTACCTCACACACTCAATAGCTTCTTGTGGGGATCCTGTTTGTAGGCAGGTAAAGAATTGCCACAGGACCTGATTGAGTTTGCAGGGAGTACATGACATATTGTTGGTAAGGGACTGGTCCTTTCCTCTGTCTCCCATTCAGGCATCCCACATCCAGATGGTGGAAGAAAGGGTGATACTGGTCGGGCTTTTCTTGTGTTTACCCTGCAGTGAGGATTTATTCCACCAGCTACTGTAATTTCTCACTCTCTGACAATTCTACAAAGTCTTATATTGAGGTAACATTGATAAGGCCTTGACAGCAGTGGCTCTAGGAGATAAGATTCACCAGCAGATAAAAGAGGATATTGATGCATCTGTGGGCAGAACTCCAGCATTGACAAAATGTGTGGGGCACCACACAGGCCCTCACTATGAAAAACTGAAGTAATTTGTGATATATGGTTTTAGTTAATGCATTTGCAAAGAGTGCTGTTATTTTCTTTTTTTCAGTTGAAAATAGCCTTGAATTAAAAAAAATAATAAAAAAACCCCCACAATTATAAAAATGGAGTAAGTCAAAACTTGGGCTTGGAAAAGTCAGAGAACTACCTTCCAGGATGGCTGATGTTGGCAACTGAGGGAAGAAAGTCAGGATCATCAGATCAGCACATAATTCACCTCAAACAATGGCATTTGAGTGATAAGAAATCACTTCTGTTAGTTTTCTCATTTTGAACTTCTTTAATTGTGTATTCAATTGAGACAATGAGAATACAACCATTTATCTGACTTGGGTGCAACAATAGCAATGAAACATGGGTAATGCCCATTGGTTTTTATTTAAAGAGCACTGAAATAAAGTCAAGAGAACCTCAAAGGCACTGGTAATGTGTACTAGCAAGCAGTGGATCCATTCCCCATGGACAGAAAAAAACACATGAATCCCAGGAGATTTCCACCTCTCTGCGGACTATTCTAAGAACTACACATTTTTAAAAAGACCTTTCTTAGTTGTACCTTTCAGTGTCCATGTTTGACAGAATTTGGGCACAGCTGCACTGTTTTGCAGTCTTGAGAAGCAGGACATTATATGTTTATAATTTTTTCTCTATTCATCTTATCCTGCCCATTCCTTCCAGAAACAAACAAACAAAAAAAAGCTGTTTCACTCAGTCCTGCTAGAATTGTCATTCCCCTCACCCCAAGATAGATCAATGCTTCCACTGTCAGTGTAAGAAACATTTCCCAAAAGAATTCTGGGCTTGATAATTTACTTTTTTGCCAATGGGTATTTTTATGGGAAAGTGGGTGGGTCAAAGTGGCCCTTGCAACAGATCCAAATCTAACATGTTGTTTGGGTTTTTTTGCAATATACACTTCAATAAAGAATGTGTGTACTTTGACAGTGCAGAGACTTTGTAGATGGAAAACCTGGAGTTCATTAATTAGGCTTCAAACAACTAGAAGGTGAGACAGCCTGTGGCTGTATGTTTTAGAACTAAAGCTTGTTGCTAAAATAAGTTGTATATCCTGCATATTTTACAGCTAAGAAAGTACTATGCAAATGGAATAAGACTAAGGAAGAGAAAACAACTTCATCTTGCTTTGAAATACTATTCCTTAGACTGATTTCCCAGACTGAGAGAGAAGTTATGTATTACTGCAAGAAAAGAAAACACACCCAGATGTGAGATAAGAAGTCTTCAAGAATTTGAGCTGTTATTCTGTGATCGTGCCTAGCTTTCCACCTATCCACCTTTTTGAAGCCTAGTTTTGTTTTTTCATGTAAAAAGGCTTGCCTGTACAGACTGATCTCAAATCTGAGCCTTGGGGGTGGAGAGGAGAGGGTTTTATCTGTTGTCTATTCTCTGTGGCCACCAGTCACAGAAAAAACTGGCCATGAGGACCTACTCTTTGGAGATCTTATTACAGCCTTTCAATATATAAAGGAGGTTTATGAGAAAGAGGGAGAAAGACTTTTTACCAGGGTCTGCAGTGACAGGACAAGCAGAAAAGGTTTCAAAATGAAAGTGGGTAGACTCAGATTGGATATAAGGAAGAAATTCTTCGCTATGTGGGTAGTGAGATACTGCAACAGGTTACCCAGAGAAGTCATGGAAACCCCATCATTGGAATTGTTCAAGGCCAGGTTGGATGGGGCTGTGAACAACCTGTACTTGTGAAAGATGTCCTTGGCCATTGCAGAGGAGTTGAACTAGCTGATCTTTAAACACCTTTTCCAACCCAAATCATTCTGTGATTCCATAATTCACATGCTGTGTGGGGCACCTAGGTGCTGTATTGAGGGAAAACAGCCTTGTGCACAAAGGAGAAACAACCTCCTGAGGCACAGATAAGAGGGGAAGGTGGCAACTTGTTCTTAGGACTTTGAAGTTATTCAGTGGCCTGCTGTCCCTTAGTCCTATCAATTCTGTAGTTGGTGTCTGCTCCAGTCTTAGGGGGTTTGTAGTTAAGACAAGGAGTGGTATCTGGAATAAAAAAAGTTGAGGTGGAGAAGGCAAGATGCCTGGAAATGCACACAGACTAGTACTGTCTGAGGCAGCAAGCATACTTTGTAGCAGAGCAGTGATGCCAAGGATGTTGAAACATCATTTTCCGTTCTGATTCGGGCAGATGAGACAGCAGTTGTGCAGGTGAGATGGATTTCCCACAAATGGGAAAAAAGTGTTGCCACTAACAGAGAGGGCAGCAGGGCGAAAGGGCATGAGGACAAAAAATTATCTTCACAGAGAAAATAACCAGAGTTCAGGAACACCATTCTGGTGCTAGTCTTCTGATTACATAAGTTGCAGTAGACCTAGCCTTATCTTCAGTACATGAAACCCATCCAAAATTGTTCCTAGGAAGGATGGAGTACCCTGTCTACCCTCTAGATGAGTGCCTGCTTCACCCCCATGACACTGAAGTGCAACAAAAACTGCAAGGAGGGCAGGTGCCTAGTGAGCAAGGCCAGGAAAGATTGGATTTTCCCGTATGAGTGAAACAGGATGAGAAAACCCTAATGATCTACAGGTGCAGCCCTGGGACCTAAGCTAAGCTGGTGAATGCCCAGGGCAAGGAGCTTCTGATTCATTCAGAGTCATGTCAAGCTCCTAAGGAAGGTGGTACTGCATGAGTGAGACCCAAGAGAAAGCTAAGGCTGACAAGAATGCCATGGCATGGAGAGAGATGGAGGCTGAGGGACAGTTGACACAGAAAAGGAACAAAGCTGCCTTTTTTTTTCTTTTTACAGAAAAGATCAATATATCAGGCTTCTAAAATAATACATTTAATTTGTCCACATCAACTTTATTTTGGTCAGCAGCAAGGTTCATGACAGAGCAGTAACACAACCCTGTGTACCCATGCCTGCTGACTGCTGCCCTGGAAATGCACTGAGCTGCTCGCAGGCTAGTGAAACAAATTCAAAAATTAAAAAAAATAGACTAAGGGTCATGACTGGTCCATAATTCATGAATGCTTTCCCTCAAAGTATATATTCTTCTAATGAGTCTCCTTTAAATGCAGTGGTTGTAATTTTTAGTATTTTCCTTTTGAGAAAGCGATAAAATATAAGTGATGACATAAAAAAAAATCCTTATTTCAGTTGCAGTGCACAATGTTTCTGACTATAAGTTAATGGTTTACATATTAATTCTCTCATCTCTCTGATGGGCAGAAAATTGCTTTAATATAAATGCAGTTAAATTTGTCATTTCATATCTACATAACTTAGGTTTAAAAATTTATTACAAGCAGTATCAAATTGTTTCATAGCAATTTAGCAGATTTTGCGGAAGAAAAATGTGTCAAGTTGGAGGTTGAGGTAAAATTTTTCTCACATTATAATTAATGTACTTTTTATGTTTATTGTCTAATCAATTATTTTAAAGGAGACTGAAGGAATGTAATAAAAGTGATTCTTGGAAAAGTTAAGCTGGGCTTCTGTGAGTGCAGACAGATTTTATTCTTATCACTGAAATAAAAAGATTTAAAATTCACTTTTCTCAGGTGAAAGTAAAAATGACAACAGTTTTCGATCAAAAAGTCTCCTACTGTTCCAGCATACGAGAGATAAAGGGAAATAATACATCTGTTTTATCAACTGAGATTTCCATTTGAAAACCATACTTCTGTTCCACAAATTCTGCCTGCAACTTACTCAGCAAAATGATAAAGCTTGGTCTTATGCTGGGGAATTATATTATCAACTCGACTGAGGTTGCTCAGAGCCATTCCAGTGAAGAGACAAAGTCTGATCCTAATGTTAAGTAGTTCTTTGAGTTCATGTCTCTGCAGCAGTAATTGATGCTGAAAAGCTTTTGTAACTTAAATCATCTGTGTAGCATCACCAATGCTGTCCAAAGGGACTGTAGGTGTACTTTGTCTTGAGCAGTGCTTCAAGGATATTTCTGATTTGGGACTTGAATTCTCTTACGTCATATGGAATTAATCCTATCCAATAATTAATTAACCGTTTTTGTTGTTGTTGTTATTACTATTATTATCTATTTTGCATCAAAAGCCATCCCTAGGCAATGCACTGTAAAGGATGATAGTTTAATCCCAAGTCTGAGAAAAGGTTATTGCAGCAATTTCCCATACTGGGAAAACGATCTGTAGCAGGAAAATGTGACTTTCTCTGTTTCTTCTCCCCACCCCCTTTTCAGAAATTGTTCATGGATTTTTCTCCAGCTCTGTTCTCTGTAGCATCCACTATAACTGAGTGTACCAGTTACATTGATTTGTGTTCTGCCCGTGTGATTCATGGCATGCCAATGTGGTCATTATAATTGAGTTCCAGGATGAAGATAAGCAAGAAAAAGATAAAGCAATAACCTCCAAAAAGCAAGAGATTAATGAGGGGCTTTAGTCCTGGAGAAGGCAGTGAGTGCCTGTGCTTGGGAAGGTTAGGTCTTGCCAGAAGGGGAAGAAGGTAAATGTCTTTAACTATTACATGTCAAAAATCCCAAAAAGTGTACAACTCTACACTTCAGGTAAGATCTGGGGAAAAAAGTTAAATTTCTTCCCTTTCTATTCCCTTCTGGCCCACTTTCCATTTTAAAACCTCACCTCCATTACTTTTCTTTTTGACTCCTTTCCTTTCTGCTGCAGGGTATCAGCTAATCATCAGAACACAGTGAAGAGATATAACAGAATTTTAAAAAGTGAAGACTTGATTTCTAAATGCTAATATCTGTTTCATAAAATACACTCATCGACATGCTAAGTTTATCTTCCTTTAACATTGATGAGGCACCCAGATTTAACTCATATCTGTAGGAGAACATAACTTTCAGGGAAAAAATCCAATCTGATCTTAAATATACTACTGATTTCTCTGCATTTTTCTCTATAAGTTTCATTTTCCAGTGAACTCATTCTTCAATTTTTCAATATCCTTCTTGAATTTCAACTTCAAGTTTTTCATAGGCAGTTGCAGCACAGTATGGATACCCTGTCCTTTCTCAGCTCATGCTTTGTCTCTTGCTTCAGACTTTGCCTTACCTTTTGGCCATGGCACTTCATGGATACCTCATGTTCATTTCAGTGCCACAAAAATCTCAAAGAAAAACTGCTCATTGCCATTAATTATTTCAACTTTTGTTAATTCTTTATTGAGTCTTGTACCAATGTTCTAGTAATTTGCCCAGGATCAATGTGAACCTGACAGACCTGTAATTATGCAAATAATTCCATTTCTATTTTTTAAATAGTGTCATCCTACCAGTTTTTTCTAGTTTACAGGAGCTTTCTGAGAAAGAAGTAAAAAACCTGAAAAACAAAACAAACAAACAAACAAAAAGAAAACAACAACAACAAAAAAGGCTACAAAGTATGAATGTTTCACATGCTCTCAGGATTTTTTCTCTAACTTTTGAAAGAGAAATGTTAATATTTTTTATATCAAATGCAGAGTGTATGTCCAGTATTCCTATCTTTCCCTTTTTGGCTTCTGGTTCTTCTTGTCCATTTCCTGTTTCTTTTCCTTCCTCTTTTACTGAAATGTTTCCCAATTTACTGTAGAGGATGGGCTGTAAAGAGATTAAGCAAGAAATAGCAAAGCCCGTAATATATATATTAAAAAATATCTGATATGTATTTATTTTTAATTATAAAGATCTTGAAAGTTCTTCTTTCAACTTCCATTAATTAAAATCTGGAAAGTTGTTGACATTCACAATGCGAACATAAACTTTTTAATTTAAAAATTGACATTAAAATGTCAAGATTTTTCTTTTTTTTTAATACAGACATAGAGAACTAGACCTTTCTCCAAAAACCATTTTTGTCTGCCTTGGGTGAAGAAAAGCATAGCTAGTTTAGTTGGTGAACAGGAGAATTTAGCTCAGCAGTTCTGGAAAGCCTGGAAGGAATGCTCTTTCCCTCATCTAATGCCAAATGTACTCTGGATAACGATATTTGCCTGGCAGGAGAGACTGAGAACATCTGCTACCTCAGCACCCCTAGTCCCCACATTCCTGGGACTAGCAAGTGTGGATACTGGTTGGATGCATGCATCAGAAAGGGGAAGCACCCAGCAAAATATTTTGAAAGCAGGAAACCTCTTGCCCACAAAATAAAGTATAAATATTTCAGGACAAAACCAAAACCCACTCAGATTTCATCAAACAGTCACAGAGACTTATTTGTAATACTTATTCACTAATAAAGTGAGACAATTCATAAGGTTGAGTGAGTTTTTAACTGTTGTGGAAATATATTAGCTGGCAACAAGCTGTAAAGCTAAGTGTATATGGGTACAGCCTGTCTCAGATCTTGCTAAATGCTTTGTTTTTTACACCATCTGCGTGCTGCTATCTTTATCTAGCTGAGGATTTTGTTTATACATCTATATTTAGTACTCTGAAAAGAAGGGGGAAAGAAAAGATAATGATTTTGTTTTCTTTTTCAAATGAACCTAGGACAAGATCCAAAGCCGACCAGAGTAGAAAACTTGGGCTGGGACCAACCTTAGAGTGAGGTATTTGTGCAATCACCTGACACTCCTCTAATGGTAATACGGATAAAGCAATCTTAAGACCTTCCCAAGAACTTCTTTCGAAGGATGGATTCAGGTTCTAGGTGCCCTCAGCATCTGCTGAAGGTTGGCAGATCCAACAAGAGGCCTGTGGGAACTGTGCCCAGGAGCAGTGAGGGCTGCAGTCAAGGAGTAGCTATATTAGGTTGATTGATTCAGATACTGTGCAAGTAAGGTGTGATAAATGGATAGAGATGAGAAGGCTGAAAGATCCTCAGGCAGGGATGGAGATGGGGCTTGAAGCTGGAAAGAGCTGGGTATAGAGGGTTGGAAGGGTGAGGAAGCATGCACCCTGGCTACCAAAATCTCTCTTTGTAGCTTAGTTATGGGTATATCTTGACTAAAACTCAGGAAGCTCTAATCTCATAATGTAAATGAGAAAGCAATGACACCTGTCATCTCCTTTCCATGGGAAAGGAGCTAGCACTCATTTTCAATTAATCATTTTGTAGCAAAGGAAATCCAAAATATTCATGTGCTTTTCTGACCCAGATGTGATACTGTGAGCTATCTTCTGGATAGGCAAAGCCTTTATGTAACTTGGTGATGGACTGTTGGCGTGGGAAGACCTGAGCTCCAAGTTCCTCTGCAAACTCTCTGCTGACATGGGATAAACAGTTTCACTTCTCTGTGCCTAATTTGTTAGATAGTATTTGGTAGAGGGAAGAGAAAGGAACCATAAGACTTTGAAAGATGCATAGGTTGAACCAACATGGTTTTTGAATATGCCCCCGTAATTCTAGAAAAGTTATTGTACTAATTTATATTTACCAAGTGAATTCTTGTCCCCTTGGAGTTTAAGATATTCTTTATGCCCTTTAAACCTATGTTTTGGTCAGGGTGTTTAACAGGATGGATGTGCATTTCTTCTGCTAATTAATTAAAACAAAGACAATTTTGGCTTGAACCAGACAGGAATAATATTCAACTGGAAATAAGAAAAAGAGTTGATGAGACAAGATTTGTACTGTAAGCCACAGTCACTTGATCAGTGGTAAGCATTTGTTTCCATTGTGTGGGTAACTTGAATGCTTGACAGCACATCTGAGCAGTTAAGTTAGTTTAGCCTTGAGTTAAGTGAAATCTGGTCTGTGCTGGGATTTTCTGAGGATTTCATCAGCAATTCTTTCTTGCAGTCTGTGGTTTTCACCAGTTTTTCACTCTTACGTTTGTACCTGGGGGAATATCTCCCAGAAGACCTGGTTTCTTTTTCTCAAAATATTCTGTGGCTTTTTCTATCAGCACTATAAACTGCAGGAGAATTTGTCTGTCCTCAATAGAAAGATAACACAGAATGTTAAACAAATGGATTTTTAAAGAGTTTATGCTCCTGATTCCTTGGAAATTTCTCTATGAGTGTGCTGGTACTAGTAATGATGTACCATTATGATGAGAGCCTGGTCTACCTGTGCTGCCAGAACACATCCCTTTAGAGATATTAGATAGCTCAGTTTTAACTGCTGATCTTACTGACTGATACTGGATCATAAAAGACCCTGGAGTCATGGTGACAGTTGGAATAAGAATAAATAATGTGACCATATGGTGCTTTTCTATGTTATAGGATGCAATTGTGTAACTTGGCATGGTTCACTTTGTGAACCAAGAATGCTGGAGACAGATATATCACTGGGAGATAGCAAATTTCACATATCTGACACAAGACTGAAGCTCACATCTCTGCTAGAATTGTTTTGATCTTATCTACAAACTAACCCCCATGCCGTGCCACAGAGCTGTCAGTTATCAGTGCCGTATCTGCAGAACAGCTGGAAATTTGGATTTTAGGCCATCACAAAGTAGAATTTTGCCCCTGATGAGCAGATTGACAGGTAACTTATTTGGTTCTTTATGCACAGATTGTGCCTGTGACCTCCAGCAGCATGGACAGCTGCCTATCTTTTAAAATTACCAGCCTCTCCAGTCTATTTTGTGTGCCTCTGTGTAAAATAGGATTAGATGAGTAGGAAATGCAATGTATTATTTTGAAGAGATCATTTGTAGCATTTAGCTGGTAAGCAGAGCCAGTCATATTTCTTGCTTAACAAATCATTGAGACTGATAGAGGTGAACCAACCTCTATAGACTAAAAAAAAAGAAAAAGTGCTTAAAAGTCAGGATTTTCAAACAGCCCCTTCATAATGACAGACGAACCAGGATCCTGAACTTGAATCAATGAACTGACTTGTTCACCATATTAGTCACATGCAACAGAAAGGCATCAAAATCACTTCCTGATAAATCATTCATTCCTTATAAATGCACTCACATTGCTTTATACTGATGCATAAATGCATGAGCACTTAATTTAGTCTGATGTCACTCTCCAGCCTCAATTCAGGTCTCCCATGGTCCTATGGCTACTGTGAGACAGGGCAAATGCCATCGACCAGGGAAGAATGAATGGCACAGTGCATTTCCAGAGCAGGTATAATTACCATTTGGTGTGCCAATTAATATTAGATTAAAAAAAGACATCCTCCAAAGAAACCTATTTATTATTTAAAAGCCCCCCAGGGTACCTTCTGACATGGAGTGGTGCTACAGCAAAGCAGAGGCATGAAAGCAGCTGAAAGCAGACAAACTGTTAAGCAGCATTTAATCCTTTATGCATGTTTTATACATAAACAAATTGGAATGTGTAGATCAATGTCCTCCAGCTGTTTTTCAAACCCCATTCTGCCTTCATTAAAGATTTAGGAAGGAAGTTTCCAAACATAGATATGATGTCGGGAAAAACAGGATAGGATCTTTTTCTCTTTTTTTCCCCTGAGCGGTTTTCTTAAAACCATCACCGCCTCTCGCTCAAGTAGCAGTACTCTGTAAAGTGTTCCTTTGCCACTGCAGCCTGCACATTAAATCCTCTATACAGCCATGTCTTTTAGTGCTGAGTCACGTTAATTAGACAACAAATATAACTGCCTGATAAAGTGTCCTCAGGGAGAGCCAATTTGGCCACATCAGGTTCACACGGGAGTCATAAAATACCAGGCTCAAATCAATTCCATGTAAACTCAGCCTATTTTCAATGACGTAGTGCTCTATGGCTCCTTGAACATTTATTCTAACAGCCACAGTGAGAATTCATTGATTTAATCAGAAAGAAAGTTTTTCAATTTTCCCCTCCTTGTCATTAAATATCTTGACTAAAAGGGAAAAAATTGTTCTCAAGACTGAGATGGAGCAGAGCGGGATGAAACAAGGATGTTGGTGGCCTACTCAGCATTTCAGAGATCAGCATTGCAGGGATACTCCCTTTGCAGTTCCATCTCCGTTCTTTCCCATAGGTCTTTCCTGTGCTGAGGGCTGCACTCCTCTCCCAGCCTGGTGATATGTTTGTATTTCATAGCAGGAGCTGTAATGGCCAGGTCTCTATTTCAGGTAAGAGAAGGGGTTTAGCAATAAATAGCTCTTCTGTATCTTTGACTATCCTGTTGTTGGTTTTACCAGCCACACACTGATTACAAACCCCCAAAGCCGAACCCTCTCCCAGCTAATTGCACAAACATAAAAGGACAAATGGTGTGACTTGTGGAGACCGCCTGCAGGGCATATAACCTTTCTTCCTGGATCCTTTGTCCATCAGCACATAGCTCTGCCTTCACTACATCCCATTCAGCTTGAGTTTTCTGTTTTTACCTCCCAGTTTTGTGCATGCTGGAGACACTGAGCACCACCCTGAAACCACTTGTTAGGAAATACAGAGATTTGAGCTCTGTGCAATGTCATCCCTTCCTCCTGTGGCAGAGAGCAGTATCTCTGCCCTACTTCAAAGCTGGCATGAATTTCAGAGTCGGATTCTTTACCTGACTACTGCCTGCACTGAGTTAAATGGGCTGCCACAATGCCAGATGTTTTTTTTCTTGCTTTGGTATTACTTGGCTCCCTCAAACACGCACAAAAGTAAAATACCTCTTCCACGGCAAAAGATGAGCTGGGATTTCCACTCCATGTACCTTGAATTTAGAATCCTGGGACGTGATTATTTAAAGGTGTTTGCAACAGCGCTATAAAGTCAGTGAGTCTTACAGATGTTCAAAAGCTGTAAAATTCACACACACACACACAAGCACCTAGAGACCTGCCAACTTTAAGCCCTCTCAGCAGCTGCTGCTAGATGCAGCTCTCATTTACCCTTTACTCCTACACTAGGGTTATTACTATTAAGAATTAATATCCAGCTGCTCTATCACAGACCTGTGGGGGTCTCGGTTTTGTAGTGGGTGGGTCCTCTGCACAGAAGGCTTGCAGAGAGCACTCTGAGGTGAACAGCACCATATAAAAGTAATATATTATTGGAGCATGCAGCCTGTATTATGAGTTTCCAGTGCATAAACACTCCAGCCTTCCTAGCTGGAGAAATTAAAATGTAAACACAAGATGCTGCTTTACTACTTTCACATCTGGTGTTGTAACTGGCTTTACTGTTAATATTTTCAAAACAGCCAGATTGTTCAGAACAAGATAGCAAATACCACATCTGCTCCCTGAGGTCTCCAGGAGTCTTGCACCCGGATGAAGGCAAAAAAAAGGAAATTTGGCAGCACTTGATAAATATCAGGAAATATAGGGAAATACAGTCAGAAGCACTTGGCTGATTTACATCAGGAAGAGAGCTGCTTTCTGACAACATAGGTTGCATACCTGAAATCTCCAAAGTATGAGATTTCATGACCTTTATTGTATTCCATCTATGTTTGAATAGTATCTGTTGCATCTCAATTCTTTAACTCCATCTGAGTTGTAGAAGTAAAGATAAATATTAGGTGGAAATTCTGGGCATGCTGTCTTTTGATACAGGTTGCTTCAGAACATCTTTACGGAGGAGAGGAAAGATACATTTATGTGTATGTATATAGATAGATAGAAGTAATCATCACTGAAGGGCTTTCCCCAGTCAGAGGTTCCCACTGGCTAAGACAATGTTAGTAAATGAGGAAGTTACCACAAAAGAATAGATATGTTATTTGTCTTGCATCATTTTCTGCTGACATGAAGCCAACAAGTTGATTTGTCTTCTAAATCATGTGCCAGGTTGGAATTCCTTCTTCCCTTGTCTTCATCTTGCTTCCAGGCTGCAAGGGCACTGCTCTAAAACCAGGTAATTTATAGATTTGCCTCTTTCCACTCTTTTCTCAGGCCTCTTTGCAATAACCTAAAGATCCAAGACTGAAAATGTAATTTTTCTCAGATCTCCTAGCAGAATTTTAAAAACCCAAAAACCAAACAAACAGCTGCCTGTAATTTATTTCCCTATTGTGGGAAATCTTCATCCATATTTGCAAGTGATAGGTCTAGACGGTGCTGCTTGTTGGCAGTGCTATTAACCTCTGCCTTGGAGAGTCTTCTCTTCTCCAGACTGAACAACCCCAATGCTCTCAGCCTTTTCTCAAAGGAGAGGTGCTCCAGACCTCTGATCATCTCCATGGCCTTCCTCCAGACTTGCTCCAACAAGTCCACATCTGTCTTGTCTTGGGGGTTATGGTTTAGTTCAGCCTTAGTGAGAAAACTGATAATAGAAAAACTTGGTGTCTACACAGCACAGTTTGTGACTGCAAAGTTATTTTATAAATTCTCATGTGTGGGCTTGAATTCTCAGCATCTCTCAGTTCTGGCTGGTGTTAAAATGGTCAACGTCCCACCAGCTGTGACTGAATGAGCACAGTGGGCCAGCACAGACATCAGAACAACCACCTTAACAAGGAGTCCTAAATACAAGCTGTGCAGTGTAGCCAGCCCTGTGCCTTGTGTTGGTGTGGTGTCACTAGAGGACCCCCATCCACCAAAGAGACCCTCAGGCATGATGAATTTAGGCTTTGCTCACAGCTGTGAGCATTTGTGAATTTGGGCCTGGATGTCAACTTAAGACCACTAGGGATACAGCAAAATTGTAACACTAATTTTAGTACAAAGACTCAGGATTTCATTTCATTTTCACATCCAACAGATAAATAGGGCCTTTCTCCAACTGGGCTGGCTGCAAACCTGCCCCTTTTAGTGTCTTCTTGACTTGGTTTTTAGTAAAACCCATGTTTTGTAATCCAAATACGTTTGAACTAAAAGATAAAGCAAGAGAGACCAGGACTGAGAAGCTCTATTCTTAGTAACAAGCTAATTTCCTTCTCTTAAACCAAACTCTCACTCCAGCTGTGGGTTTGCAGCTTTGTGTGACTGATAACTTTTGTTATTATATTAATTCCCTGTGTCATGATAAATATTTTGACAAAAAACATCTCTGATTCTTTGTGTGACTGGATGCCTTTTGTTGCATGCCAGAGGTAGTATATAAAAAGTGCAGTTCCCTATTTGATAGGCACTGGTTTGATTGCACAGGCTGTAAGCTGTCAGTTTGGCATTCCAAAGAAATAGAAAATGCAGACAACGAGCACAGGATACATATCTGTGTGTTTGTCACCTGAGGTAAATAAATGCAAAATGGCCACTAAATAGATATATATAAATCCACCTGACTTAAAAGCCTAAAAATAATCAATTCCTCAAAGTGCTCCCCCATCTTTAGCCAAAATTGAATTAGCAAGCAAAGAAAAACTATTTCTGTGTGACTGCTGCAGTATTTTATGTTTCTCTTGCTTGGTAAGATGATGATTTTTCTAGTGGTATTAGAGTGTCTCTTGTGGCAATTCCAGGTAATTATGATTTAGTATGAACAAACCTGGAAAATGCATGGAGAAAAGACTGGAAAGATTATAAAATCATTATTGAAGGCAAATGTCAGAGGGAGGTGGACTGGCAGATTGTCTCTATTCCTTTTCTTGTTTTCTATCTTATTCAGAGAAATAGAATATAATTGTGGGAGCCCTCCGCAGATAATTTACAGACCTTTTCTTTGGGCATCATCTGAGGGGACAGTCTGCATTAACCTAGGAGTGGATGGATAGCTGCATTTCAGCCACCATATCCCTGGGGGCTCTTTGGAAGGGAACAGGAAGCTGGTGGTGCCATGCAATATGCAGGTGTACATGCAGAAGGAGCCATCCACAAAATAAACCTGTCCTGATGAATGATGGCTCTGCTGAATTAGGAATTTTCCTAGAAAGTGATCTACTGAAGTAACAGTGGCACAAAACCAAAGGGGAAAAAGGAAAAGCCAGAAGACAATTCTGGCAGACTTATGCAAGAGGTGAGTCTACCTGTCTGTGAGTGTCCCTGTTTAGCCCAGCCATTTAATCGTTCCTTCTGTAAAGAGCATCTGCTGAAATTTCATGGAATAACCTTCAAGCCTAGTAATAACTTCAGTTATTAAACCAAAGTTGATCCTTACCTATAGACATGAAAAAGGCTCTTTGCAGGCCCGGGGACTGAAAGGACTGTGAGCCATTACCTGAACTTCCTTCATACTGCAATTGGTCACAGACATCTGACCTCCTTTGGCCACAAGAAGCCTGTTGTTATCTCTGATGTATGTTCTGATTCTACAGTTTGTTTCTCTGTTTTTATCTTTTAATTCTAGTCTTTAGTACCAAGATCGTTGTTGCTGCATTCTTCTAAGTGACAGCCAGGCATGACATGAAAATAAAAGTTGTATAAACTGTATAAAAGTGAGAAAACACCCGGTATTATCACATCCTGCTTGAGCTCTACATTCTTTGTCAACAATCCATTAAGCTGTTCATAGTCTGAAGAGCAGATTTAAGTATAAGCCCCTTTTAAAGTACATTGTCTGGCAAAACATGCCCAAAAATATGAATTTTGATGGATTGTTTTGGGGACTAAAGTTCTGCATAAGATGAAAAACTTAAACCCCAGAATTTAAAAGTCAAGTCTTGCCAGTACTATATTAAGCATAAAACTCAAAGAAAATCTCCCTTTTGAATAACTGCTTTCAGAAGCAGAAATTAACTAATTTAAATTTAACTGAATGAACCCAAGGCGTTACAAGAGAATGCACAAAAGCAAAATGCAGAGAGATAAGGTAAGCTAATGAAACTAACTTTTATAACAGCTGTAATGTAACCATTTCAGCAAATCATTATTAAGACCTACTATTTGTGACAGGATAAAAGTTAATGTTATAAGTTCAATGTGCTGTACAGTTATTAACTGATGTTTGAAACAAGAGAAGCAGGAAAACACTTCTTGTTGTGTTTTGTGAGTTTTAGAATTTAAAATTAGGGATAGGAAGAGATGCAATAAAAGCAATTTGCCCAAAACCAAAGGGAAAAAAAAAAGTCAGTGGAAGAATGAGGTCTAAACTCCAGGACAGTAGGATTTCCACTTTTGTATTCTTTCTCACAGACCTCTCTTCTTATCTTTTAATAGAAAAGCTATTATAAAATATTGAAGCAGATATTCACTCTACCTATCCTTTCAAATCATTCAGCTCTACATACTCTGTGCAGTATAAACAGTTTAATTTGGAACCCTGGCCTCAGGGAATACCCATAGAAGACCAGAAATCATCTGTCCCCATAGTGTTGCTGCTTTGCAGCTAAGGATTGGTCTCACAACATTTCTAAGCTGTAGCTTTTCTTAGCCAGGATTCTAAGTGGCATCACTTGAGTGCCTCTATTGATAATCAGTATGGTATTTTGTTTACCTCCAGTACCAGCTTATTTTACCCAGATGTCACCTACTGCCAGACATAAAGTCTAGACAGGTTTTGTGAATGTATCTACCCTTACAGCTGTGGTCCTGGGGCTTCCCTGGGACTGTAGCCAGAGCAATCTCTCTTCTGCATCAGCCCTTGGGGCCATCGATCAACTCCAACAAGGTATAAATTTCCATTCTGAAAATAATTTTGAAGCCCCTGAATGCAAGGAGGGTTGAAAGTATCAGAGGAAAGCTTTCACTTATACAGCCAGTGAGTGAACACCTAACCACTGTATTGTGATGAAACCTGGACTCACTCTTCCCTCAGCTCTCTTCATCTGGGCTTCATCTTTTCCCAGCAAGCTTTCTCTAGCAGGTGCAAGTCTTAGCAGGCACAAATAAAGCAGAAGCAAAGAGAGGTCTGGTTACTGCTGGACATGATGAATCACATCCAGCCTGAACCAAAGGGTGAGGGGGTTGATATTGTCTGTCTCAAAGTGCTCGGTCCAAGTGTGCCAAACAGGCTCCTGTCAGTGGAAGGAGAAAGGCATTACAGAAAATGAACTGTCACATCTTAAACTAGGTGTCTGTCATCAGTGAAAAGGCTCTCCCACCATGTCTCTGCTCACTCTCTAATCAGTCAATCAATCAATTAGCAGAAAGTGGCTGCCTATTAACCAATTGCCTTTAGATGGGGTGAATTCCAACTGAAACATTTGCCACACCACAACAGACTTCAGAATTTGCAAAAGGAAAGGAACCAACCAAGACTGCTTAAACTGAACCTCTCTACCCTTGGGAGATGTCGATATCACAAAGCAGGTCCACCCCACTCAGCAGCTGAAAGAAATCTTTGTCTTTCAGCTTTCTCTGTAGCCTTTAAGAAGTACAAATTATATCTGACTTTGTTATTTCAGTGCATACATAAAGTTCAATACTCCATATTCCCTCCTGCCTCATATCTCATGCAATGGCCAAGGTTCCTTCACAGCCCCCAGGTGGAAAGCAGTCTGTAACCTGGTTCAGGGCTTCCTCTTGAAAACACCTTGAAAAATGTTTCTTTCAAACTTCAATAGAAACGGACCACACACATTATGGAATATAATTTAAGTGTCACAATGTTTCTCAGACTAAAGCTCTACACTGTCCAGCTTCACTCGATCCAGCTAGTTACTGGAGGAAGACTGGCACCAGCAAAAAAAAAAAAAAAAAAAAAGATACATAAATAAACCATGGCTTGAATGATGGATGCTTGCTCTTGTTTTTTATTCTACATATTTAGTGTCATTACCAAACTGGCACAACTTGTATTATGAAATCATCTTGTTCACTCTATAGTCTCATCAGCTTAAGCTTTTTCCATAAGCCATTTCTTAAAGCTGGAGATTACACTTTTTTTTTTCTTCTCTCCTATTTCTTTAGCTATTCTGAAGGATAAACAGGTTTTAAAATTGAATATGTTTTGAAGGCAGAGGTAGGAATTTGCATGTTTATTGGTTTTGTTGTTGTTTATTCCTGGTTTTTTTCCTCTTCTTCATTATAAATGAATAAGTTTATTTTATGTAACAAACATGATTTTCTTGCCTGGATAGCTTGGCTTTTACCATGACAGAAGAAGAATTTGCAGTCTCAGGATTCCTTTCCTCTTGTTTTGGTGTTTCTTCAGTTTTCTAACCTGTTGCATATGGAGGTTTTAGAGCTGCTCAACATGGGTAAGAGACTTTTCTTTCACTAAACTACTGAGATGGAGTTAATACACTTCCCCTTTTTAATTGGTATTAATTTATATTTGATGGGAAAAGGTGGGAGGGAAAGTATTTCATGTTCACTTAGAAATGCTGGCAATAAATTGAAAAAAGCCCCAACCAAACAGAACACAACAGGAAGAACAAAAGAACAGGGGAAAGAACATCATGTAGTTCTGTTTCTACTTGTTTCCAAATTTACATATTTCTTATTAAAAGGAGAAGAGAAAGTGTCCATGGTAACAGTGCTAACTCAATTTATGAGAGGTTATAGAGAGCACTTGGCCCTGAAGGATATGAATACTTTGGGAATGAGATTTTCTTACTGTTATAGATTCATTGTATTTCCAATGCCTTATGATTCTGATCATCTGTTCTCACCCAGTAGCTGAGAAACCATCAATGTGGCTAGTTTAGGAATAGTTCCCCAAAACACCACTGTGAGGAAATACAAAATCTTTACCTTCTGACCAATTCAAATTTGGCAAGTGGAGTAAACACCCGGTCTCAGCCTCATTACTTCTGGTCAGCTTCCTCAGAACTGTCATCACCTGAGTCCAGTGCTCAGCTACATTTGGGATCAAGGGTCTTTGCTCATCACTGTAAGGAACACAGTGCTGCAAGTTATTTCCACAGGCTGTGGGCTTTTTTCTTAATGTGCAGCTGGTGTCATCTGCAGGGGCTTTCTCAAAGGGCACACAAATGGCCACGTGAGGCAATAAAAGAAGAAACATGTTGGAATGCAAAAACACTGAATTCTTTTGCATTGCTAGATGATTGAGTGTCACCATTTCCTCTCTTGCACTGCTGTCAGAGGTCACACGGGAACATGCACCATCCAATGGTTATCAACACAAACTGGTTTGGACCTAAATGGACTTTTGTTTCCAGCTTTCTCTCTGATTTTCTGTGTAAACTGAGGAAAGTGACTCAGCTCCAAATTATCCTGTTTGGACTGTGGGGTAATCAGATCCAGCAATGTCTCCCTTGATTGCATTCTCAACTGAGATTTCAAATGAAACGTCTGATTCCACCATGACAGGAAAAGTAGGGAGGGGAAACACACAAGAGTGTTAGAGCACTGCATCATCTTATGACTGTTCTTGTAACTTTGTTCACAAAATTGTTGCCATGAATCTCGAATGTCAGGACCCACAGCTGAGTACTCTGGAAAGTTCTTGGGTTGTCTTTCTCAGTGCACACTGCATTGTGGGGTTTTTGAATGGCTACATTAGCATTTTCTCCATTTGCAGACTCCCTTTTCAATGGTCAAACAAAGCTTTTCCCTTAAGAATTCCGCTCCTTCACTGAGCTGGAAGGAAATTTTTTTCCTACAAAATGCAAAAGTGTTCGAAGACCTCAGAGTGTTAATCTCATGAGTGGTGGTGGAAAGGAAATAAAGGTTTTACTGCTTGATTATCCACACAAAAGATTTTTCTTGAAAACAAAGATCCATGACCTTTTAGCTTCAATTGAAATACCACCCATTTAAAGAATATATCCACATTACATGATTGTGTATGGACAGTGAGTGGAGAATAGCATTTAAAATTCAAAATGGAGGGGAAATCAGGTAGGCAGAACATTACACACACCCACCCCCACCCCTCCAAGCATACATGGAAATACATGTGTTACATTATTAATTGTTTCCTTTATTTTTTGGTAACAAAAGAATGCATTTTTTCCAAATTATGACCATGGAAACAGCCACAAGCTTTTGTTAATTCTCCCATTCCTTCCCAGAAAGTTTGAGTAATTCTACAAGTAAACTGTACGTTGTGAAAATATTGAAAGTTTGCTCATACCTGCTGAGAAATTAATAGAGGAGAAAATGGGGAGTAGAGACTGAACAAAGAGAATAAACACAGTTGCTGTATTTTCAGGATGTCTTACAATGCAACAAATTCAGCCTTGACAAATGTGCAAAAACCTGAAAAAAAAAAAAGTTTAAAAAGATATTAGGGTAAAATATTTAAGAGATCGTATCAGTCTCACGGTAGGAAATCTATATATGCATCCCTTGTCTTGCATTGCAAGTAATATTGTGGCTTTGTTTGTGTATTATATATTTTTTAAGCTTTTGGGGTAATTTTTTTTATTCCTATTTGGGTATTTATGATATATGGGTAAGAGTAGTGTCATTCTGAGTTCTCTCACTCATTATTGTGTAAAAGAGACATGGAAGAGCAGTATATCTCTTGCTTAGTATTTGTTATGCCAAAAAAATAAATTATGACATTTATTGACTTATTAAAATCATGACATTTTAAGAAACTGAATCTGATTTTCTCCAATATTAGGAAACTTTGCCCAGGACCCTCAAAGGAATTTGGGCTTCTAACTTCTAATTTCACTGGCAGAGCTGTCAGAGGGGTTTATCCAGCTCAGTTCAAATGAGTAACAGGTTCACAGTCTCTTCAGGATACCTAAGATATTAATCAGAATTATTTAGCCGATATGGTTTTAGTGTTTTAAAATTTCTCTTAATAGAAGCTGTTTCAGCAACAGTACTTTGTCATTATGGATTATATGCATTAATTTCTGAATTTAAATGTTGCTAACCCTGAGGCATTTGGGCTAGTTTACTGGTCCTGTGGAAAAAAGAAATTAAAAAGGAAAAAAAGAAAAGAGTCTCCACAGGCACTCAACAGCTTTAAGTCTTGGGCTGTGTCTTGAAACATGACTTCCATGAGGGTAACCTTCCTAACCCCCTCTTAATGATGATAGAGCACATACAAACTAGCGAGCAATGGAAATAAAGTTCTCTTCATTTCTTATAAGAGGGAAAGAATTACCAGAAAAGGAAAAGAGACTATTACACTGTACAGATGTGGTTGGGTAAGTGCAAAGTGAACAGGCTGGGAAAATGGAGCTGTTTTTTTATCCTGGCAAGAATGTGTATTTCTGCACTTCGCATCATGCCAATACTGCTTAAGTTCACTCTGGAATTTCATGGTGAATCCTGATTTTCAGCATTTGTGAATATTTATCATTTCAATAATTCAGAATTTGCAACAAAGGCAAGGATTACCTTGAAGGGAAGGAATGCCACAGATGTGTTCTCTGTTACAGCTTAATAGTTTCACAGGTAGATCCTGCATTTGCTAAGAGGAACTGTGAATTTTTTTTATGGTGCTTCAAAAAAGGCACTTGCTGGAAGCATTGCCCTTGGAAGGTGCCTTTATTTATCTGCCATGCTACTGCACTATTTGCTCTTCACTTTTGACTTTCACGGGGTAGCCCGAAACAAGGCAGCAGTGAAGAGCTCTGAAGGTCTGAGTGTGATCTGGTGATCTGGTGAAACTGAAAGCAGAGGGAACAGAGAGAGTAGAGAAGCAGCACTTGTCATTCATATTCCAGAGCACAAAATGTTCTACTCTCAGAGGATGAAAGCCAGTGAACAATGGTTATAAATTAATTAATGCTTCATGGACTCCTAATTTTATATCTTTTGCATTAAATAGTCATGGAATGAAATGCATAAACAGTACTATTAGAGTAGATAGAGAGCCATATTTCTCTGTTTCCAGGTGAGTGCCTATCATGAGAACACGGAGTCAGGCTCTGCTGCGCTCTCTCCCCATTCCCTCCAGTCTTTTGTGCAATGTGGAACAGGTTTTTACAGGAGAAATTGAAAATGCCAACTCACATTAGCCAGTTGATTAGTAGTTATTGCACTCTCCAGAATAGTGGATTTGCATCTCAAAAGGAAGAGTAAAATCCAGGTCCTCTCCTATTCAGCTGCTTGGTGTAGCTGGAGAGTACTTTAGATGGGTGCATATTGTGTATTCTGCCATGTGGTACATGTGTCCCAAAAGCATTTGCTGAACTGGGAGTGGTACTTGGAGAAGTGCCCAAGGCATGGACTTCAAAGGGCTGAGGAATCAGATACCCCTTGTGTGATTCAGATCAGAAACATTTTTTAGCCTAGCATATGGAGAAACAGAACTTAAGGCAACCAAAGCACTTCACATCCAAATTTTGATGCCAGCTGAGTGGAAATTTTAAGATTGTTCACCCAGGTACTTTAAATACCACAAAGGTCTCATTTCAGTTTCTAAAATTCCACTGTGTTCAGAACTGTCTATGGTGGCATCTTAGATATGGTCCAGGAGAATGACAGGCTGGCTATAGGAAGGGCTTATGTTGACTGCCAGAGATGGACTATTTTCCACAGTGTCATAAACTGCCTGCAATATACATTAATGGCATACAGTAAACAAAACAGCAACAAGGAAAACAGGAGAAAAATAAAAACTGTAATGCCCAGCAGCCCAAATATTGTTAAGAGCAACTTTTATCATAACTGTGTAATGGTCCTGATAATTGGTCCCATCATGCCAGACAGTATACAGAGGGGAGAGGAAAGGTAGTTCCTGTGCAGTAAAGCAGTAACAAATTTGATAGACCTAGAGGAAAAGTACAGCAGCTATGGGACAGTAAAAAGCAATGAACTGAGGTGTCCTGAATCCCAGGGTAGGGCACGGTACATCATTTATGTGTGGAAATACCTGTTGCAGATGATGACATCAAGGTATCAAATCACTATTAGCTTTTCAGAAACAACTGTCAGGAAAGCAGCTTTGATAATATTGACCCTCCACAGCCTCCACAGTTGCCAGCTATAGCCCTTGACAGTAGGTTTATCATTGCTTTGAGAGAGGTAAACTGATCCCTCTCAGGCATCTGTTGGTTTTTTCCCAAAGAAAGGGCCATTTTTGTAGAGTAACACATAATTTGTTTAGCATTACCCATAACATTTTATGAGTGCTTTCATAAAACTCCCACTTTTTGGCAGCTTTTCTTACCCCAAAAAAATGTGTGAAGGAAGGAAATAGAGCCAAGAGTAGTTGTCCTAGCCATCACCAGAGCACTTGGGATGGAAGAAAGTCTTTAAATATGGGAACCAACTCAGAAGTGGGTGGAAGATAATTTGTGTAAATTTGCCTTTAACAATTTTATTTACTCTGGCTTATTTAAATCTATTTCTATTTCTCTGTTTCTGGAGATGTGTGTCTCAACCTATTTTTTTCCTTACTATTCTTTTTGTAGTTTTAAGCTATTGTGGGTGTCAAAAGTGGAAAAAAAAGCCACAAAAACTGTCAGAGCTCTGACAGGTATCCTCTGACAAGTCTTTCCAGGGAGTTTTAAAATGGTACTTCTCCTAAGCTTGCCCCTGTCTCTCCTCCCCCACACTATGTAGGTCACAATCCGGAAGGAGCCTACACGTCACATTCACTGACTGACAGCCTGAACCGTGAGCTTAACCCCGTTTTTATCAGCTGTTCAACCTAGAAAGTACAGCTGGGTTCTGAAGTTGATAAACCTCCCATTTCCCATCTGATTCTGCTCTGGAGGTGACCCTATCTGGCAGGAGAGCAAGCGCAGCAGCGTGTTCAATCGCTCCAGGAGTCAGGCAGAGGGTGCCTGTCGGAGATCTCAGATCCCTGTACCTCTTTGCCTCACAGAAACTTTCTGGTATTTTAGAATTTCCTTGTTTCTTCCACGGCCCCCAGGGAGGCTAATTTCATGGCTCAGCACATCTCGACTGTCCAGATTATTGTTTTTCCCTTCTGGATACTCAGCCTGAGTTCTCCTCTTATGCTAACCCCATTAGTTACTTGCATGATTAAACTAAGTGGGTGAGCCTGACAGAATGTGAGGTCCTTCAAAACCCTCCAGTTTTGGAGAGTGTAGGTTTGCAGTCTGCATTTGACTTGGAGAATATTTTTTCTGAATAAACACACAGACATTATGGTAGTGAATCATTAAAGTGGAAAATATGTTAAAAATATGTATATATCTATGTATAACGCCAACTATTAAGGCAAAAAAAATATAATTGTGGAAGTGATCTGGCTGTGAATTGGGGATTCCTTGAATAAATGTCTTCACATTTGTAGGATAGGCCATATTCTGGCATTTCAGTGACGGTTCAAAGGATTTGAAACCCTTTTAGTTTGTTTTCTCAAACAGAAACTGTAGTCCCTACTAAAACTGCCATGGCAAGAACAATATAAGGACAGAAAAATATGCTATTTTCTGTACTCTACTGTTGGAAGTCCCCAATATTTTTTCTTGACAATGTTTCTCTCTTCCTCAATTATTCAGTGTCTTATCACCCGCTTTTTAATTGGATACAGGAAAAACCATAGAAACCTAAAACCTTCCACTAAACCCTGGAAAATAAGGTTGAGTTCTTTTATGTCTTTTATTAGGTGCTTCATGAGAATAAAAATAAACCCAAATAAATTATTTATGCAGTTATATGTATGTTTCTAAAATTAAAAATTATTAGTCCTGGAAGAAGGGCTGATAAGTCAACAATCCTACTGACATCTGTCATGAGGATGATCCTCTGCAAGTGGCCATTCCTTGGGGTTCAATGTGGTTCAGTGCCACAGTTCTCCTCTGCACGCTCACTCTTTGTCACAAATCTCATAAGAACTCAGTATGACACGATGGACCATGTGAGCAATGGAGTTATTCAAGGTTAATAAGCTCAGTTTTATAAATGAGCAAATTTTTCAGGGCATCTATAATTTTTCTGCATTTAGTCATGTCATTTAAAAAAATGTCAGCACAATGGCTTTAAATATTACAAATTAAATTTACTACCTAAATGAAGATCATTGATATCACAGGCAAGCAGGAATAATTTAGACCTTAATTGGACCTCTAAAGGTAATTAATTTTACAGAGATGTTTGGTATAAATATTCTCTTCTTAATTTATTGAAGTAGAAATCTGAAATGTTCATGCATCCAAGTATGCTCCAGTTATAAAAAGACAAATTAGGAATGCCCAATACCATTTTTGTTCTTTTTTCTGCAGTGTCAGCAGACTCTGCCACGAAAGTGGTACAAATACAGCAGTTATACCTTAAAGGTTTTAACAGCTGCTACCCTAATCCATAACCATCTATCAGTACATGCTGGCATTTCACATAAGGAGTTATATTTGAAACCAAAATCATTGACTATGTTTATGTAATGGGACAGTGTTCATTTATCCAATGGGACCTAAGCCACTTACTGAGCTAAAGCCTAAATGACTTGGAATCAAGGACATGATGGAAGTGGGTCAGGTTTTTTTTTCCATGATGCTCTGTAGGTAGGAAAGGCCAAATGGTGTCTAGTAGGCTTGTATTTGTTGTACAGGAGCCTGCAATTCCACTGGAAAATACTTAGAAATCTGCAAATGAAAAAGGTTTAACACTGTGAGCTGTTAATTATGAAGTTTCCATAGAAACATCATTATTCCCTCTCGTTGAGGAATGAACTAACGTGGATTGTGAATGGGAGAACACAGTTATTGGCAAGTATCTGTAACTTTCTAGAACATCCTCATACAAAATGAAGTCATGAAAGAAGTTCAGTGTGGTGGTGCACATATCCTTCCCTTTTGCAGCTGTTGCACGGGATTCTTGTTCTTTTCTGTTCTTGTTCTTTCAAACTGGGAGCCCACTGACCTCTTTAAAGAGGTGTGACTTTCAGAAGACTTAAAGATAGCAAGGTAGGAACCAACCAGCTCATGAGTAGGATTTAAAGAAAAGAAAGACTAAAATATTATTTGGAACAAAGAAATTTATGTGCTCTGGTGGAATCTAAGGCTCCCTGATGGAGCAATCAGGACATACATCCACCAGCTGTGGTCACTGTTTAGGTGGGTGCCTCAATTTCAGCATTTCTTCATCCTTTGATATTTAAAGCCTCTTGTCCAAAATGGAAACAACATCTAATGCAGTCTGTAAATTGATATAATTGTCAATTTTTGTCTCTTCTATTACACTACGATGATCTGCTTATCTTCCCTGTCTTTACACCAATAGTGGATAGACTTCCCTGCCTCCAGGGGCTGCACAGCTCCTCTAGGTCTCACCAGGCTTGTGACCTGCTCACCAGACCTCACTGCTTTGCTCTGGGGAGGGAGCCAACAGCCAATTTAAATCCGAGCTGTAGCTTTCTGCCTTTCCGATTTGCTTTAGCACTGGAGAGTTTTTGAGAAGCTGATCAGGTCAAAGATTAAAATGGTCCAAAAAAGTGATTAATTGCTTCAGTAAGCAATGACATGCAGAGCAGCAGTGCGGACTCATCTGGGGAGGGGGGTGGGTGGTTACCCAGAGGTACTTCTGAATGTGGGTGCATTGAATTTTGCGAATAGTTGTAAAAATCAAAGTGGTTTTGATAATTAGTAAAAACAGATCATAATTTTTCCCCCAAATCGACATGCTCATAAATTCTGTATGAAAATATGCTAGTTCTAATTTGATTTAAATTTCCTCTGAGAAGAGGATGAGAGCAGAATTTCCCAAAAGCTCTATTCTAGCTCTTTTTATTTTTTCCTTTCAATTTTCCTTCAGGTTTTCACTACGTGAATAATAAATGTGTTCTCTTCAGAAATTACATGCCTACAAGTGAACTTCTTTTCTTATAAGCTATGTAGGAAATAATTTTTCATATTTTACCTGCATGAATAATATCTAACATTACACAAAAGCTCATTAAATGCTTTTTTTTCCAAGACAAAACCTAAGCTGTAGAATGCAATATAAGGATTTGACTTAATAGGACAATTTGAACTTTCTTAAGGTCTCATTTTTTACATGCTTAAAAAAAATAAATTCTAGGTAAAAAGTAAAAATGCCTAAGAATGATAAAAGGATACCGGGATGACAAGGCCTGATTCTTTGAAGGCAGGAAACAGTAATGTTTTTCTCCTGATATTAGTATTTCATATTGGCACTATTTTAAATCCTTATTTTTTAAGCGATACATAGCAATTTGGAGTTATCCGTCAAGCATTAGATTATCAGTCACACTTCCATTAGATATTAAATTAAATCATACTATCAAATGAACTAAATGTCAGTCAAAAGTAAAAGAAAAAAATTTTAAAAACCAAGCAAATAAAAAATAAGACCCAAATCTAAAAAGGAAGTCTTGCTTAAGAATGCATGGGTCTAGAGATAAAAATATCATTTAAGTATCATATTACATTTAAATAAGCCAATGAATACGATGTTCTGATCATGTAGAAGCTGTAAAAGGATGAATTTTGGCTATTTCAGGAAAAAGGACATAAACACCCAGATACCAGTGACTTTCTGCACTGTGTGAGATGTGTCATTCTACATCACTGAGTCCCTGACAGCAAACCTACCAACCACACCGGCCATCAGGTGTACACAAACCATTTGCTGGCTCTGGGTAGAGCTGCACAGCCTCCATAGAGGTGCAGAGCAGGTGGAGGAGAGAAAGGGGAGGCTCAGTGGCAGCCTGGGCTGGCTGGGTGGGAGAGCCCTTCTGTACCTCACACAGCCTTGAGGGTCTGTGAAAGTCACATCGTCCCATCCCCAGACAGGGGAGGGAGTTGGGTTGGTGCCTGAGAGGCCCCTGCCTCAAAATGCCCTCACTTACTGCCATGCCCTCCTGTGTGCTGAGCTTCTGAATGCTCACAGGCTGCACTTCAAAAAGCAGTTCTTGGCCAGGACTGCCAAGTTTTCTCCTGCGTGTGTGTATGAGCAACTCTGAAGCCACTTCCCACCACGTGGGGCCGTATCGGGGTTACAGCGTGAGACAGGATCACATTCTCTCTGCCTTGTTTTTGCTGAGAGCCCAAGCAGTACCTCCCTTCCTCACCATCTGACAACTTAATTTAAAATCTTGGCTTGATTACAAGTCCATGGCAAGATTCCCACTGGATACTAAGTGAATATGTTGTCACTACTGACTGCAAAATCATTAGATGATGGAGAGAGTTGATCTCAACCTAACGATGCAGCAACGCAGGTGATGCTCGCAGAGATTGTGAACATGCTGGGGACCATTTTCTCTTTCTGAAAATCCTTGGCGCATGTGAACCTTTGCAACAGAGCCTGTCACATGCCAGGGAAGGCTCCATTCCTTTATATCTCTTATGGTGAAAAACAAGTGATCTAGGACTCTTGACTGAGGTGGAGAATCACTCGGTAACCCCAAACAGCTCCTTGTACACTTTGCTCAGCAAGTTTGCTGGCTTCAGACACAACATATATGAGCTGTTTTGCTCATGATTTGCAACAGAGAAAATTTTCTAATTCACTAAGGCCTGAGGAATAGAATAGAGAATTCAAATGCTTTTAAATGTGGATGCCAATTATCAATGGCACAGCTCTTTGAAGAGGAGACAGGCTGTATAATCTGCTCAACCTGTTCAAGTAGCTGGAATGTTTGTCTTACTGATGATGATGATGCAATTGACACAATTGTTCATTTTTTCCTTTGTTAAAAAAAATTCTACAGTAAACAGGTATTCAAAATAAAGTACAAGCTTTTCTCAGTGCTTATCCCACTGTAATGCAAGATTTATTCAGTGGCAAGGTAGTCCTCACAGGATTGGCATATGTTTTGTTTTCTTTCTCTTATAAACTTGTAGCTATTCTTACTTGTCAGCATACCTGAACAGTTCCTTTGTTAATCTGATCTAATGATCACAAGGCTCAGGGAAGAAAACGTACCAAGGCAACTCCAACCCTGGCCCGAACACAGCCAAGTGCATTTGATTTCAAGTATCATCACAAAGACACTCTCAGACTGGAAACTGAGCATTTAAATTTTGCTGTTTTCTTAGGGAAAGGTCAGAATCTTTATTCAGCAGTGCTTTCTGTAAACTGGAAAACTCTTTTCAGATTACTTTGGTAGGTAGCAAGGATTTTTGTTACTTCTACCCAGCTGGTGCTGCAGAACCAGTCTTTAGAATGACCCTTAACTGAAGCAGAAAATGGAGCTACAGTCTACCAACTAACCTTTCTGGTGCAATCTAGTTGTCTCTTGAGACTTTTTAATTTCCTTCAACAAATCCAGACACAATGATAGAGCAATGGGAATGAGAACTGCAGCTTGGTAAATCAATATAAATTACTGCAGCAACCAAAGCTGTTGCAGTTGTGACTTGTAGGGTGCCAGAAAACCGAAGAGTTGTAACAAAAATACAAGGGATGATAGATACTATTTTATTTTACAGAATGCATCACTGCTATAAAGGAATTCTCTTTCCTCCCTTTTCTTCCACACAGGACTTTGATTTACAAAAAATCAGTACAAAATAAGATAGCAAGTTTCAATTATCGGTGTTTGCATTAACAGCCTTTTCCAGTCTTTCTGCTGCAGACCATGCCTAACCTCTGGGCTGATGCTTTCAAAATCATGCAATACTGATTGTATGTTCATGGCATTTGGCTTGATGTGTTTGATTTAAAGATTAATATGCATCACTAAATACAGAACATTAAGCACGAGTGCACCATATCCACATAAAATATAGTAGCATTCTGAGAAGAGACACAGTTGTGTTTATCTCTATTAAATTACTAAGTGTAAGGACTAAAAGGGATTCTAGTGATTGATTTACAAGTTGGAAATGTTGCAAGAGATTGATTTAATAAGTATGAAGAGAAACAAAATACAATTAATTGAATTATTTCAAATAATATATATTACTTGACTTTTAAATAAATTTTCATATATTAAGTGTTAAATATGCAGAGCAGTGGCATTTACAACTCTCTGTGGAGGCCGATGGTTTGCTGATAATGTTACTTTTTCTGTATTATCAAAATGAGTTAATTAAGAATTTCAAGTCTAGTACTTAACATGACCTATGGATCCACTATATATTTAGCTTTAGGGCTTAGCCATTTGGGTCTAGAAGTGCTCACAAAGTGAAACTTACTGAGCTCAAGACAGTTTTAACTGGGAATACTAATAACATGAACATAAATCAGGTATTCAACTGCTCTTCTACCTGGCAAACCATTTGTTTTTCTGGTTTCAAACTTGACAGAGACTTCTATTTGATTTTCCCCTGCCATTTACCAGGCTTTGAAATTAGTAAGTTAATATGCCTTCAGTTATAGATTCTGTTAATCACTGCATAAACCACAACATTAAAAAATTTCCTACAAAGTTGATGTGGATGAAGTTTGGTTTGACTTCAGAAGAAATTCTGCTTGACTCCCTTTGACTGAGGGAACTTCTGCCCTTACTCATGTTGTACAAAAACGAAGTGAGAAATCCACAGGGCAGAAGCTCAGCTGACACAGCCTGACCCCAGTCCTCAGATTTTCAGCAGCTAGAGACAGAACTCTACTTTTCTCGTGGAATTACTGGGACCTGGGTTATCCATCCACAAAAGAGATGAGTTGAGATTTCCTGCTCAACTAAGTCATGTCTCAAAGACATGTGGAGGATTGTGTCTGATTCCTGGTGATCTCCAGCCAAATGTCAATGTCACCTCCATAACACCAGAGGAGAGAACTTATTGGTTGCTTCACTTGGGACTCTGATCTATAGAAAATCCCAAGACATTCAAAAGTCCTGAGCATTGATCCCATCCCTTTGTTTCAGTATGATTTGTTTGTTGCCAGTCCACTTGAAAAGTAGGCCCTAACTGAGGACACTCAATTGTGAAAATAATGATCTTTGAAATTAAACCTTCGATGCCTCATTTTATTCTGCAACTTATTTTAACATCTTTGAACACTGAGATTACATAAAGTGTCTGCTTTTCAATTTCGTACAGAGTAGCTTAAAAATTATGGTGATAGAGGAAGTCTTATATTACATTGGACCCGTTCCAATATTAGTTATTTAACTTCAAGTATGCAGAGAGTGTAAATGGGTGCATTTCATTATAGTGGTTTGATTTTCATGTGAATCAAGAAAACATTGTTTAAATTGAGGAAATGGCTTAGAATTTAAATTGCCAACATTCAGATAGCTGCGGATTTAAATAGAGAATAGGTCTCAGTGGACAGCTTCTCTTCTAAAAAAAGATTCCATAGCAAGGTCTGAATGCCACCAGTTTTGAGAATTCTGAGACCCAGATGCTATACCAGAATTCAGCTGAATACAATATTGACATCCTCCAGTGTTAGGCATCTAAATTAAGGAGTTTGATTAGGATTGAGCTAATTTATACAAGAAATAGAGAAAAAGCACTAGTTTTAGTAAACTGAAAGCTCTGTTGTTGAATTAGGAAGCATAAACATCTCATTTAGATATCAAAACCACACGTAAGTTTATAGATATATCTGTATAAAAACATTCTGCTCCACCAGAAGCAGGCATAGGTTTCAGTTTGAGCTGTTTTGGTACAAGTTTCTTTTTTTTTACTCTTGAGCTAGAAATTGCCCATAACCTTTCAAAGAGCTTTACATTTCCATTTGTTTACTGAAGAAAAGATCTAGGATCTTTGAGGAGCACCTTTGAATATTTGTTTATACAAAAGTTGCTCAAAAGTGCTAGTTATTAAATGCTTGCTTGGCTTAGTAAAACACAGGTCTCAGAATTAAGTAGATATGCCACTAGCAAAAAGACATATTGAATAATAAAATGCTCAGTGTGCCTAGCATCGTTTTGTGTAACTCTAAATTTATTTATAGATTTTGACTTTATAATAGGCTTCAATGTATCTCTACTTTACGGTTTGCCAATGTACCCAGAGGGAAGGTTTGGTCTAATCAAATTGGGTATCACAAAAATGAGAACGGGAACAAATCAACAAACCCCTGGCATTGTAAACATGGTAAAAAGACTGATTATCATGTTTCTTCTACTCTGAAATTAATTCTCCATGGTTCAGCTGTTGGTTCCCAAACCAGGTTGTGCCACTGTTTTTTTGCTGCAGTGCTGTCCTTCAAGGCAGGCAGGTACTGAGTGTGGGTAGCAAACACGGCCATCTGAGTCAGCCCTGTTGAGGGGAATGTTTTTATAGACAAGGATGGGACATGGCATTTGTGACTGCCTTTACTGGTACCTTTGAACTGACTGTCTTTCTTTCCTGTGGGAAAGACCATTTAATCCTCTGCAGGCTTTCCTAAGCTATAATAGCATTATGAATTATTTTCAGGAGTTTCTGTTTTCTCATATTTAGCAATATTGCTAAGTGATTAGGATCAGGTGGTTGCCGCTGCCTTTGCCATATGTCCTTGCCAGGGGAAGCTGTGCTGCTGACACAGTGCCCCAAAAAAGGGACAGTCTCCATGCCACTGATTTAAACACGGTCTTATGTGGATTGAGGACTTTTCTGTTTCCAGAAGTTGACTGTATTTGGGACTTACAAGCAACAGTTTGCTGTTTGGAATTTGTGTGAAAAAGGAATTGTGACTAGGTCTAGGTTAATCATTAATTATAGAGTTATTTGGAAAGTATTCTCCATTTTATATTTCTATTAATACATTTATAAATACATATGTATGTGTTTTATAACATTTTAATTGTATATTTCTTTTAGAAGCATAATTCGTCAGATTAAAAAGAAATCCCTTTCAAGTGGTCGGCTCTCTTAAAAAAGCAGAGAAATGCAGAAAGTCAATATTACATACAAAAATATTAGTTTTAATCAAAACTCATTATCCATCAAATATTTTCAACAAAAAACAAGTATCAGGAATCATAATGAGTTTTCAGTGTTTTCCTTGCACCCTTCCATGTTTGTTTTATGCTTTCGTGCCATATTCTCTCATTTGAGTGACAGACTTTATTAAATACTGCGGGAGAGTGACTATTCTCTGTGTAACCAGCCAAGACAGTCGGGCCTGAGGATCTCAAGAGGTCCTTTCCAATCTATCTATTCTGTGATTTGGATACCTTTTCTGAGGGGGAAGCCTCAGTCTGTTTTGACAATTTCCCCCACTATTCCACGTGAATGGTTTTGCATGAGCAGGATGACAAAGGAGCAGTGCTTGACCAGGTGAGCAGTGCTTGATTTAGGCAAATTTGCAAATTCTTTTTCTTTTATTCCCTGCCTTTGAGCCTCATTTTTCTGAGTTTTCAGCTGATCTTACACAACTGTAGCCCGAGAGGTGCCAGGGAACTATATTCATTTAAAACAGATTCACACAGAATTTATACCAGAGAATTTTGCTCTACCTGATCTTTGGCTTCATGCATTACTGTGTAATTATGATCTCTTATGCTTCATTAATTAATATTCATTTAAGCAACACAGGCAAGATAAGCACACAAACAGGTTTTAGTTGTCTACAATCCAAGATAGTGCAGAAGAATAAAGTTATTCTTCGGTGTTCATTTGTTTGTTTTTTAAAAGTTGGCAACTAAATCTCCAGATCAGGAAACACTTCCACAGTTACTGACATGAGACCAAATTGCTTTCCTTGTAACATTTCAACATCTTGTTTATTTGCAGCTGCAAATTTCTCAGCTGAGAATCTGTACAGAAATACTACAAAATTTTATATACAAAAAAGGGAATTAATCTGCTAAAGAGAAAAATGAAAATGAATGTGTTGTTGGAAAGGCTCAATATTTTTTCCTTCATGAAATAGAAAAACTACAAATCTGATTTCATTATTTTTTAAGTCTTTTGAGGCCACTTGATGTTTATTCAATAGGAGTACTTGCATCATCTCTCCTTAGGTGCATTAAGTGAATTTAGTATTTCACTTTTGTGGCCAAAAATATGTCACTGGTGTGAGGAATAGCACAAACCCCATAAACTATAGACAAGTTGAATTGTATTCTGTCATCTTCATGACCACAATCTCTATGCCTTAAAAAGCAGTAGCTGGCTCTATTTCACCCTGTGCTCAGTATTGATGAAGCCATAAAAGGTGGGTATTAACATCAAAGAACCAATAGTGAAATAATTGTTTAGCTGTGTGGGAGACATCAAGGCTGCAGTCAAAAGTACATAAATTTGAAAACAGCATCCAAGTCCATGGCTGGAATCTGTGGAGAGTTGTCAGAAAGGGCAGGTTAGAACAGAATATCATATAGTGTAAACAATCAGAAACCATTATTCTTTCCCATTATTTATCTACTGTTAAAATTTTGTTCAGTGCTTTACAGACAGGTCTGAAGACACAATAAGAAATCAAAGAGTGAAGAGACTTTTGCAGTACTTAATAATGCAGACATCACCATCTGAGCAAGCTCAGTGGGAATATATTTTGCTTTTCAGTTTAGGTCGTGACACGCACAAGCCACTGAAGGTGCACCTGACTTTGCCAGGCAGGCTGTGAGCAATGGTGTGGTAACTGATCCATGTTAAAGCTAACAGCTTCTGTCTGCTGGGCTGAGCAAGGAAGGTGCCTTTGTGCTTATACGTGGCTGTGAACTAGAGCAGATGAAATGTAGGCACACATTCTTCCTATCTGCTGCCTTTGCAGTGAACCAGGGAGCTGAATCTTCCACGTCCCAAGTCATCACCCTGCCTCCAGGGAATACTTCACTGAATGCCATTCCGTAACGGATAGAAAAGCAAGTGCTTCCTCACCCCTGCCTTGCAGGCTTGTCCACAGCAAGGGCTGTGACTTATGAGAATTCTACAAAAATGTCATTTTACCGCATATCTGTTTCTGTGCCAGAATTACAGGCATTGACTCCAGCAGGCTTCGCCTGGGAGTATTAAAAAGAGCTTCCTGGAGGCAGCTGATTTCCCAGCAATTCAGACTTCCTAGAAAAAAATCTAGGAACAGTGATTATTCCATCATTAGAAGTCAAAGCAAAGCAGATGAAGATACGTCTCAGAAAACATACTGCCTTGAAAGGGTGATAGGGTGAATGTGGCAGTGGGGGCTTCCTCTCTGATTCCCTAAGATGAAAGAAAGCATAGATTTGGAGTCCTGGCATTGCAAAATGACTTCCTTGGGACTACAGCTTGTCTGGGACACTTCAGACAGATTTAACACTCTGGACTAATATGCGACAAGGTCCACATCACAGCACATCATTTCTCTAGCTACTATGAAACATCACAGGCTGTAGAAAGATGTTAACTTGTAGGGGTGTCCCATAATTCACAGAAAGATTCAGCTGTTCTGTCTAAGAGGGTCAATTCCTCTATCTACAGCCTCATTTACAACAGCAATTCCAGCTTAGATATGGACACAATCTTTTTTTCATTATTATTATTCTTTCTGAACAATAGTAATTTCCAGGTTGAGGACACACCACTCTAATCCCTTCTTTTCTCAAAGGCTGTATAAATTATTAAGGTTGTATCTTGTTTTGTAGCAGCCGCTACAGCTGACATTTGACTGTTTAAAAACAAAACAAAAAACAAGCATACAAACTCCCAAAGCAATCCCCCACTTTTTTAGATCACATTTAGCCCTCTATAAAATGGTATCAGGAGACAAAAAGGGATATATAAATAATTTCCCATTATCATATTCGGCTGTTCATTGGAGAAGGACTAAAGGAAAAGATGCCTACTGTGACAAAATCTGATAACAAATATGTACATTCATATCTTACTTTGATCTTTATAAAAATGTGATTTATTTTCTTGATTTCTAAGGCCATGGGCAGCTGACTAGACCAGCCTTAGGAAGTCAAGCTATTCCAGTTTGAAAGACCTGCAGATATGTCTTGAAATCCCTGAATAATGAGGTAATCTTACCACAAGAGTGGAAAATTTACATTAAGATTATTTAAGATTGACTTTGACTCTCTTTGGATTCAAAATCTTCCAAGCACTTCCATCAGTCCTCTTATCAGTAGAAGTGAATTTAACCACTTCAAAAGAGGAGGTGGGAGGAAGAGGGAGAAGATTCTCATAAGGCTGAGCCTGCTGTTGAGATTGTTTCTATTTCTCCTCTTCCATCTCATTTTATATGTGTGCCTCATCCTCATCCCTGATTCAATGACTGCAATATTGTAGAAATATTACACCACTAAGTGCAACGTGCCACGGCCTCCCCCATACCTGGCCTGATGGACCTACACCGAACGTTGCAGATGGGAAGTGGGTACAATAAATATGCTGAAAATCTTCTCTTTTTTGCCATCTCTTTGATGAAACTTTCTGAAGGCTATGGCTACTTACCTGGAGTTAGACTAAGTCTGATCCTTGTGCGTACGTCAAGCTGAGGGCAGCTTGGTATTCCTGCTGTGAATTTTTCTGGGGCAAAGTTATGTACAAATGAATGCATTAAAGATGCATTTGAAATGCAACGGTCTCTGCAGATTGTGTAGAAGCAATAAGGCTTTAAAGAAGAGAAATGGGTCTGAAAATGCCAGGGTTCAACGTTTGCAACAGTCCCAGCATGAGCACAAGAGGTCTTCTTAATTAAAGGGGGGTGAGGGGGGCAGGCAGCCTGCAATCACAGCGTGGGGTCTGCAAGTACTCTGAAGGTGGCACTTTACGATCGTGACATGTGCTCGTCTCACAATGATGCCTGCCTGCCTGCCTGCCTGCCTGCCTGGTTTAAGAGGTGATTATCTGGCTGGCAAAGGATCACATCATCAAAACTCCTGAATGCCACTCTCAGGTGAGGCCTGCCCTGGTCTCAGGGGGAGCACAGAAGGGTAACATGTAACCACAGTAAAATGTGGCAGCTCTTCCAGTTTGGGTGAAACAGCTCCCTGAAATTGCATTTTCTATCACAGCCTACCCAGTGCAGTTAACTTCTCCTAAAACTACTGATATGAGAGAGGGACTTAAAGAGAGTAAAACTTAGGGTATAAATAAGATCCATTGTGCCATAAGCAAGCAGCAACAGCACAGAGGCCAGGCTGCCTTTTGAGCATTGCGTGGCTGCTTTGTATATGTCACAGTGTGGGACCTGGCACATGTTTTAGACATCTGTGATGGTTTTCGACTGTTGAGAGAGCAAGACATTCAAACAGAGGCACTGGGAAGGTAACAACTTAATGAAAACAGAGCCCTGTGGGGCCCAATTGTTGTCCCAACCCCTCGGAAGTTGTGATGATCAAGAAGAGGCTTTGAAAAGTCAGATCATGGACAACTTGTTGCTGCTAAAGCACACCTTTACAGAGCATATCAAACCACCTCTCTCCCAAGGACTGCTGTTATGCCACTCCCTTCTCGACACACAGACTTCCCATCACTGTAATTTGCCTTTGCACATCTGGGAAAATTGACCTTAGTGATTAGCTCAGTAAAAATACCAAGAGACAGACAGTCAGGCAGAGGTGTTGCTGGATCCACTTTCAAGAGTGAGGGTGAAAGACAAATTCCAACATTTTTGTGTTGCAATCAGAACAGCAGTCTCAATGAGGCTGGTTATTACACAAACCATGTGCAAAACAACTGTCTGCAGCTTTGTAGGACTCACTGCAGAAGTGAGAGGTGCAGGTGTATGGAGGGGAGTATGTTTGTGTGAGTACCTGGGTGTTTATACAGAGTATTAGTTGAAACTGAAGGCTTTGGAATAGCAGGAGGGTGGTCTTTTTTTCTATTTCATAATTTTGTGTGTTATTTAGGCTATTCCAGTATGAAACTATTGTTGTGATCCAGGTTTGGGCTCTTCCCTGAAACCTGTTCATGAGGCCTGAAACCTCTTTAGCCATGAAAGAAGCTACTATTCCCATCTCTGCTACTCAGGCATCTTGCTCAGAGATGTTCTTCTCTGTGACAAAACAGTGATTCTTATTAGAAATACCATGAAATCAGTGCAGTGACTCGAATAGTAATTTAAATGGGCAATTGGAAAGTTTGTTCTAAACACTGCAGAGTGAAAAATCTTTCAAAGGAGAGCATAACATTGACAGGTAATGCCCAAATATGCAAAGGTGTGGACAGAGAAAATATTTTTTGTAACTGTTTGGATACATGAAGGTATGAACAGATTGTGTTCAATCTGTCAAAACATATTTTTCCTTTTTCTGATTATGGAATTCTTGCAGGGTCTATGTGTTAATCAAACACTAAAACAGGTGTTTAAACTATAAGAAATTAGGATCAGTAGAAAAATTCACCTGTTTAATCCTGAGTACTTAAAGGGATTGACGGAGTAGGGTACCTTGTTCTCCAAAGAACAGAACTCCTAATTTCTTTGTTAATTGGCATTATCTCGTTCTACAGTTATATACAGTTATCTCAACTACAGTTGTAATGAGTGCTCACAAACAGCAAATCCTCTCTTTCTTATCTCTGTCAAAGCATACGGTCCTAGCAGAGCAACCAAGATAACAGTAGCCTAATGCAGATGTCCTCTAAATTCAGGATACTGAATGATTCTGTCCAAAGGAGATGAAATGAGCCTTAACAAAATATAACACTTTATGTACCTTGGTATGGTCACTAGGAACTAATTTTAAAGCACATCTATTCATCCATCCTTAGATAAACTACGGGTAAGCGTGTTACGGTTTTAAAGCAAGTGACTCCATGTCCTGAGTAATGCCTTTATTCCAAAAGTCACAGCCTCTAACAAGGGGGAGGCCTTGTCAGGAATCTTCCAATAAAGTGTTTTTCATTGGAAAATGCCAGTTAGTAAGAAGCAGTATAGTTCATGAGTTTCTGTGGACCTCTCGACACAATTTATTTTAAAACAAGTCTAGATTTTCAGATAGGAGCATTTCTTTTTGAAACCATTTCCAGATGAAGCAACTCATTGCTTTTAAATATCAGCTAAAATGCATCTCAGAAAGACAAAAATTATAAGAACTGAAAAATCATATAACAGTAATATTTCATTTTTCTCAGCTATATTCATATCTATATTTATATTTACTTTTTTGTGTGTGTGTTGAATTCTGGGCCTAAATATGACATAGAAAAATGTTTCAGATTCTCAAAAATTTTAGATGGCAGGAAAATACTATTTTAGGAGAAAATTCACACTTTTTGTCGGTGACATCCTGGTGTACAGACGGGTCAAAACCCAGATTCCAAAAGATCAGTAGATGTGTTTCTCCTGTTGGTTTCATTGACACATTAAATGTTTGTCTTTTGTTTGGTCATAGCATCTTCCTCCATAATAGTTTTATGTGGACCTGGGAGTCTAAATTCCTAATTTAAAGTTCCCTTGATCCTTGCACTTTGAACATTGTTAGTTGTGGTGCTATTTATCAAACATACAATTTTTGAAGTTCCTGCTGAAACTGCTTCCCAAGAGAAGACTTTTCTTCTTCAGGCCTGACAGTACCATAAATTATTTTAAGATGTTATAACCTTCTATATTTTCTAGTGAGTTATACTGCTAGTTAAAAAAGGCTCTACGCTTCTGAGTAGCCTCCAATTTGATTGTTTGCTGGGAGCAACATTGTGAAGAGAAAATGCAGCCATTGGTCCTGAGCTCTGATATCGTCTCATAACAAATGGTCTCAATTAAAGACAATTCAGGGAAGTCCATGGAAATACAGTCAATTATCAAACCCTGAGAAAGAAATGCTTTGAGAACACAATTTGACTTCATTTTGCGAGGTATTAAAAAAACATGCAATACAAGTACGGCAGAAAAATAAAGTCACACCAGGCAGAAAACAAAAAACAGTGACTAGAAGACTTAGACTTTTTTTCTGCACTTGAAATTTCTTTCCCCATTTCCTTAACAATTTGCAAACTCCTTACTTATAGTAAATACTTGAATGAATGTTCATTTAGTTCTATCTAGTCTGTTTTGTTTCTCTAAAATCTATCCTTAATGCCAGCTGAGTAAGAACTTACAGGCAAGGCAAAGAACCTGAAAAGTTAAACAATTTTACATCATGAAGGGAAACGTCCGTCCTGTCAAAACTCTGCTGTTTTTTGAGGCATGGAAATTTATCATCACTGCAATTATTATCATACCTTCATTCAGCTCCTCCAGAATCATAAGAAAAGGGAGATGATGACATGATAAGGAGCAGTATTTGCTATAGTTATACTCATCCACAATGTAATAGCAGTTGGATAAAAGCTACGTAAAAATCAATGCACGTATTTTGGACAGAAATTAATGTGTTACATTCAGAGGCATTCTTCTAAGTTATTATTATTGTAAGCTGGTTCGCTGCTTCCTTCTTATTCACTATATTTCTGCTCTCAGAATTGCAGGTCCAAAGAGATACAAGGGCTGTGAAGTCTAAAAAATGCATTAATGGTTTGGTGGGGTCTTCTGTAAGTGTTTTGCAGACCAGTGGTGCAGCTCAGACAGAGGAAGTTTTATATCAGGCATTTCTAACTGCTCAGGCTGAGAATAGAAGTAAATAAGTGTAAACACAATATGAAGATCCATCTGCTGGAAATGTTTCTATAGAAAAAAACAATCTGTGAATCTCCATCAAATTTTGCTTCCATTTTCAGTGCTAAGATGAAAGACCTTTGTTCAGTGAGAGCTGGGCAGGATGCTTCTAGCCATGGGCCACTGGCATGATCCAGCAAAACTCCTCTTAGTTTCTTCCCTCCTCAGCCAATAATTCCAGCATGTGCTTAACACCCACCCTGTGGGATTTGGACACACAGTGTCAAGAACTTCTGTTAATCAAGGCCAAAAGAGCTAACACTGTATTTAATTGCCTCACTTTAAGGCAGGCTGGTTTAAAAATGTTTTTCTAGTTGCTCCCCAGGCTGCCTGGCATGTTTTTGGCTGCTATAAGCCAATAAATAACAAAAGTAACAATCATAATAAATAGTAAATATTTAATATTATAAGAACAACATTGCTGAGTGCACAGTATTTTGAGTGACAGATGTGTATTTGTTCGTGATATTAACTAAATAGAGAGTGCCTTGCAGTTTCTTTAATAGTCACAGAATTAATCACACAGATTAATAATGTTGCCACTCACAGCAGGAAAACGATTTCTTCTCAGCACTGGCTTTCTTTTTGCTAAGAATATTTTCAGCCAAAATACATGGTGACACACGAACAAGCTCCCCAGCTTCTTAAAACTGATTTTCAAAGATTTTACACGTTCACTTCAGAGACTCAGTTTTCCCATTCGAGTGAGGATGTGGTCCTTCCTCTGGGAAGCCAAGAACTGTTACTCAGCCCCTTGCCTGGTACAGTGGGGATTGCTCATCTGATGCTGGAGAATAGGAGTGGGAGTTTCTCCACCCAAACACATCCTGGAGTATTTGTAATACAGCAGTATGTGAGAAAGGATTAAATATTTTTCTCTTGCTCGAGAGAAACACCTCTTGACTATGAAGGTGGTTGAGGCTTAGGAAGCACAGCACAGAAGTGCCTTAGCTAATTCTCGATGTAGCAGACAGAAAGGAAATTAGCACAGCAGTGTGCCAAGGCCAATATAACCCGTCCTTGGGAAGGAGCACTGCACACTGTCTTATTCCCTGGCCAGACTATGAAGGAGACAAGCTGGCCTATACCAAAGTCAAGGCCTGTGTTTTGTTGAATAAGCTTTTACTTCTGTGCTATCCCTGCAATTGCAGCTGTTTCCCCCATGAAGGTGATGCAGATTGAATGGATGACTTGGTATCCGGTCAGATTCTGAGCAATAATGGGTTTGGCATGAAAACAGTAGTTTGAAAAGTCAGGTTGTGTGTTCAAACGTCTGTATTCGATGCATCATTTTCTGGGCCACATAAAGGCCAGGTGAAACTGTATCCAGTGACAACATGTTATCCTACGGGATCAAAGTACCATGTAACGCCAAGTACTAAATAAATTATGGTTGGACTGCTGGGAGAGAAAGCAAGGTCACTGGCTTGCTGAAAGAAGGCTTTACTTTGGAGTTAATAGTCTGCAGTAGTTTGAAATGAGGCAAGCAACCAGCTAAATTGAAGGTAGGCTTTTGTGCATACATTAGGTGCCAGGAGAGTTTTACATACTCTCAGAACCTCGCATTGCCTTTTGTTTTGAGGAAAACAAAGTGGATTTCCTTGGAAAATGGAAAATTTAAAAAACCAAAACAAACCTCTTGTGCTAAGGGTCTGCTATGAAGCAATTGCTTTGCAGATAAGCCCTTCTAACAACCGTACTGAATAGAAAGTCACACATCAGGCAGCTTTACATCAAAGCAAAATTCCCAAATACAGTGGAATTCAGCCATAAGGGAGTGATACATTTAAAGATGGGATTTCATCACTGATGAAAGACTGCATTATTTCTTTAAGGGAGTCCCGTAATAAGCCTTATTTTTAATAATGGTAATATTTTTAGAGTATTGTTCTAATCAAAAAATAATTTTCACTTAAAGGTAGTTCTTATGAAGTGTTTTCAACCATAACAAAGTTGGATTTTCACCACATGTAAAAATTCCTTTTTGGTAAATTTCTTTTCCCTCACCAAAACCTGCATTAAAAAAAAAAAAACAAAAAAACCCTTGCTAAAATCTGTATGCTTCCTAACAGAATTTGAGGATCTAAGGAGGGAAAGCAATACAATACTTGTATTGAAATAAAAAGAAAGAATTTCAGTGGATTCAATATCATTCACTTCTCAGACACAAAGAAAATAGCCTTTGCTTCAGTTTGAAATGGAGATTATTTGTCTGAAAGCTGGACAAAGCATAAGAGAAAAAAACTTTATGTTTCTTCCTGAGCTCCAGAGCATCATTTAAACTGAAGGAAGTCCTAAAATATCCCTTGATTATCATCATCGACCTCTATAAAGAACTTTGTCAATGTTTTGTCCATTCTGGTGGCAGTGGGCAAAAAATCCAGTGATTCAGTGGTAGTATAGGCCCTAACATCCCTCTAGCCCTCCTCACCATTAATGTTCCATTATCTGTTGTTCTCTTAGCTCAATAAAGGGCACACTGAGCCCCATTAAGTGATGATGTTCTGTGGTGAATGGGCAGCAGAAAAGTGGATAAACGAAGAGCCTGGCCAAAGCTCATTGCAGTAAATCAGATTTCTTTTATGCCAAAGATTGGCTGAAGCAAGCGTCTGTCCCCTCCTACGTTCCCTAATCCCTGGCACACCTGGGCTGCTGCCACAGTACATCAGTGCTTCCTGTTGAAGCCGAACCAGCCTTTGGATCAGCGCGCATCGGAAAGAGCCGCAACAGTAAGTTGGTTGATACATTTTAAGGAACATGGAAAAAAATAGTTGAGAATTTGATTTCTACAGCTCTAGGAAAGTGTTTTGTTCTTTCACATAATTGTGGGAAAGTCTAAGAATAAATCAAAATATTGTTATTGTGGTGAAGAGAACAGGCGAGTCTGCCTCTATTCACAGGAAGACTGAATTTTAAATTATGCAGGTCAGACACTTAGATTGCTCAAATGTGATGTCTTAATTTTTTATTGTCTTTTAGAGGAAGGAAATCTTGTTTTATCCCATTCAAAATCTAAAAGTTGTAATAAGTGCTTTGAATGTGGAACCACATCATTATTTTTTCATACTCCTGAAGAAAAAGGGAAGAGTGAACAAAGAAACAGGACAGTGGAGCTGACTGTGTTCCTGGTCCTCACAGACCTTCAGAGGGATGGATGTGTCTGAGTTCAGCCCTGCAATGCTTTCACATCTTGTTTCAGCTTGCCCTGTAGCCAATGAAGAGCACAGATTAATCACTCAGGGAGTGATTGTTCCTATCCAGACACCTGTGCATGTGCTGATTATAAAGTAGGTACAGCAAAACCTTCTGAACTGCTCCTTCTTCTCTCCACTGAATATAGAGGAATACTAGAAATCTAGATTGACCTGGACACTGATTTAGATAGCAAATGTGAAGCTGTTGGAATATTAAGTTTTCAGTAAAATTATCCCTGTCACAAAAACTGAATGGCTACCCCCAGGTTTTCAGAATCCTGTAGCTGAGGTGAGAGACCAGCTGAGAGGCTGCCAGGGTCATTACAAAACTGTGGAGGGGGTGTTCTAAGGTGATCTAAGTAATGCTGCAAATCAGCAAACTTCATCATATTTTCTGCAAGAGTTTATCCAGCTGGGAAAGCCCCTAGTCATTCACTGCTCTGTAAGGGAGGATTTCTGTAAGTGATGGATATTGGGAGCAGATCAAATATCCGGGACATCACTCATGGAATATGTGGGAACACAGAAAGACTCATCAGAGTCTCATATGCTACCTGGAATGAGAAAATAAAAGTCAAAGAAGAAACAATAAAGCTCTTGGGAACTCGCTCAAAGTTGTCTTATGGGATCTGTTACCCAGAATTACCAACAGAATTTTTTATTTTGCTCTGACCAAGCACTGGAACAGGCTGCCCAGAGAGGCGTGGAGTTTCCCTCACTGGAGATGTTCAAGAGCTGCCTGGATGCAATTCTGTCCCATTTGCTTTGGAATAATCCTGCTTGAGCAGGGAGCTTGGACCAAATGACCACTGTGGTCCCTTCCAACTTGACCCATTCTGTGATTCTGTGATCTGGGCATTCCCTTCCATCACTAGATGATCTGTTAGCAAAATATCAACAGAACTGTGGTGCAGTGGGAATCTACTGCCAGGTCTTCTGGCAGTTCATTAGGGTTCTTCCTTGTCTTAGCTTGTCTGCTCTTGAGACAGTTATTAACATCATTACCATCAGTAGAGTTCTGCATGGATCCATGACCTCTCCCATGAGTCCCTAAACAAACAGATTAAGCAGATTTTCCCTGGGTAAGTTAAGAGGAAAATGCCACAGACCTTTCCTGTTTGCTTGAGAACAGACACACAATGTTTGTTTGGCACTTTTCTCTTTGCTTGCTTGCAAAAATAATGAGCCCTTTCCTTGTAAGGTATTTTCCCAGATTACATAGAAGTAGTAGATTCCAAGCCCTACTTCATGTTCGTCCATGGAAACTAGTGGATATGTGAAATTTTATGCAAAGGCATCTTCTGAGTCCATGGACCTTTTTCCTCCCCACACTGCCTTAGCTCAGTGGAATTAACCATGTCTTCTTTTATACAAATTTCATGCTGAGACATCTCAATTTCAAACTTAAAATTCAAGGTGACTCAGGACAATCCACTTCAAAGGAGAGTTTTCTGGCTCACATAAGTTAAAGAAATAACAGATCCATATGTTGTGGGAAGGGTTAAGTCAAGAGATCTTTGTGAAGCGGGATCAATGCTCTTGGTTTTCAGAGCACAGAAGTGTTTTGATGGGATTGGTGACAGTTTGTGCATTCCCCACGTAGTTCCAGATCAGGGCACAGAGATTGCACAAAGCTCCCTGGCAGAGTGGGTTCAGAATAAGCTGTATGCAATCCTATCATCTGATACTGACCCACTTTTTTGGTTTCTTCGTATACCTGAGACATTGTTTTGATTGAGATGGGTATAGAGAATGGAACTCCTGGTATCCACTTCCTTTCCAGCTCTCCCAAATGTCAATTGGGTCCATGGAAACAAACAGGTATCAGTGGTGTTATCAAGATCTTAAACTAAAAGTTTCTTTAGATTTCTTTTTTTTTTTTTTTTTAAATTTATTCTCTTACTACTCAACTTATCTGAATGGGAGATGGGACTGCCCTTCATGGAGATGCAAACCTAGAGCAGCTGTGACATATTAAGTAAAATTACTCCATGCTTTTATTTAGGGAAATGATCTGGCATGATTTCTAAAAAACAACAAAAACATGTGGAATCCTGTCACAGATAAAATTTAAATTTATGGTAACATATCCATGTTATCCTCCTGTTTTTCCTACCATGAGGAGGGAGGAGGCAGTTGAAATATTTTAGTGCATCTTTTTTTCTAAGGGTCATGAGACAATTACATCACAAAACATCCCTGTGTCTCCAGTTAAAAAATTATATAGTAGCAACAGTTACTGCAATCAGACTGTATGCTCAACACTGTGTATATAAACCCCTTAGGAAAGAACTCAGCTGCACAGAGAGATGACTGGAGAAGAAAGCAGACCAAGTTGCTGAGTCTGTCAGAGGAATAAGAGAACCAGGTAAAGAGTACAGAAATTCTGTTTCATCATCTGCTTCAGATGATAATGTAATTTCTCCTAAATAAGCATTTAAACTTAGACAGAAAAATGTGATTTTCGAAAGAATTCTTCTCACAGGTTTTTAAACTGTCTTTCAAATCCATGCAATTATCTCCAGTTTTACTTCCAGTGTGACTGACACTGGGTATGTTACTTCCAACTCCATTTCTTATGATGATATAACAATTGAAAATATAACTGTTAAATGTCTGAGTGTTCCCTTGATTTTAATGGGATCTAGATTAAATGACAGTAATAAGCATCCCTTTGTGCACAATTCTTCCAGAAGAGTTGCAAAAGTGGTACTAAAGAGCCTTCTCTCAAAAACTGTAACTTCAAAGTAAGGTAGGAGGCTCATTGTGGTTTCTTTTTCTTCCAAATGCCCTATTAGCTCTATTAAGTTTGAAACTTCAAATCGCTCACTGCTTCTGTGACCTGACCAGCCAAAATGCTACTTGTTCTGATGGCTGGAGGGAGCTGGAAACTGCTTTTTGCCTTTTGCTACAGTTTTTAATTCCATTTCACTGACAAAATTCAGCATAAGGGAGCAGAAACTGAGTTTTCATCTGTTTTGTTCATTCTCAGCAAAACTTGTAGCTAGTTCCCAAAACCTTTTTGTTTAAACTAGTTCATTAAAACAAAACAACAACAAAAAAACTACGTAGGATATATTCTATGGTCTTATTTGTTGTGGAGTTGCTTCAGGGGCTCCTGTGGGGAAACTGTCGTGACAGTTTTGATGCGGAAGTACAATAATATAGAGATTATATAGCTGATGTTACAGAATATCAGCTTCTTCTCTAGTGATTATAAAATATACAGTTTATCAAAGCACAGAGAATTCCAGAATTCCCTAGTGCTCTTCATGGGAGACTGTAAAAATAAATAATCCAGACTCGAAAAAACCAACCAAACCAAACAAAAAAAACCAAAAAACCCCCAAACAAACCAAAAAACCAAGCCTTTTAGAGATTTAGTAAAGAAGTGATAAGTTATCATAGAAAAACATAGGGAATCTTCATGATTAGGTTTCTCTTCCTTGTGCACCTCTTTGTCCCTGTTATGCATGTCTAATTACATGTCTCTAATAATTTAGTTGATCATTTCAGCTCTTGAAAACACATGGTGCAATTTGTTCAAGAAAGACAACATTCTCCAACAATGTCATTAAGTATTTCAGCTAGTGCTACCACCTGTGGATGGTTCAGTTCAGCCCCTTGTACCCTTCCTTTACCATTGTCATACTTTTCTTCATGCTAATCACTCTCTACAGTCTTTGTTGTGCTGTTTGATAAATGATTTCACTTCTTCCTTTCCAATCTCTTCTGCAAACTGGTTTAGCTATGGTACCCTCTCACTGTAGATGTCTCCATCAGTACTCTCTGTTCCTATGCCTCTGCTAAATCAGTAAATAAGTATACAGCTGAGAGCTGTGCAAAACAAAAGTTATATGATCAGCTTTCTGTGAAAAACCCAATGATCTCTTCTCATATTTATTCTCACCTCTCTTAGCTCTGAAAGTCCATTATGGCTAATGATAGAAAAAGATTGAAATAGCTTAATATTGTTTAGTTTAGAAAGGAGCAGAGTAGGAAAAATCACAATATAGAGAGATGTGACCTGAGGAAGGTAAATCTGACATTCTTATTTACTCTCCCAGAACAAAGAAATTATTCTGTCCAGATGTAAAATGCAGGGGATAAATTACTGCTCCACAGAGCATGCTCTGGGGCTCACTGCCTCGAGATATTGAGGGCAAGACAAAATTGCTGCTTACAGAATTGGCCAGTATAAACATAATGCCATGAAGAAGGAGAAATATGGTGGTGAGCAGAACAGCCAGCAAATGTGGGGGACCTCCCTTTATTTATTACAAGCCACTCCAGCCCTGGCAGTTCTGTTTACCCACACCATGCTGGGCTCTATAATTATGACCAGATATATTCCCCTTAGGCAGCTCAAATTGCCTAAACCAAGGTGAAATTAAACTGCAGTTTATTGTCCTTGGGATCATTAATTTTCCAAAGAGGTGAAAACAAATATGTAGGGGACTGGTCCTAACAACCAGACCCCTCTTACCTTTTTATAAACTTCTGATTGCATTTTAAGAAATGAGGATATAATGGGCTGGAAAGGCTGAGATCTCAGAATCCATGTCACTGAAACCACCATCAATATTAGCATGCACAGGTGCCCCATTAGTCAAGCCTAAAAGGACACAGACCAGCTCATGTATTTGCATCCCAAAGGTGCTTCACCCATTGAGAGGCAGTGGGCAGTGACAAAGCATAGAAACCTTTATATGTCTTTCTAACAAATACAGGACACAGCTCTGAAAACTACTAAGGCCCACGTGCCTTGTGACCATTAAAGCACTCACAGAAGAAAATGACTTTGAGAAGGAAATCCATAATTCATGTACCTCCCCTTCAGATCTGAACTGGAAGAGGAACAGGGAGCAGCATGATATCCCCAGAATCCAAATGGAAATGTTCAGTGACCTACGACACCCCTGAGACACACAGGTCTAGGGGGCCAGATGGGATCCACCCAAGGGTACTGAGTGAGCTGACAAAAGTGCTCACCGAGCCTCTTTCCATCATTTACCAGCAGTCCTGGCTAACTGGGGAAGTTCCAGCTGACTCAAAGCCAGAAAATGTGATGCCCATCTACAAGAAGGGCCAGAAGGAGGACCCAGGGAAGTACAGGCCTATCTGCCTGATTTTGGTGCTGGGGAAGGTCATGGAGCAGATTGTCTTGAGTGCCACCATGTGTCAGGTACAGGACAATCTTTCACAAATCACAACGTAGATTTGCTAAAGGCAGGTCCTGCTTGACTGACCTGATCTGCTGTGACAAAGTGACCCACTGAGCGGGTCAGGGGAATGCTGTGGATGTCTGCCTGGAAGTTTGTAAAGCTTTTGATTCCATTTCCCACAGCATTCTCCTGGAGAACCTGTTTGCTCATGGTTTGGATAGCTGCACTCTTTGCTGGGTAAAATACTGTCTGGATGGCCCAGAGAGTTAAATCTGATTAGCAGCTGGTCACCAATGGTTTTCTCTAGGGCTCAGTTTGGTGCCAGTCCTGTTTAATATCTCTATCAATGATCTGGACTAGGGGATCGAGTAATCCTAGTAAGTTGAAGACAATACCAAGTTGCATGGGGGTGTCAATCTGTTGGAGGGTAGGAAGGCTCTGCAGAGGGATCTGGACAGGCTGGATCAATGGCCAAGGTCAGCAGTGTGAGGTTCAACAAGGTGAAGTGCTGGGTCCTACCCTTGGGTCAGAACAACTCCATGCAGTGCTACAGGCTGGGGGCAGAGTGGCTGGAACGCTGCCCATTGGAGAAGGACCTGGGGGTGCTGGTTGACACCAGCTGAACATGAGCCAGCTGTGCCCAGGTGGCCAAGAAGGCCAGTGGCATCCTGGCCTGTATCAGCAATAGTATGGCCAGCAGGACCGGGGCAGTGATTGTCCCTCTGTACTTGGCACTGAGGTGAGGCTGCACTTTGAATCCTGTGTTTAGTTTTGGGCCCCTCACTGCAAGAAATACACTGAGGCATTGAACCATATCCAGAGAAGGGCAGTGGAGCTGGGGAAGGTTCTGGAGCACAAGTCTGATGAGGGGTGGCTGAGGGAACTGGAGTTGTTTAGCCTGGAGACAAGGAGGCTCATGAGAGACCTTATCAATCTCTACAACTACCTGAGTAGAGTAACAAGCAATAGAACAATATGAAATTGTCTCAAGTTGTGCCCGGGGAGACTTAGACTGCATATTAGGAAAAATTGCTTCCCCAAAAGGGTTCTCAAGCATTGGTACAGGCTGCCCAGGGAAGTGGTTGAGTCACCATCCCTGGAGTGTAGATGTGGCACTTGGGGACATGGTTTAGTGGTGGGCTTGGCAGTGTTGGGTTAATGGTTGGACTTGATGATCTTAAATGTCTGTTCCAACTTAAATGGTTCTGTGATTCTATGATATTGTTAATATTGTTAATATTTATCATAAGATTTGAAGATGTGAGAAACACACACCTGACACGGATAGCCTTAAATTCCCTCTCTGGCTGCACTCAGCAGAGAGATCTGTGACTTTACTGCAGCAGGTCAGCTTATAACGGGGTACAAGCAGGTGAAGTGTTGAACCTTTAATTTTGTGTTAGTCCATAAAGCACTTATAAAATATCTGTGAAATGTATACCTTTGGTCTGCCTTTTCAGTCCTAGTTTACGGTAGACGAAAATACCTTTGAGTTTCAGAGAAGAAAAAGAATCATAATCTATGAAAAAGTGAGAACCCAATTTAAAATAAACTGATTGCACAGGTAACATCATTTACATTACAGTCTAGTGGTGTTGCTCATTATTACAAATCTCATAATTTGTAGATATTTCTTTACATTTCAGTTTTTCATTTTTGTTCAGAATTAGGAAAGTACAATGTTTTACAAGTTTTGATAACAAAGAAGTAAGAGCCATCACCACTAATGTGCTGGTGAAGGTTAAGATGCTCATCAAAGAGGAAGGCATTGAAATCTCATTCAGTGATTTTCTTGATTTTCTGACAGATTGTAAGTGAGGTATCATATTAACATTAAAAATTTAAAAGGAACAAAAAATTTAAAATCTTTTTCTCAGTTAACCTCATTTTTAAAAATTGTTCTCCAAAAAAAAGGAGGGCAGCAAGATGTAACTTCATCTTACACTGCTGCAAAGCTCCCAGAACAGGTGTCCATGGTGTGTGCCCAGACTCAGCTCTCTCAGCTTCCCGTGATCACCTGGGTACCGGGAGCAAGCTTTCGATCTGCACCGTTTACTCTTAAAGCCATAGTCAGGCTATTTGATTTCAAAAATGCTAAGTCACAGGTATTACAGAGTGCTTTTACTGCAAACCTGTGCTTTCCTGCTATATAAATTTACACCAAGACTCAGACTTACCATTATTTATCTGCCACTACCTAACATAGCAGATGACTGCTCTAATACCTAAAAGATGAAACCTCTGAAGAGTTTCAGACTAAATGCAGGAATACTGAAAAAGAACAATAGTGTGGCTCACCTCTAGCTATGCAAATGACAAGTTTGGACAATCTGGAGAGTTTGAGCAAAAATTTGCTCATTTCCCTCCTTTCTCCTCTTCCATCTTTTATCATATTGACATTACCTGTTTTAATTCAGTCAGTATCCATTATCACAGTAATTATCTGATAGTTTAGAGCTCAGATTAGTAAACACTGGTTTCTTTTAAGAGCCTTTGTGAGGTACTTAGAAATTACTAAAAACACTGAAAAGATTTTCTACATGCCTGCAGTTTCTCCAAAGGTAGGTATGCCAAGTTTCAGTTTCAAGTCTGACTGCAAAATGCCTGTCATTTAGCTCTAGGTCAGAATTCAAAGTAGAATGAACACAGTGCCAGAAAAGCCTTGTACTTCAGTGCTTTTTTATTTTTTTATTTCCATATTTTTTTACATAGGCCATATCCCTGTATTAGTTACACTTGTTAAAGTCTAGAAACCGCTATTGAGTCAGTGGAATAATCAGAGATCGGTATCACCATAACCAAAAGCACAATATAATTTGTTATTTTCTATTGACATAGGAAGCACCATGAATATTATCAACACTGAATAAATACATTGCACTTAGGTAGTGCTACCATGTTTTTCTAAAGTGCACTATGCATATATAACTATGCTCAGAATAATAGTTACAAAGAATCACATTCAGTTCTAATGCAGAACATCTCATTATATCAGACTGCTTGGAAAACTGCTTGGAGAAATAGAAAGATTGTCTGGTTTATTAACTGATTTCCTGGGCTTGGGTAAGCAAATGCATGTAGGAAGGAAGTTTCAAAGACAAAACCTCTCATGAACTAGTCCAAATTCTTTAATGAGCCTGACAATTTTATAGCTGAATTCTCACTGCTAAGGTTTGCATTCTTTATTGTTTTTAGTCTGAGTACTGGCCCCTTCCATTTTATGCAAACATAGATGATTATAAATACAGACACATACACTTGCATAAGGATCCTTAATAAAAGATGGAGAATAAAATCTTTTATGAAGATCTGTGTGTGCAATTTATAACAATACACCAAATGAGAAACAAAAAACATTGGCAGGAGTTCCTTCCTTCATCTGTTTGACAAGAACAAAGGAGATAGCAGAAGACTACACATAAAGGAGATTTTAAATGCAGAGTACAATCTCTAAAACAAATCTTAGAATAACACCTCACTTGTACAAAGGAGACAATTCAAACCCGATTTGAATAATCAGGTGCTCATTTTAAAGAGGAAGATGGCTATCTAATTATCTTTCTGCCCCTGGTAGATTATCTGACCTCTGTGAAGGATGATCCTTGGATTTTTCTACCAAGTTCAACAAGTCATTTACTAATTTTGTTTCTGCATCATGTGCTGTTAAACAGTTTATCACCAATGAGAATATATGCAGGTCTGACAATACCAACCATGTCACAGCTGAAACTGGGTACTTTTCATGCAAAGCTGCTTTTTTACAAATTCTAAAATTTCTTAGATAATATGAAAAATAGTACATTGAATTTTCTTGTGTTCTTTGCAAGAGAAACAGAGTAAAGCTCATTATCTGGTGGCCCAGAATTTGCCAGGACACATCCAGGTTACCACCTTTGTAGACAGGACAGAACCACTATGTGACAACGCCAAAAATTTTAGGCAACCCTTTTTCTGCCCAGACTGGGAGAGTGGTGGGAAGAAATAAACACTGAAAAGATAGAGAGGGATGTCTGTAAGTCACAGAGACAGGATCAGCAGGAGGGGCAGCCAGAGGGGACCTCTGCTTTGCCATCCATTCCGCCTCAGCTCAGCTGTGTTGCAGTCCCACCATTGCAGTTGGGAGGGGTGGGCTCCTTCCATCCACTGAACCCTTCAAGAGGTTTGAATCTTGGAATGATGCAAAGATAGACTGAACTTGGCTCTTGATAGACACATAATATGTGATTCTAGATTCTAGAGGTGACAGATAATAGAATTGGTGGGTGTCAAAGGCTCTTCTTCATTCCCATCTTATCCTGCCCAGCTCCAGAAGATGCATCATTCTCATGGTCTTTTTCTCTTGAGCTGCAGGGTGGTGCAGAGGTCTTAGTTCCCTCACCTTGGGAATACAGCTCCATTTTCAACTTCCTAAAGCTGGCAAAGAATGAGCCACAGGCTCAAAGATGAACTTTAGTTTGTCCCAGGACACAGGTGAGCATTAGGAGATCCTGTTTACTGACATGTTGAGACTGGGGAGAGGAAAGTTGCTGCACCTTATTGGCTGCTTTGCTTTACTTTACTTCATGGGAAGAGTGTTGGGAGTGGGATTAGATGACCTTTAAAGGCCCCTTCCAAACCAAACCATTTTTTAAAGAGGGTTCTTTGTGTGACTGTATTAACACGTTTCCCAATGTAATGGTAATGATGGATACTCTTATGGAGAAGCTTGAAAACAAGTGTGAGTTTAACTGATGTCTTTGCAGGTACTTGTGAGAGCCAGAAACAGCAAGTCTGGGGGGGAGTTGGAAATGTACAGTCTTACTGTAAATCTGTTCTAGACTAAGGAGGTTTTGCAATGCCTAGTGAAATACTGTGAAATTCTGCCTATTGCAGGACTTGCTGCCCACATTGCTCCCAGCACTGGTACAAGAACTTCCAGGAGCTGCAGTGCAAGCAGGCAGGGTTGAGCTTTCTGGCCATGTGTGTGGGATATTCTTCCTCCTTATGGAGGGATCATTTGAAATCTTTTTGTATGGAACGTGTGCCATACAAGCTATGCTGGGTACTCCAGTGCCTTGATACATCCTGTTGTAAGACATGTCACAAACTCTAGGGCTGGGTAAAAGTCTAAATCACTTTTTTGATCATAGGATATGTCCAGCCCAAGTTGTTTTGTTGTTGTTTTTTTTTTTTTATTTCAATGTGTCATAAATAAACACGATCGTCCTGATTTTATAGTGATGTTGGAAGTTTAGTAACCTCTAATCTGTAGGGAATGGATTAGCATTCCCTAATCCACTTCAGATGAAATGAGTGGGGTAAATTCAATCCACTTTCCTTAATGGTTTAATGAGTTGTTTTGAAGCAGATTAAGGAAAGGTCATACAACCTCAATGTCCAGCGGAGGGACAGTAAGAAATATTTCACAATGATTTGCAGGATGAGCATCTATTTAACTGCTGTGCTGAGCAGGGACTTGTTTCACTGAAGAGGATTCAGTATTGCAGACTCGTATTAACAATTTTAATGGTTTCATTCAAACATTTAAGTGTGAAGGAGTTGTGCCTCTTGTGAAGTCCTTTCCAGTTTTCTCTCCATATCATAATTTTTACGAACCGAGGAGAGGTCAACTCATTGTTCCCAATGTGTCCTGATCCCCACTTTACTTGATAAATTTTCAAGCAAGCACTTAAGAGTTTTTCTGTCATTCTGTCCTGCTCTCTGGGAGATGTTTCCCAAGGAACACACAAAGCCACTTCATTGTCATCTGCTGAAATATTTTTCAGATGTCTGATACACAAAAAATATCCACAACAGATAAATTGTCAGACCATGACTTTCCTACTGTCAAATATTCTTAGATTCTGTTTTACTGTTTACCTGTCTTCTCTTATTTTATTTTTCTCATGAAACTGGAATGAATGCCTTTTCCTGGTTCCATATTCTTATACTACGTTCACAAAATCCTGCCTCAGTCTAAAATTTATGAAGACTGTGATAATACCGCATAATGATCACAAGTGCATGAAATGCTCCATACCATTCATTCTCTGTGCACCTGGGCTCTTGCCATGGGAATATCAAAAGAACAGTGCCAGCATTTCACATGCTGCTTGTATTTGATGTTCCAGTTGGTTTTTTGTGACAGCTGGACAGTTCAGAAAGCGTTTCTGGCAGACAATGCTAAAATATTCACTGGTCTCTTGATCTAATTCGAACTTACATTTGCAAATTGCTTTCTTCCTTCTTAATTCCAAATGTCAGAGAGAAAATAATAGGTGTATGCCACCTTAATATTTGCTATGCTACTTCTCTTAAAATATTGGAATTATGATGTATGTGCATTTTTAAATTATACTCCAATTATCTACAGTTAAATTAGGAATCTCTACAGTGCTATAATCCAGCCTGCTGACATACAAAAACTACTTCCTGCAAACATTTGATTTTCAGAGCTGTTTGATACAATTGAAGATTTTCCTAAAATATGAGAAATTGTGATTTTCCTAGTCTTGGGCCTATAGATAGTATAGGTCTGTGAAAAGGATGCCAGTTAGACTGCTGGGCAGGTACTGCCGAAGATGAAGCTTTGTAGCAGCTCAGAAGCATGTTCCTGCTACATAATTTCTTGTTCAATGCTTGTCTGAGATCTCAGTAAGTCTCATATGTATTTTGGTATCACTGCTTTTCAATCAATGAAACCATTTATATCAAAGAACCTCTCCAAAAGCAGACTTTATGATCTGACTGAGACTGGCATAAGCAATGAAGACAATCTATTTCATTGATGATCTCTCAATTTCTGTCATAATTATAAAAGAATAGTAATGATCTAGGAAGCTGCTTTGCAAGTTAACATTTCAGTTTCCGTTGCTTGGATTCCTGCTTTGTTTTGGGTTTTTTTCTTATCTTTTCAGTATACTTTAGGAAAGAAGAGGAAAAAACGATATCTCAGAGAGTGAATAGAGTTTTAGCAGAATACCTGAGAACATGCACAAATATAAGCTCATAAAGTAGTCCTATTGCGTGGTATTCCTGAAGTTCTCATGTAGTTAAGTACATACTCTCAAATTGGGGTCAGACAGAAGTTTGTGAGGTAGCCACATGGCTGAAGAACTAGAGTAGGTGTCAAAAGTTCATCATCTAATTTGTCACATGAATAGAGGCAGTTACTGCAACCCTATTCTTGCTTCTTCTGTACTGATCCTACTCTTGCTGAAGCCAAAGTGGGATTTCTTTAGATTAATCCACCGTGAGCCAAACTGGGCACATTTTACCCATATGCAGATAAACAGAGAGACAGTGATATTCTCTGTTTAGTTGTGAAGGATGTGTGCAGGAGTTGAAAAAGACATATTCAGTTAAATCCTTTTCAGGAGACTTATATTTTCAAATTCTTGTTCTTGCCTCTACTCCTCTGTTGCATGAGCCAGTGGACACATCAATAAATCAACAGATATATAAACTTCTGATGTTCTTAATAAAATGTAAATTGATAAAATAGAAAAATAAAGAACAAATTCAGACACTAATCACTGAGAGATTAGTGAGTGATTTGCAGTTGCCAATTATAAAATGGAGGAATTATTTTGTTGAAAAAATCCCTGAAGACTAAAGAGTGAATAGCATTCCTCCACTGTAATGCTGAACCTTAGATGTGTGGTACACACCAGAAAGCTGTGCTTTGTCAATCTGATTTCTCAATGACCACCTTGCCACGGTGGTGAACTGATTGCTGATCAAATAACCAGGGGCAGATCAGCACTGCCTTGGCCACATCATGCTTTCAAACCCAAATCCAAACTGCAGATGGGTTATGCCTTACGTCTATCCTTTTTGACAGGCAGTGACACCCCGTCTATGCTCTGTCAGCATCCCACTCCTGGTGCCACAAATTGTATGGGACCGTTTCGCTTTGCCTGACAGGCAGAAGTTTGATGCTGCCTTTAGAGCAACGAATAATCCGGCATAGCCAAATTAAGGGCGTGGCCTCTCACCTGTGGGATATCAGGAATTGCATCCCTTTCACACAATTCCAACCTCCGGGCTGCTTGCCTCTGTTAAAGAGTGTCGGCACCCGCCGATTCCTGCAGGTTTTTGTGTTCCGTGATATAGGACAGGCAGCTGGCACACAGCGAGTGCTTTAAGCACAATGGCACTGTCGCCGGTGACTGCCTTCCCCATCTGAAGGGGATAAATCGGCTTGCAGTGCTGGAGCACTCCTGGCAAGCCGCAGTCAGGAATACGGCCACCGTGTGGCCACGCCGCGGCTCTGCTGCTGCTGGCACGGACGGTGCCCTGCCGAGGCCAGCAGCAGCCACAAACTGCTCATTGGAGCTGTGTACCTGGCACAGGCATGTGCTTCAACTCAATTACTCCCCCTAACTTGTTTTAAAACAGAGTTTATCACCGGGTTCTGCTGGCACATAGAGGCCCAGGTCCTCGCTTGATATAAATCAGTGTAGGAGTCTGTAAATCAATAGAGCTACATCAATATACACCAGCTGTGGGAGCCATTAGACTTACACCAGGACAAGATCTGCTCTGAACTGCCGCATTTTTTCTGCCCATAAGCAAGATGAAACTTAACGGCCACCACAGAAGTTTTCCAAGACTTAAGAAATCCAAATTTCTTTATTGATGATTAGTTATTCTAGAGCTACTTTAAAGTGAAATTTCCCCATAGACTTCATCGGCACGAGTACAAACAGAACTGATAGAGAAAAGGAGGAGAAATGTACAAAATCATAGCCCCCTAGTTGCATGCTTTTCTCTTTTCCAAGAAAACACTGAAATGCCCAAAGTGCTATAAAGCTGATCAAATGTAAAGAATAGTTTACTTTTGAGGAGTATCAAAAATAACTAGGACTCAGGCCTCAAAAAGAGGCACTGGTTGCAGGATCATGAGTAGGTCAGGGAAAGTCAGTGAGGAATGATTGTTCACTGCTTTATAAAACACAAAACTTGGACAAATGTAATTAAATGTTCAAGTGATGTGTTCCGAACAGAGAGCAGATAGCATTTTGCAAGATGGGTTTGCACAGCTCATGCTGCAGAAGGATGTGCATCCCACAAAATGCTTCTGACAAATACGGGAACAAAAAACTGCACAAAGACTGTCAAACACAAAGATATTATCTCTTGCTTCAGAAAGTTTCTAAGATGCAGATTAGGTGAAATCTGGAAAGACACAGTGAGAAAGCATTACTCTTTTCTTGATTATACACTCTATATACTCTCTCTCAACTATCTGTCAGAAGCCCCGCTTGGACAGTGAGTGCTGAGCTAAAAGGAGCACAGTCTGACTGGCTGCGCCTGCCCTGATGTTCGTGGTGTTTATGGTCTTGTGTGGCCGATACCCCAGGTATTTGAGACTGCACTGATTCAGTACTGCACGTGCTGGGAGGATTTACCTCTCTGACAGAGGCACAACACTAATGAAATGTGTCTGGAGGGTGTTCTGCAGCCTGTGAACAACGGCAAACTCAAATTTCTCACAATGGTTAATCTGTAGAGGGTAACGAATACTCGCCTTACTTCTAAAAATAGTTTTTAAAAAATTTTCTACACTTGAGGTGGCAATAATGGCGTAGCTCAATAAGCAGAAAGAATCTGAATCCTCAGCACCATAAAAAGAAGTAGTTTCATAAAATAACTCAGATTAAGAACAAAAGCAAGCTATAAAAATAGATCATTAATGTTTCATGACTGAGGGACACTGCTAACAAGTACTAAATGTAGGAAAGTCAGGAAACAAATAATAACTTCTACATCAATATTTAATCAGAAAGTTTATCTTAGTTGTTGTTTCCTCCCATTATTTTTATTATTTGGGGTCAGTGCTGCTTGTGGAATGTCTATCGGATCAAACATTTCCGTGGTAGTGTGGTACTGATACGTAATGTCATAATGAAGAGTGGTTTGAAGGGCAAGTAGGGTTAATTTTCACTCATACAATGATTTTTAAAGTGAAAGCAAGAAGAAGGGCAGGTTTTGCAGTGCTGACAGTTGTTTGAGGGCCATTTATTTAATAGTCACTTATTGTGTCTCATTTTGTTAAGGAACCCAGTAGCAACCATAAAAAAAAAGTGAGTTGTTTGGGGTTTTTTTGCCTTTTGCTACTGAGATACCACAGCTATTTATCTTCTCGCTTGTGAGCATCACAGTTTTTAATGGCTTTATGCTGGCAACATTATAAGGAACAACTTCGAAGCATGTTATGAAAATAGAAAAGGTCAAAGAGTAAACATTTCCAAAAGTACTGCAGTAATTAGGGGGCCTAACTTCCTTCAGCCTTTAATTAAATTCTTAATTTTATCTTCGGAGTTTTGTCAAGATTAAATAAAAAATTGTGGTAGAGCAGAGGCTTGAACCAGAGCATCTGAACTCATCTCTCTCGTGGGACTCATGCTAAGCATTTGGGCTTTCTAAAGAATTAGGACTTCCATTACTGGAAACATGAAATTCCTGGGCAAAACCTCTTTTAAGTTAGATTGTGTTTTGAATTTGACTTTTTAGCAGTTTCTGTTCTATCAGGAACATCTTTCATTCCCTCCATTTACCCGTTCCGCTCCAGATCTACAAACAAAACACGACCATGTTCAGTTGTGTGCATGCTTCACACGTGGGAGTACCAGCACAGCACTGGCCCTTCAGCTTTGCAGTTTCAGAGCTGACCTGTGATTTCCCAGCTCTGACTGCCCTGCCCTAGTCACAGTTTGTGGGATTGGCAGAGACCCTCAAAGGGAGTGGCAGGCCAGGTCACAAGGGATGCTTTGAGAGAATGGAGGAACGCACGGTCACGTTTTGGTCCACTTTGATGCAGCAACAGGTTAAGAATCCCCTGAGGCATATTTATTTTTGTTAGCTGACATATTGAATTGTAATGAAGGACTCAGCTCCTTTCCCTCTGAATTTACAAGCATTTGAAATGTGATTCTTTTTTCCCCAATAATAAGCAGAGGAAGGGACAGTCCTTGGAGTGGGATCCTGCAAGGGAGGCTTTTATCACCAAGATCTTTTACTGTTAGTGTACACATTGCTAAAAGGAAGTGAAAAGTAGTCAAGCCAAACAACTGTAGTTTTTTCATATAATTCATAAACCTCCCGCATCCACAGTCACTCCTATCCTATCCTGAACTCAGGCTTCCATGGGCCTGAGCTGTTGGTAACTGCACTGGCTGGTGATATTCCTAGAATGACGGTGATCATAAAACGAAAGAAATTACACATGTTTTTGGAGAAGGGTAATTTATAAGAGAATAAGTGTGCTAGAATAAAAACAAACAAACAAACAAACAAACCACACCAAAAAACCCTTTTCCTTTGCTTTCCTTGATGTCTTTGTTATATGCTAGTTTCAAAAGTGGCGAGTTGCCTGAAATGCAAACCCAAGCAAACACTAATTTTGCTGACTACAGCCATGTGTATTCTAATAAATTACGGCCTGTGCAACTATCAGCTGCTTCTACAGTTCCCAAATTGTGTTTATTTTTTAAACTTTAAAGCCCCTAGTTTTTTTTCCCCCAATTTTCTTTTCTTCCGCTCTTGCAGAGTAGCAGACAAAAAATGTTCCAGAGAAATTTGACAAGAGCTAGCAAAAGGGAAAGGCAGAAAATAAATAAAGGGAGTCAGAAAGACAGCTGACAGCTCACTGCTCCTGTAGGGTAACTTCACTTTTTATTAGGAATGTGTTCATGTACTTTATGGTCACTTGAGCTGAGTGCTGAATTAGTATCTGGAAAAAAAAAACAAAACAATACGCACCACAAGACATTCTGTTATTGTGCTGTGAATGATTCCAAAATACTCTCAAGTATTTTTCATGAGTGTTTCATAGGGAGAGAGGCAACAGTTATCCCGTAAGTCTTGGGTATTTCTGGTTAGGAATATTAACACTGTAAGGTAAGCCTGCTGTAGCAAGGAGTACTAATGATGCATTAAGCAATGCAACTTGAAGTCTGTTGGTGAGGAAGTATTATGAAATCACTGCTTAGTCAGCTTGGCCGTTTGATTAAAAATTAAATTTCTCAGTAAAACAAGTCCGGAAAAATTAAAGATGTCTTTCACCAACAGATGCATATTTGGACATTATAACTGACACAATATGCACCAGAGCATGCTGGAAAGCCAGTAGTACTGAAATACCAGTGAATGAGTAAAATCGGAACTGAAAGGGAACAATAAAAAATAAGAAGTTTGCACTATAATTCTCAAGACCCTGATCAGCTTTCTGGAACTTTCTGCCTGCATTGACTGCTATCAGATACTGCACAGGCACAAAACTTCTTTCCTAAGAGTGAGACAGAGCTCACCACCTGGGTTTCCTGACCAGAACTGCCTGATTACTCAAAACCTGAAAAATGCTGCAAGGCACAAAGCCAGCTGGAGACTGGCTGGTGATCACAGAGCCTGTGGTTCCTGCCTCTTCCCATGTCTCCCACGTGAGGCTGAATGCTGTCTGCAGACAGCTTCTCCAAGCAAATCTGGGAGCTGACTGCTCCATGGAGGGTGCTCAGGAGAGCAGAGGAGCAGAAGCTGCTCTTGGTAGGCAGCAAGGATTCAGGCTGCCTGGCCTCGGGAGTGGGAGATGTCCTCACCATGCCCCAGCACTCCTACCCCTTTAGGCTGGTGGTGGCCCAGGGTGCAGCAGCAGAGTGATCCCAGCATTTCACTGTGCTTGTTGCCACTGAAAGGGGAGTAAAAGGGGAGTGGGGAATGAGTCCTCAGAACCGGTGCTCAGGCACATCCACGAAGCATTAGTCAGTGACAGGCACTAAAGGCGCCGCAGCTGCTGCCTAAGTAATGGGATGGTGGGAGTGCCACAGACAATTATGGTGTCCACTGCAGGCAGGCAGTGCTAATACAGGAGCTTTAGTGCTCTTAGCCACCCTGGGAAAATCTGCATTAGAAAACACACAGAGCACCAGCAGCAACTGCAGATCGAACAGGAGCCCCATCAAACCAGAACAAAAATATCCACAGCAGTGGCCAATTGCAGGGTGCAAGGAGAGAGCAAGCATGAAGTAGTGTAATCTACTGCCAGGTGATAACACAAACCAGACAAGAACAAGAACAGGAGACAAGGTCTAAAAAAATGGCAGAAAAAGGCCTTCATAACAATGTGGGAAGATTATTACCATCCTGCAAATAACGGAAACTATTCACATCAAATTATGGGGGATGGCAAAGAAGATAATAGCAGTTAACTCAACAACTATCTGATAAGTGATCCGTAATAGGATGTTATTAGGTGTCCCTGACACACTGTGAATTATACACTGATAAAGGAGGCTGTTCCAAATGTTTAATTGTGCAATTTACATCTTGTTTTTACAATAGCTATGAACAAAAAATGCAAGCAACTCAAATAATCAGCATAAAAAAGGAGACGATAACTTCTTTTTTTTCCCCCAGTGGCTTTGCAGTATTAAAATAGACTCCTGCCTTTTAAATCAGTATTTCCATTTAAAATGACCTTTCAAAAATCTGTTTTAAAATGGTAGTAGAACAGTATTTCCCCACTACTAGAATAACTTTCAGCAAAGGAAAAAAAAACCTTTCAAAATTATTTGCATCTCCCATCTACTACCTATCTCTGCACAACAGGCAAACCATCATTAGTTCTGTTGTACAAATGGTTAAACTTCTAATCAAAAAAGGTTTAAGACTGGCCCCAAACAAAACAGAGCAATTTCTCCAGTTGCTGAATATCTGCAGTTATATCAACTAGAAGTGGCATGAGAAGTGCCCAGTTTTTTGGAGAATTGTGCCTCACAGTAGTTAAGGGCAGGAGCTACACTGAGCTGCTCTGACCTGTGGCTTCTCCCCTGCTGCTGGCTCCTCCCATGGGCAGCACCGGACCCATGACCCCAAACAGGATTAGCTTGTGCCATCCTCTCCTTTCCAGATGCAGGTTGCACTCGTGTTACTTCTTCAGTATCTGCAGTAGATCTTAATAAGCTTTTACTGACTTGTCGGAGCATTTCCTTTCAAAAAATCCCACATTACTTCCTTCACACTCACTCAAAAAGAACATTCAAAAATTTCATAAAATTAGTCCAAGGGAAAGAAAATTGTTTTGAAATAGCAAACTCCTCCGTGCAAAAGCATCCTCAAAAGTTTCCATATTGACATCATCAATTTAAAACTTTCCAATTTCTGTGTTGATACAAAAAAAATGAATTTTTAATTTTCCGTTTTCCTGCAAATGGAAAGCAATAAAAATCATGACATTTTGTGCAGAAGGAACATTCTGGTTTGATTATTTTTAGAACAACTCCTATGTATATTTTAAACAGAAATCTAGAACAGCAAAGATTGTTTTGAATCCTAACTGCAAAAGGAATAGACCTGACACTAAAGCTTATTTAAGAGCCCCAGGACAACTCTGTGCTCACAGTGAAGGTGGGCTGTGTCTTGCTCTGGCAGAATCATGCCTTCTGTGCAATTACTCATAGAAGTGTTTTGTTTGCCTTTTTTTTTCATAAAGCACTTATTTGAGAATAAAACCTCTTAACTTTCTTAACCTTCTCTAGAAGTGCTTAGGTTTTAAATAAGAGAAAGCCAGGGGGTGCTCTGTGGGTGCTCTGAAGAAAGGGCTCCATCAGATCTTACCATCCTCCCTGATGGCAAAGATTGTGCCTATGTATATACATACAGACAATCACACACGGAAAAATACATTATTCAGGCTTGCAAGAACTGTGATTCTTAATGGAAGTCAATGGAGGACAAGAAGTGCTTGTGAAGTAGCTCTTCACATTTTTATGCTAGGTCAAAATCAGAGCATCTAAAGCACTCACATGCTGTTTTGAATGCTTGGTTTCCACTCTTCATAGAATCTTTTCAGCTTCTGAAAAAAATATCACATCTCTCTATCCTGACTTCCATCACTGTTGTATACTGAATCCCATCATTCAGTGGTGAATGAACTGATTCTTCCATGCCCACCCCACCAAAATTGCAGCACAGGCTTCCAGAGGTGGAAAAGACCTGGACCACTTTCCAGCTCTGCCCCGCAAACAGATGAATGCTGATGCTGAGCTGTGATTTCCTGTAAAGAAATTAACAAACATAAATATTTAAGCCAAAAAATACAAGCTTCTAGGACCCTTTCCATTATACAAGCCATAGATTTTGTGAAGTGACTTATGGCAAACGAATAACTTCTGTTGGCATTGAATCCCTTCCATTATAAAGGTACCAGGTACAATCAGAAGACCGCAAGTACAGTTCTATAGGAAGGTTTTTCCAGTGGCTTATTCTAAAGTAGAAGGAAATGTTCTCCCTTCTATTTTCAAGAAGTGCTTTTGTTTTAGATTTAAAAAGGAAAAGGGCTCTCAGGAAAGCATGAATTGGCCTTGCTGTACTGCTCTGTGTGAGCCTTGAAAGGTGTCCATCTAGACCCATTAAAAAGCTTAAATGGGCAGAATCAAACACGAGTTCTTCAGCTCTGTTGTGTTTCAAAAGTGCTTCTGATATTTCAGAAGTTTGTTATAGGTCCTATGAGGAGCAGCTGAGGGAAGTTGGATTATTTAGCCTGAAGAAAATGAGGCTCAGGGAGACCTTATCTCTCTCTCCAACTACCTGAAAGGAGACTGTACTGAGATGGGTGTTGCTCTCTTCTCTCAAGTAACAAATGATAGAACAAGCGGAAATGGTCTTAACTTGCACCAGGGGAGGTTTAGATTGGATGCCAGGAAAAGCTACTTCACTGAAAGTGTTCTCAAGCACTGGAATAGACTGCCCAGGGAAGTGGTTGAGTCACCATCCCTGGAGATATTTAAAAGAGGTGGAGATGTGGCATTTGGGGACATGGTTTAGTGGTGTACTGAGTTAACGGCTGGACTCAGTGACCTAAAAGGTCTTTCCCAGCCTTAACAATTCTATGAGTCTAAAAAAAATAAAAGCCAGAATTGCTTAGCTTTTTTCCTTAATAAGAGCACATTATTAAAAAAGGCTATCTTCTTCTTATTCATCCTTTCAGTTAGGCTTTGCTTTATGTAGTTATTTTCACTTTTGTTCACACTTATTTTCAACACTGTGACAAATGGCAGCATGACATGGAGACAGAGAATTGCAATAATTAAAGCTCCATATACAAAAGGCTTGAGCAAAGTGAGATCTGGTACATAAAATACTGCTGCTTTGAGCTTTGCTCTAATGTCCTGCTCTCTCTAGATCACATGAAGGAGAACTTTTGGAAGCACTGAGTATCCTCAGGCTCCTCTCTGCCAAGAGCTGTCTTGAGCCCATCCCTGAGGAACTGTGAGCTAAGGAAGAGGCAGGAGACTTCTCACCCTCACAGCCAGGCTAGGAAAGATGCTGAAATAACCTCCACAACTGCTGTCCAGTAGCCAAGAAATCCAGTAGGTGGTTTTTAGCTTTGGTTGTGTAAGAGTAGTTTGTGCTATCTGAACTGTGACACAGCCCCAGGGATCTGCCTTTGCATCTTCAAAGCACTGTGCAAGCATTATATAATTAATTCTCACAAAACTCTTACGAGGATGATGGACTATATATGAATTGCTCCCTACTAATCATAGAAGAGAGGAGGCTTTAAAGCACTTACATCTTGTACCTATTGATCTTTCTGCGTGAAACCTTTATTGTCAGTGTAGTATCTCTATCACTGCATTGCCAAAAAGCTCCAGCCAAGCTCTGTGTCCTGTTGTGCCAAGCACAGCTTTGTGCAGTAGATTTGGTCAGCTTCTCCCAAAAGACCTTTCAGCTTATAAAGAAAAGAGGATGTGAGGAGACAATTAGAGACAGAAAGTGAAGAAACTGGTACACCCTTAGCAGAGCTGGCTACCAGGAGAGCTGTGGTTCTCCACAGTGCTGCTTTGTAACAGACCATGAGCCTCTTCCAGGGATAATTTCTGTCTAATATCGTTGTTGATAAAATGCAACAAGGACATCAACAGCAACCCCAGCCCGCACTCTAAGAAAAATAGACTTTCCTGCGATATTGACATGATAGCCTGAGATAAATCCTGAAGCCTGTAAATAGTAGTAGAATTGAGTTGCGTATCATCCTTGATAACAGAAAAAACAATGAAGTGAGAAAAGGCATTTTAAATATTAAAAAGCAAAATATTTTTAAAAGACAGAAAAGGATGAGAGGAAAAAATGCCTTTGGGCTTTTTTTCAGGTTTTTTCCCCAGATTGCAAATAATTTTTTTATGCAAAATCATACATCTTATTTCCCTGGCTAACAGACTATTGTTATAATCTTGAATAATACCTCAAAGGATCCCTGCTCAAGATCCACTAAGTGTTTTTGGTTTTGCATGCTGGTTCATCCTATGTACTATCACAGCACATATCGTGCCTGTGATTTCAAGCCTTATTAAAATAATCATTTTTTATCCAGGATGGAGAGCTGTTACTTACCACTGGAAATACATGACTAGCTCATCCTAACTAAATTGCTAATTCCTCAACAGTAGAAATTAGACACCTGTCAACATTTCAGTATTACCCATAACATTTAGAGACTCCCTGTAATTACAGAGAATTCTGTTGGTAGTTTATCTTTAAGAAATAATAGGTGGAAATTTCTGTCTTGACTTTTCCATGTGGGATATGAAGTCCATAAAGGAAGGAGGAAACATATGCCATAAAAAGGAGATATACTTCACATTCTAATTCATCCAGCAATAATGCTTAGGGTTTATTTGTAAGACATAAATATGGGTAAAGACCTCTTACTAATGAGTTTATCTCAGTGGAATTACAGTGGGTCTCAGATCTTTGAAAGAGGCACTGTGAAAATCATTTTGCCCCTGTAGTAATAAACAAACGTATGCCAGTCTCAATGCACACAGCAACACTACTTCAAAATGGACTACAAACCGATACAGGAAAAACATTTAAGAAAAAAGGAAAAAAAAAAAAAAGGGGGTTACAGTAGAAGATTATGCAAAAGACCTGCAGAGCATGAAATTCTCAAGGTGAGGGTTAAGCCAACAAAAGCCATAGAGAGCATGTGGCAGTCCAGTCTGACCTCTATGAATGCTGAGTTTAACAGGGCTTTCTGTGGTGTTTTATTTTGTTTTAATTCTATTTTACCTTTTTCTATTTTTCTCTTTCCTTGCTATGCCCGACTCTGCATTTTCACTGAGAGGCATTAGCACTAGGAAAGTATTGCTCTGTAGTGTGGGTTTGTTTCCCATTTGCTACAATTTGTCTGTCCGTTTGGATTCTGCACAAGTGTGACACCTCTGACTTCCTGAAAAGCTGCCAGAGGAAGCTTAAGATGGCAAGATAAGATGAGAGATGCTGCGTTGTCAGTGACAGCCATTTAATACTCAGTTGCAGAAGGGTAAAGCATCCCACAGCAGTATGAGCCATCTGCATGGAGCACACAACCCGAGACAGCCTCACACCCTCCTCAGGAGGTAATAACTGGCCAAACAGGAAATCCTACAATGGTTAAAATAACACTGTGTGCCCCTACTGACACTGCTGAGTCCCACCCAAAGAGCCTTTGCAAGATGGCAAAAACACTTCATCAAATACAAAGGAGCGGTAGCAAATACACACAGCAAATAGCAAATACATTTCAACATATACAGAGATGAAATATGAAAGCACTAGGCCAGATGAATCTAATCTGTGGTTGCTTCACTGTCATAAAACAGCCATAGATCAAGAAGACGAGGTTGTAGGGAAATCTTGCATAGGAAAGTTTGAGCATTTTAGCCATTGGCTTTAGGCCTGCAGCTTTCTATCAGCAGTATTTCCTCTCTGCAGCAAGATACGCAGCCTGCTCTCCATTTTTTAAATCAAGGGCAGACAGTGACTGGTGAAGATAGGTTTGTAAAGATAGCAATAACAAAGCCACATGCAAAGCAATGAAAAAGAGTGAATAGGGCAATTGCTACTAGTGGGATAAAAGTGTTTCTCCCAAACTGGAGAACAGGAAGGAAAGCTAAAGATAGCAGAGCTCTCGCTGGAGCTCTCTAAGCCTGGAGGAGCACTAGTGGAAGAGTCAGAAAGCAGAGATAGAAACAATGCAGACAGTACAATGGACTTTCAGGGAAGAAAGAAACAGTTAAAGGCAACATCAATTTCAAACATGAAGAGAACCCAACAAAACCAACAAAGCAAAACAAAGCAAAACCAAAACATACCACTGATGGTTTTGAGAACCGTATGAGGTCCAAAAAGGTCATGAGGAAGGGCATAATTGGATGGCACATGACCTGACTGGTCCATGAACTACTTGAGAAGAAAAAGGATGTGGATAGAGTGGTGAAAAGAAAGTGAATGAGAAAGAAAGCAACGAAAATGATTCGCACAGGAGAGAACAGGAAGGAATGGAGTAACACAAGAGAGTTGTTCAGCCATTTTCTGTCTAGACTAAGGGACAGCAATAACTTGCAGCAAGACATGACACCTCCCTGGGATGCAATTTCTGTGACTGCATACCTTCACAACTGCGATCTCAGTCGTGATTTCTTTACAAGTGGGAAAATGGCATGGAAGGGAGGCCCTTTACTGCTCCAGGCTTCCTGTGCACCTCAGAAAAAAAAAGCACCATACTGAAAGCAGAAAAGTAACATTCAAAGTACATCACAAACATGACTATAACCTACCACTGAGATGCCTGCCTACCTCACCACCCACATAAAAAATGTACGTGCCATTTGAAATGAAATTCCCCTGATAATTGCAGCTTCTCTTCCAACAGAAAAAGAATATATCTGTTTGTTCATTAAAAGACTTTTTAAAAAGTCTCAACAAAGACTTTGTTTTAAATACTGGCACAGTGGGGTATTTGGACCAAATATATTCCCTCCCCCCTGAAAAAAGAACTATCCCAGCATGGCACAATGACAGAAATGACAGAACAGCAAAGCGTCATGTCAGGGAGATGGAAGGTTTCAAAAGGAAAAACATAAAGGTGCCTCAAGGTTTATCCAAGTCTATTTTTTTCCTTGAGAATTGTAATTACTCAAGAGTACAAGATTTCTTCTTGATTGTCTGCAGGGGGTTTTAAGGGTTTTTTTTCTTTACCCTTCTTGACAGCACCTCCTGCTGACATCAGAGCGACAGTCATTACACCTTCCCAGTAATGTCAATGAAAAACTTACCAAATACATTTTTACATTGTATAGCTCATCTGGACTTTAACAGAGAAATCTGCAGCCAGCCAAAAGCTCAGGGACTTCACAATGATTATGTAATCTCCTGTTCCATTAAAATAACTTTTTATCTTCAGAAAAGTATTTAATAGAGAAGGAAAGCATATAGTTTTTTCTTTCAGCAGACTAAAAGTCAAACAGCAGAGAGCTTTGTGGCCAGATGTTGATCTTTCTTGCATTCAGGGTATTCTGGAATTGAGGGATGTTTGCTGCCTATCACTCTGGTGTAAGAAAATTGGGCCCCTTTCTTGGGGTGAGAGAAAAGCTCACTAAACAAGCTGGCCAAAAGCCATTGAAGTCAGAACAATGATTTTCAACACCTTCATTGGAGTTTAGTTCAGACTCTTCCAAGACCCCTCTGACATTCAGGGGCTCCTTTGTTCAACACTTACTGAGAACGTCGCATGGTGCCCTAAATCTCTTGTTGATATCAAAAAGACAAAATTTTTCTTTTTTTTAAGTGTCTTTCTCACCTCTGTTTTACAGTTTATGCTTTATGGTTTGACATCACAGATACAGATTATGGAGTGCAATAAAGATAAGTTCTCTAAGAAAAATAGGGCTAGATAGCGAGATACCACTTTTTGATTTCAAATGTTGTTGCTCCTGTAGAATGAGATCTATAGAGAGATGGATGTGTACAACACCATCCTCCTAACAGGATTATTCCCAGAAAATAGCCTATCATCTACACTTTAGAAAGAGCTTATAAAGGAAAAAAAAAAAAAAAAGAAAAAGAACTGTGAAGATTAGCACAGAATTAAAAAAAATCCATTTGCTCCATGTCCTCTTTGTTTTGCTCCATGTCCCCTACATTTGGTTTTAACTTCCCTCGTATCAGTGGGAGACTCAAACGTCCCCAGAGCTAAACACTCCAGATTTCTCCAGGTAGCTTAAAATTATATAAAACCTTTAGAATTTGGCTACTGCATTTCATTTTAGCACCATATGACATCCAGCTGATGTAAGTCAGCATTAAAATTAGGTGGAGCTACGTACAGTTCCATTAGGGGATGCTTAACCCAGAAAGTTTAAGCAGTAGTTTTCAAAATAGCATTTCCCAAGGGCAATAGGGCATATTCAGCAGATTTGAGAATTAAACAATTCTCAGAAAAAAAAGATAAAATCTCAGGTACCAGAAGCATAAAGTAGAGTCATGGGATATCACCTAACAAGCTCAAAATCACAGATTTAAACTTGAGCTTTCATTTCAATCATTGTTGAGGTGATAAAAAAGAGAAAGATTTCACCTAGGTGTAGCCAGGTATCTGATCTTTTGTTAAGCATCCCTTTTTCTCCCAAAACTGAGCAATAATACAATTATTAAGAAACACATTTTCTAATTCAGAAATTCAAAATGATTGTTACTTGTGCCATTCTTTAATTTCAAAATACTCATAATCTTAAAAGCTGGGTTGTATTTTTGCTAAAATCCCTAACGTGAATTGGTATCAGTTTTTGTGAGATACCTCAATAATGCAATCCATCTCAAGTGAAGCAGTGTCAGCAGACAACTGTATCCACTTAACAAAATGGATGTATCAGTAATGTTAATCCACAGAATGCATCTCCAGTAACATGGCTTTGTGGTAAACGAATTAACCCTCCATCCTCCTAAGCTCTTGGTGATTATTTCCTGTTTTGGTATTGTGACTTTTGCTCACTGCCATGCTGGCAGAGTGCTAATTGTTTGTGTGATCCTTGACCTATGGTAATATTGTGCTGCTACAACCTCCACAGTGGGGTCAGAACTACAGCACTTATAGACATAGATAGGGAGGAAGGAGGCTGTTTCTCAAAGGCTCATGGTCTAAATGGACAAAAAAGTAGTTTAAAAAAGAATGAAAGTGGAGGATAATGATTATAGCTGGTTAGAGTCACTGCTCAGCCTCTGTCAAGGAGAATCTGGTGGACAGAAGAGATCATATTCATCCCTGATACAGCTTCACTAGATTTTATACTGGGGAGTAATTTCACTCATATCACACATTCATATATCTTTGTCTGACAGCCTTTCAAAGCTTTATTAATCAGTGTTTCATGCAAACAGTAAAAGCATTGAAGCTGGAATTATGTGATCATTGTCATAAAGAGAACAATATATTGCATCTTGTTTATCCATCTGTTATAATTGCACTATGGGAATTAAGTTGCTTATAATAAATTCAATTACATAAGTGGTACTAACACACGTAGATGTCAATACATACTGCTCATTTCCACGTTTGATTCTTCATATTAGACAGTGCAAAAGGTTTTTACGGAGCACAACTGCATGTCTGTGACCTTCCTGTCACTGTTGAGATTCTCTTCTGGCTGGATCTCCCTGCAATGAACATCTTAAGCCCTAAGATGGGGAAACAAAGTCAAGTGTCTCTGCTGTATTTTGCTGCCTATTCGGACAGGATTAGAGTTGTATGCTGTTGCCACAGATGGCTAGAATTGTCTTGAGTTGTTACATTTATGAAACTGGTTTTCAAACTGAAGAGATAATATGGGACAATGAATCCAATTAAGAAAGCAAAGACAACTTGGGTGAGCCTCTTAGCTCTGCCACACTCTTTCTGTGGCTTAATCCTGCCTTTTGACCCTGGATACATTTCTGCAACCCTTGAAAGTGAGTCTGAATCCAGTCTCAAGCTCAAACTTAGCTCACACTGTGTGGATGTCAGGTTAAAGTCTGGGGTTTAGGTGAACTCCAGGGCACTGTTTACTGCACTTCACCCCTTGGTCTTCAGCTCTGCCCACAGCCACCAAGGCTCCTTCATGCAGGCTCAGTGAAATCTGGGCTGCTCGCGCACATTTTCTGCCTGAACCTCAACTGATTCAACACACAGCTAGGAAGTGAACTGGAAATTTGGCCTCCTGGGATTCCCCCTCCTTAATGGGAACATGGTGGGTCTTTGCTCTAGTTTAAATCCTGAGCATAAAAATTCTCAACGGTGAGTTTGATTTTCTTCCTTACCCTGGAATTTATAACACCATCCAATATAACTGTCTTTATAACAAGCAAAAAACAGACCCTGAGAGTCAGAAAAAAAAAAAAAAAAAGGTGCATCAAGTAGGACTTCTAATTTTGGCTTAGTTTTGATAGTGGTTGCTCAAATCACTAATGCTTTTTTTTATAACTAAAGCAAAATACATCGATTGCTAGAGAACCCCCGAATATCCACCCTTGCACTGAGTTACAATATGTTAATATTCTCATGTTGTCAGCAGATCTTTAGCGAGTAGGAGGGATTCATTAACTCCAGTGCAATCTGCAATCCAGACTGGCAGAAAGCAGAGGCTTCCTATACCTCAAGCTGGTTGCAGCCAGAAGTAAGATAAGCATGTCTGACTCAGGCCTGCACATTACTGTATAATCATCTCTCTCTCACAGAGTTAAAATCACTTTGCTTTGAAAAGACAGTGGTAGGTCTACATGGAATTGTTTCATTCTGATGCAAATGCATTCACTTCCTAGAGGAAATAAACATTTTTAGTCAGTAGGTAGGAAATAAATGGATCTCCTAGTGAGGGGTGAGTTTACCTTGTTTGATTTCCTGTTTTACACAGACTTCTGTGTGTCTGTATATACTTATGTACAAATACATGTGTATATAGGCATGTGTGTATGCAGATACACACACATACACAACATAAATAAATGGGAACTTTCATCGTTTAGGCCAGATTAACTTTCAGCCCAGCCCTTGGCAAGTGCTTTGTCCAGAAGCAGCTCAGTGATACTATGACTAAAGAACCTCTATTAATCTCATTTTCTGTTCCATGTCCTTCAATGTCTGCATCAAAGAAATTACAGCATCAGCCTTTGGAAAGGCAGGTTTCTGCAAAAACATGGGCCCAAGATTCTGACTATCCTGTGCCTATGCTGAGAAGGGAGCAACACAAGAGTGCTCAGGAGCTGCTTGTTGTCACAGGATGGAACCTAGAAATCCTGATGGCTTTTGAGAGAAGGTGTATTCATTTCTTCCTCTTTTTCAAGGGAGTCTAAATTACCATCTTGCCTTTCATTATTCTCAGTTGACTCCTTCTGTATGATAATTGCAGCAAGGTTAAAAATGACCTAATGATTGCATTAGCTTCCACACAACTTTCCTCTTTTCACTCCTCTCTGACCTCTATCCACAATGAGAGATTAGTGAAGGACAGGCAGAAAAGTAAAGAGAATATCTGAATATAGGTTGTCATACTCAGCCCAGCTGTTGCTAATAATAATTTTCTGAGTGCAAGCACTGGATGAGCCATTTGTCACGAATGATTTATTTGATGAAATTAGCTCTCTTTTTCACTCCTTGCAAGCTTCCTCAGTAAAATCATGGAGACATTCAAAGTTGTTTGTTATTTGTATAGGCCCAGGTGATTGTTTCTCTCCTAGAGCATGAGACTATGGATTAGGGGTAGACTGAGGTGCAAATGTTCAACAGAGGCTAACGATTTTGGATGCCTCTTCTTTTAGCTGTCTTTTTTGAACAGGCAGATCATGGCACTGATATTCAGCAAGTAAAGGCCCAAATCATTCTGAAAAAAAAATGCCCCTTAAAGGATACCTTGGATGTTCATGCAAAATCACTAATTGCTTCTGAAAATCCATCTCAGTGTCTATTCATTATATGTCATTATTCACATTGGTGACATGGCAGATACTATAATTCCACGACTGAATGACTGAATCTCTGCAAAATGGAGACTTGATAGCCACCAATGACTGACAAGTAAAGCTGTCTTCTTTATGTATGGAAAAAGGCATTCATACAGAAAACATTCCTCCCCTCCAACTCTGTAGCCTGAATTAGGATGTCTATCAAATAGAGATTTTTGCTAAATGCCTCCCCAGCTTCTGCAATTTCTTTTGGTCTTGTTTGCCTTGAAGTTTCTAAGTATTGTGAGGCAGATCCTGGGCTTTGGCCTCAGCTGGGACACTCACAGACCTTATTTCACTATGTTCCCATTAGTTAGCCAGCTGTACTCCAAGGATTACATCCACCCTGTGACCCCTAACTGTGCAGGAACCTTTTAGGGGTTTCTTAATTCTAATTTATACGGCTTCAAAACAAGGGGGAAAAATTGCATTACTTAGTTTGTGTATGAGTTCTCTCTTCAGGGCTGATTGTGGTTGATGAGCCCTCAGGAATGGGGTTTGCAGTTATGTCAACACCTCATGAAGTCCATGTCTTCATTGGGCACTGGTGGAAAACTGGTTCTGGGACAATAAATGCACCAGGACTAAGCTGCATTTCAGTAAAAAAAGCAGAATTGCTCAGGGACAGCTGTGACTGGCCCAGCTGGAGCTGACCACTGTGTTTGGTAGTGAACCAGCACAGACAGCAGACCATGGCTGTGTCCTCTGTGACTCCTTCCTGCACTGCAACACACAATGTCACTGGAATCACACCAGGGAGGAGTGTGTCCCAAATGAGGCCTATTTCAGTCCCTAGGTAATTTGTAGCCATAGCCATTTGTACTATTATTTACTCAGGTTATTGATCTTTTAAGACCGGTAGCTGTATCTGGCCATGATTGACACAAGTGTCTTCATAGGCAGACAAGATAATGTAATGAAAGCAATAATACCAGCAGACAGTGGTAAAATAATGTGGGGGAAGGAGAGGGGGAGGAAGTGGTGATTTTAGTTCTTTGTCTTCCAATAATCGCTGCACAGCTTGACATCTGATTTCTTTTACCTAATCTCAGCATGCATCTCAAAAATGCTACTGGCCATCAGATTATCCCAGCACATCATTAAATTTTCCTTTCCTCTGGACTTAGGTATGCTGTGGAACTATCCAAGGATAATGAGCAGCCTGCTGTTGCACTCACCTGGTTGGGGTCGGTGTGCTTAATGAAAGCTTCCCACATATTCTCTTTAATGAATGAGTCCTTTCTATTTATAGGGGAATACTTGAAAAGAAAAAGAAATAAATGACCTTTAGGGGGTTTTTTTATGTGACCTTTAGGTTTTTTGATGGGAAACATATTCTTCAGATAAATTCTTAGTTATCAACAGGAAACTGCAATATGTGATCCCAAAGCCATGTACAATTAAGTCTGCATATATGTAATGCTATTCTCCTTCCATGAATGCTGTACACTCGGGGTCAGAGATAAAGCTTCCAGCTGCAATTACCCAAACAGCTGGATTGTTTGTATTCATGGGCTAAACTGCTATTGCTTCTACTGGCAAACTCAACATGGGTTATAGCAGTACTAATGCTGTTTACTGACTCCAGGAAAGAAAACAAGTTTATCTGATCACAGATAAACTCACCTCCTCAGATGAACATTTAAATAAAAAAGCTTACTCCTTCAAAATGCAAAAATGCATTGAGTTACTTCTCTGGTGGCAGTCAGCTTTTCCTGCTCTTCCTTATGTGTTCATGTCCTTCCTTTGCTCTCCTCTTCATATTCTCTCATATAATTCCCACGAATGGTTCCTTCAGCTCAAATATCAAACTGGTAGAATAGACTTGAGGACACTGGGGCTAAAACACTTAAATCCTCAATTTCAGCAATTTGTGGCTTGCATTGTAAAGCCCGTAAGGCTGTGATAGGACCAGCTACTGGTGTGATGCTGTTTGTCTTCCCATCATGCAGGTCATGCAGTGCCTGTGTCCTGGGCAGCATTAACAGGGGCACTCAGCTGCCATCGGGGTGCAGAGAGTAAGGACCTGAATGCCCATGTTGGGCTTTCTCACCCAGAACTAACACAGCCATTTCAGTACAGCCCCAGATGACCCAATGGTGATCGGCCTTGCCTCTGAAATTATGGTCACCGTGACTGCAGGTTCTGAACAGGTGCCAGACATTAGGATATTTCTCCTCCTGCCACATGAACAAGAGGAGGTATTGGTGTGTTCCCCTTGTGTAACAGACAGGGAGTAAACATCAAGTGACTGGTAAAAGGGGAGAAATGAAATTTATCAAAGAGGCTGACACGGAAAGGGAAGATCTCAGGGCTTTCACTGTTAAAGTCAGTTTTGCTTTCCTTGAGGAGAAGAAAAGTGAATGCAAGAGTTAGAAAGGAATTAGAAAGCTGGTGAGTAAGAAAGGACTAATAATTATAGGTGTAATAAAGCCTCCACTCTTAGCCGAGGCTTTGAAACACCTTCTGTGGCAACCATAGTGATTTTGAATTAAGTTCACATACACTAAGACTAAATAAACAACTGAATTTTCTCAAAATCCAGGGTACTCAGATCTGTAATTGATGATGAGCCACAGTTTTTGTCTGAACAGCTTTAATAGTAATTAATAAATTTACTCTAATAAAAATCCTGCTGGCAAAAAGCCCTTAAACATGACATTATTTACATAATTTCCTGCAACAAACAGCTGCATAGCCCTCCACTCTCTGGTCATAACTTCTCAGTTGTAGTGCTCGTGCACCCAAACATTCACAAATCTTAAGGTACCTGCCTGGCATTTATGATACAAAGGAGATTGTGGAAGAGGTGTGTCTCACAAGGGTGATTTGAAAACCCATATTGTAACTGGGGTCCAGATTCTGCAGTCAGATCCGTATTGGTGACCACTGGGATGCACTGCAGGATGGGGCTCATATTTACTGATAGCTTTTAATTAGTCTGCATAATTCATTTCCACATCTGTTTTCCTATAAACAAGATACTAATTAGTTCTGTGAGTCAGTTAAAAAGTGTACCAATGTGCCAGAGAGTTTAAAGAGACACTGAAAATATTGGAAACACAGTCAATTTAATTTTAATTATTTTTAAAAGGAAAGCATGAAACACCCCTCCCCATTTTTAATTTCTTTCTTTTGAACTCCTCCACTAATTTCAGAATACATAGCTGCAAGGTTGTGAGTATGTCAAAGACTTGTGTCTCCAGAGGAAATCCACTCTGGCTTAAGATTTCTGATATATTCTACTGCTTAGCTTTGCTCAAGTGGTAGCTCTGGAAGCACTGCTAGCACTCCTAAAGCTTGATCACTCGCCTGAAAAAGTCAAGTTAATAACATAATTTTCTCCATACTCCAGCTTCCTGGCCTAATGCAGCAAAGCAATACAGGTCTTAGTTCCTGGGCCAGTCTTGTATATGACTGGCATGGAGAAGATGAGATGTTTCTGACTAGGATCTGAAAAGATGAATAGGAGACCCTCTCTCTCCCCATCCGCTGGGGGAAATGAGCACAGCTCAGTACCTTCAAAAATGGGCCTGCTCAGACACAATGGTGTCTGTGCCCTTGCACAAACCTCTCCTGGCTGATCAGTTTAATACCTCCATCAGGACCTGTGTACAGGAAAGCAGACACCTCATGTAGATGAGTTAGCCTTGGCCTGGCTGCCACCCCTAATTTCCAAAATCTCATTCTGCTCAGACACAAGTGTAGAGCAACTGGGTCAGGTCTTTGCTTGAGCAAAGATGAAACCTTGGTGTGTTCAGAAGTATTAGAAGCCAAAAATTAAAGAGTTGTAGAGCTCATTAGTCTTTTAAGTTCCTCCTAAGTCTTAGTTTTGTCTGGCTAAATCCTTTATTGACTCTGACTGAAAGCCTTGGTGCTAGGCAGCTATCCTTCCTGTTTAACCTTGTGTCACTTGTGTCACTTGTAACAACAGAAAGTGAAATAATTAGGTCAATTTTTAAATGTCGACTTTTGCTTTCTAAGATGACTACCCCTTTAAAGATAAGATGTCCCCCTGACACCTCTCTGATATAGTTAGTGCCTAATAGCTAAGCTCCATGTCTTTTCTCCACCATCCTTACTTCTTAAAATGAGGTTTACAGCATGCCAGCAATTTCAACTTCCGCTCTCCATTGGCAAGTCAGGATGGCTTTGGTGAACAGTCTATTTCTCCTGATTATTCCTTGCCACTGTGAGGGATTATGGCTAAGCACCAGCGGCTTTCGAGCACCAGCGGCTTTCGAGCACCAGCGGCTTCCCCCTCCCCATCCCCAAAGACTTGATCCAAACACACTCTCCTTGCAGATTACAGCGGAATCGCTAATGCAATTTTGGCCTGACTTTGATGCAGCACTCTATTGATGTGGGGTGACGCCGCAGCAAAGCAGCAAGGTTAGACCTCAGCAGTGACTAAGCCGGGAGTCCCTGGGCTCAGGTGTGCGCCTTCCCCCGCCCGTGCGGCTGCGGGGCGGTGCGGGCCCGGCACCGAGGGCTCCAGCCGCCGGCGCACCCCGCCAGGGGAGGGCAGGATGCTTGTTCAGCTCAAGTTTCGTGTACGCCCCTCGGGAAAATAATCCCGGCCCTTTCGGCTGCTGAGCAGTCGGGTAATCAATCACTCAGTCAGTCAGGAAATCTGATTTTGGCAAGCATCACCCTCGCCAGCCGGGAGGGGGGCGCAGACCATGGGTGCGGGTCCGAGTCTGCTACCCCGGGGGCACTAACGAGGGCTCCCCGTGTCTCTTCTGGAGCCCCTGGGGCCACCTCTGATCGCCTTCCGGGAGGGCCAGGCAGGGAGGCTCTGGACCAGCTTTGACAGAGGAGCGGGTAGAGCATCAGTCCCGCCCGAGGTTCATCCCCCCTCCCTGGACATGAGGCTGAGCCTCGGCAGCGGGCTTGGGGCTCGTCGGGCTGTGCCGGCTCTGTACATGCCAGGATACCGTGTATATTTCATGTATGTGTATGTAACATATGTATTCATAAGCAAACAAACATCTGAGCCGGGGGATCTTTAAAATGTTCCGGCTACAGTGGTACCCAAAGGAGGGGAAAACGGTGGGGGAAAAA
>VXAD01001027.1:1747831-2054879 GCA_013399195.1 Dicrurus megarhynchus | reverse complement strand
GGGGCGGCGAGGGCGCGGCGGCCGCCAGAGGGCGCTGTTGCCCCGCCGGCGGCGCTGCCCCGGCCGAGCCCCGCGGTCAGNAAAAAAAAAAAAAGGAAGATTTTAATTTATTTTTGTTCTCTAGGCATCTAATTTACTCCGTGACTCTGATGCTTATCAACAACGCGTGAAGATTGCAGTAAGGATCCTCCCTGGAAGGCGAGGAGGAGCAACTTCCAGGGGGCTGGGAGGAGGTGGAGTGCAGCGCGGCTCTCGCCTATAAGGAGGTGCCCAGCGAGCGGCTGGTGCTTCCCACCCAGCCGCCGGTCGCAAGGTGAATCGCCGCGGCGGCAGTCGGGGCAGCGGGCTCGGCTCGGGCACTGCCGCCGGCGTCCGGAGCGGCTGCTCCAAGGGCTGTGAGGCGTCCCTCGGCCGGCCCCGGCTTCCCTTCACGCGGAGTGCTTGGATGCTGTATGGAGTAAATGAGCGGTGGCAGAGCGAGCGCACAGAGGCTAAGAGGCGCTCGGAGACCGGGACCAGGGGAGACAGGCGAGCTGCTGGCTTCCCCCTCCGGGGCTGAAGATGGATTCCCGAGCCCTCGGGGGCTTCACTCTGCTGCTCTTCACTTTATGGCGTCTGGGATTAACTGCAACAAATTGTGAGTAGCGGGAGTGCAAAGAGTTGCCTCGGGTTGGGGCGGGAGGAAGAGATGGGGAAAAACTCCCGGAAAAAGGGGGTTATTGCGCCATGACCTCTGAGAAACTTAGCTCGGCTCCGCTTTGCTAATGGAGCTCAGAAAGGCAAAGTTGAGGCCAGATGGAGGGACTGCTCTGCACCGTCCTGCCGGTGTGGACGTGGGAGCCGCTGGAGCCTGCGAGGAGCCGCTCGGGGTTTTCCGCACGGTTTGTTGTCCTTTCGCTGGCTGCATCTTTTTGCGGTCGGTGTGGCCGCTGCGGGCCACCGGCCGGGACGGGACCGGGGTCGCGCCTCTGCCTGGCGGGGAGGGTCGGTCCTTCCCGCAAGGGCCGGGGGATGCCGCGATTTTGCGGGGGCAGCCTGGCTCCAGCCTGGCGGAGCAGCGCCGCTGGCACTGAGCGTCTTCTCCTGGCCCGGCGGTACCGTCGGTTCCCTGGGCGCTTCCCACGGGCACGGCTGGGTCCCGGGGCGTGGTGCTCGCCGTCCCTGCTGCCCCAGCGGATCCCGGCTGGGAAACTGCCATTCGCTCTTTTTTTTCCCCGGGAGATCCGCTCGTGAATTCGCCACATATCTCTGCCGGCCCTGCGGGGTCGGTCCCCGCAGGCAGGAGCATCCCCGGCCGCCGGGCTTTGCGGTGCTCCGGCGGGCGGGCAGCGGCGGCGGCTCTACGGGCGCGCTTGGACGAGCCGGGTGCAGCCGGATACCGGCGATGCCGGCGGGTCCTGAAGCCCAGCGCGGGAGGCGATGCTNGTCCGTCCGTCCGTCCGTCCGCCCCCTCCCAGCAGCGCTGCCCGCCACGGCCCCTCTCCTCTTTTTTTCTCTTCTCCTGTGTATGTATTTTCCCCCTCTATCTTCTTTAATTTCCGGTCAATTAAATCACGGTTAATATGTTTTAATAACGTTCGCGAATGCTAAATGGCAGGCGATTTAAGGCTGAGGCTTGCCATTACGGATGCGGCCATAAAGTTAATTCCTAACACTTAAAAAGAAACTCCGCGTTAATGAGTTTTACTATTTCACGGGTGACAGTTTAATTTCACAGTGCCAATAAACATTTCCATTGAATAGGCGCTGCTTCCTAAATATTTAGGAGTCAATCTTAAAGCATGATGATCAATGGTTTTATTATACTGTACAGATTTTACTTATTCATTGAGCAATGAATTAGCATGGAATCAGCTGTAAGTGCTTTCCCAGGAGCTGAGTGAAGGAGCCTGTGAATCTGTAATAGCTGCAAGTTCCCTAGAAACCTCGTTAGATTTACATGTGAAGATCTATGTGCTCGCATGGACCTCAATAATTGCACCCAGTATGAAAATTCATCACCTTCTTAAATAAATCATCTCTTATGCTGGAGCTCAGGGAGGCTGTGTGCTCTTCCTCAGTTTTGGGCCAAGAAAGCTTATACGCAGGCTAAAATATTGAAGCAGGATCCAGAAATATATTATGGTAGCTGTATGAAAGTGCTATTGCTTTGAAGGGTTATTGAGCTTCCAGGTACCCAGTAAACTTTCCAAAAGAAATAGCCAACTTTCACATATGAAAAGCTTCAGTGCAGGCGACTGTCAGAAGCTTCTATTTGAAAGCCCAAGTGCAAATGGGAAAGGATTGGTTCTGCACCTTCCTCGATTTGAATACTTTGGCCAAAGGAGTTGCAGTCAGATGCCAGCACTGGTATGTTCACAGTGACTTCAGCAGGTCTTCTGACAGATTTTGTGAACAAGAACAAACCTGGGGACAGTATTTACAGTTGAAAAGGACTGTGCTTGGGGGTGGGAGGGCTGGAGGGAGAATGCAGCTCATTTAATTTTCTTCCTAACATCTGATATGTCTTTAATCTAACTTGGTTTTTTTCCTTGCTTCTAAATTATAAAACTCTTAAAATAAATTATTATTTTCTCACTTATTTAATTTACTGTAAAATAAAAGTCCCGAGTAAGTAAAAATCTTCTCTGCCACTGAGATATTTGATTCTAATTTTCTAATTGATAATAGTTTTTAATTAAAGAAAGAATTGGTGAAGAAACTGCTTTGAAACACAGCTACAGGCTAGGGGTCAGTAGACATCATTAGAAAGATCAGAATTGCCAAATGCAATAAAACATAAGAAATTCCTCCCACTTTGCATTTTGCAATATTTTATTAAATTAGGTAAATAGAGTGGCAATAGGATTTCTCCCCAGGATACTAATTACTAGGAAATGAATAAATAGCCATGTACGTAACACTGGAAATGTGTTGCATATGATATCTGGGAGAACTGAAACTTCAACATTTATCAGATAGACAAGGAGACGCAAAGCCTTGCCTGCTATATAACAAATTAGTTGCCCTTTAGCAGCATATTCTGTGATCTGAAAACATTAGTAGCTTTGAGTCTGGACTTACTGAGCCCTTCTTTTTTTTCTTCCTCCTCTCTTTTAAAGTTGGAAGGAGGGAGCAGTAGTAAAAAAATGAAAGGAGACATGAACACATGTTTTTCTTAAGTACTTTGCTGTATCAGTTCAGGGCTAGTCTGCAGCTGCAGAAAAGAATTGCAGGAGCCATTAGTGATCTTCCACCTGGTTTAGTGTCGTGTATCTTAAAAATGCCCCCTACTGCTGTTTTGACCTTATGCCTCCCTCTCCCTTACTTATGTCTGTCTGGACTGACTTTTCACACATGGCCAGGAAGATGTAGCAGATTAAAACACCTTCTGGTCAAGTGGCACCTTCTGACTCCCATTGTGAAACTTATTCTCAAATTATTACAGGTTTCCCTTCCAGAATGCAGCTGCCTCTGCCCCCCACAGCATCACTAACATTTATTATCCCTCTTCACCAGTACTTATTAGCTGATCAGGAGACTTTCAAACCTTTCACTTAAACCCAGTCATAAGTGTCAGTCAAAGCTGCAGAAATTCAATGAGTAGTAGAATATCTACCAAAGTTCTTGCAGAAATATATGGCCAATGTATGGTCCATTACTCTGCAATAGATTTCCATGTGGCCTTACAGGAAACATCTGTCTCTAATAATTCTGTTCAGTTAAAAATAGGCAACGTGTGTCTGATTTTTTATTTATTTATTTATTTTGAAAAAAAAAAACTGAAGAAAACATAATTTTTTTGGATAAGGAAATTATATATATATAATTTATATATTTATTTTAGGCAACCAGTGTTCACTCTGATTTTAGCCTTCCTTCCTCTGCAGTGATGATAATTGCACAGGAGTCAGACAAGTGTAAGTGAAAACTTACAGGAGAAAAATCTGACTCTGGTTATTTGAGGCCATCAAGATCAGGAGGATGTATTTGGGATTTGTGTAACAGCACAAATGAGACCTGTTGAGTCAACCGTGGCAAAGGCAAGAGGTCTCTTAAACAGTGACCTTTCTATCCGTGTGGTCAGAAATGCTAAGTTTTGAAAAGCTCTGCTGAAATAGGTAGAATATTGATCGTTGGTTTGTGGCTCGTGCGCTTGCAGGCTGAATAAGGAGGATAAGACACACATCTCTGGCTTTTCCTCTGGCTCCAGTATGTAAATATTCTTAACAAGAGAATAATATTCAGTGCTTTCCTCCTCTTAGTTTCATACGGGGGAGGGGGAAAACACAAATGTTAGCTTTTTCATGCCTTCAGATGTATCACTGGAGAAATGGTACAAAACAATGAGATTTCCTGAGAGAAAAGCTGTGAATGACCCACAGCTGATCAGTGCCTCCCTTGCATATCTGTCACTATCTAGCTTTCAATCCCTTTGACTCAGTCAGCACTCCTTGGCTGTGAATCAGTCTCAAGATGGTCTTTCCATGGACTAGAAAGATCTTTGGATTCTGCATCCACCAGGCAGATGGCATTACCAGCCACAGGAATCCATCCAGGGTTATTATCTCAGCATCCAATACATTAGCTGCTTGGACATTTTCCTTTTCTTCTTTTTTTTTTCCCCCTCTCTTAATGTCATGCAAATCCAGCAGGTTTTTCCTTATAAATTAACAGCAAGAACAAATTGTTTTCAAATGTGCTTGGTACATTTGAACAAAGTGTAGACTTCAAGTGGAAAATAGGGTGACTCTGGGTAGAACAACATACTTGTGAAGCTCCCCCTGCACATGGCATGTACAGGCTTCTGCCAGCACTCCAGTCCGTGTAGGACTGGTGAAGTTTTTTTTTAAGCACTGTAATCATTCTTTTACCAATGGGAAACTGAGGGTGTGTACATAAACAAGAGATAAATGTACAATCAATGTGAGAATCTGAGCATCTAAAATAAAGCCTTAGGGGTCAACTGAGCTAATCCCATATGGCATGGTTGTGTCCTGTTCTCTGTTGTTGGTTCATATTCATATTTGCTATATGTAGTAGTTTCTAAATCCATAGACTACTCCTCATTTTCTCCTCCCCTCCTTCTCCTTTCTCTGCTGCTATTTGAAGCAAGAGGAGTTTGGATATCTGAATACTGAAATGAATAAGAATCTGAAGGCAGTGGGAGTGTGAGGTAGCGTTTACTTATTTTTAGCCCCCAAAATGGATCTTCTATAGATGTGACAGGTTTCAGCTCTATTGGCAAACTTGAATTACAGTCTTACCTACTCCCTCCTCTGGAAGAGACACGAGAATGGGGGAAACAGAGGTGTATCTGCCAGCTCACGTGTTGAGCTCTCTGTCTGTATAACTCCTTCCCCTTTGCCTGCCAGCTTCCAGAATCCTACTTAATGTTCCAGGGCTCTCTATATAGGGCACCACGTAACCTGCTGTGCCGTTGGGGTTTTTTTTTTTTTTTTTTTTTTTTTTTTTTTTTTTTTTTTTTTTTTTTTTTTTTTTTTTTTTTTTTGTAATATCGAACTCTGCTGTGTTTTTCCACCCTCAGGATTAGGGGAATGATCTTCTGGTCCTATAGCATCCACTTTTTCAGTCTGCTGTGGCCTTACTGATGCAAGCATTATCTCTGCAGGATATGGTTCTTGCTGGACTCGTCTCTTCTGGGTCTGTGCAAAAGAGAAAAGAACTGGTAGATCTGCATGAACATTTTCCTTCTGCTGTCCGTAAAGCCTTTAAGAGACATGAACTGTTTTCTTTTTGCTTTTAACTAAGCTCCCTCTACTCAAACCGAGAGAAAGGGGAAGAGAATAATATAATCATGGTATAATAAAGGTTTAAAATCACAGGCAATTCTTGGAGGCTTTCGAGGCATCACTTGGTAAGGCAGGAAGCATCAGCAGACATATTGTCATGTCTGTAGAGTTAGAGAAAATGATTTATTTTGGTTGGTTGTACACCATGCTGGGCTGGTATAATTGAATATTAATTTCCTTGTATTAATGATTTTTTTTAAATTGCCTTATGCAGGTTCTCTTGGGCTAGAAATGCCATTTGTTCACTAGATGAGTGCAACTGATGTTTTAAATTATGGAAACAATTCAATATAGAATTTAGAGGGGTTGAAAAAAAGATGCCAGTACATGGATTTATTTATTTTCTAATTATCTGCTCTGTTAAGCTGTTAAAAAAAAATAGGTAGTTCATACTATGGTGACCTAATTGCCCTTCTACACAGATATATTTAGATATATGAAGAAAATATTTAATATTTTAGCTGGTATTTTCTCCAAAAATAAAGGAAAGTAACTTAGTAAAAGAGAGAGCATGAAGCCATTTGTAAATGTCATGAAGGATCTTGCTTGATCTGTATTCCTGGGGAAGAATCCCATTTTTCTGGCTGTGTTTTTCCTTTGCATGATACTAGCTCTTTCTTTGCACTCTTACAAACATATGCTGGAACTTGGATAACTTGGTCCATCTCCTACAGAACTTTGTGCTCAGAGATTATCGGTGCAGGTTCAGAATAAAGCAGTGGAAGTCTGTATGACCCTGCCTATCTACAATACTGAATGGGCATTAGAGAACTAGTCCATTCAATTACTATGTTGTGTTTTGTAACCTGTGAATTAAAAGCCTGCAGAGTTGATATTTTCTTTTTTTTGAATGCACAATTGTAGTACTTAAACTGAAAATAAGGTACAGAGCTCGAAGTGGTAATGGCAGGTTTTATTTTATCCAGGGTTTCTCTACTCTATTCAGGACCTCACCAGTCTCCAACCTTGTGTTCTCTAGTGCAGCCCCAGAGATCTCAACCTGTATAGTCCTTGAATAACCCAATTACCACAAGTGTGCTGCAGCCAGGACAACAGAATGGGATGAGTTCGTGGACATCTGTAATAATTTTTCTTCTATGGCAGAAGTCTGTGGAAATAATTTTGGAAGAGAGATGCTTGTTCTACTCTTTTTCAGATGTTGTATATGAATTTGGAGACTTTTTCCTGGTTGAGAAGAAGGCTTTAGTGTTAGAAAGAAATGTCAAGAAATGATTCCCATCACAAAGGCAGAGCTAGGCCCTTAGTCTCTTCTGTATCAGTGGCAGCCCACCGTTTGTCCTCATTTTGCACATGCCAGATCAGAGAGGAGTCATGCTTGGAATCAGACCCCTGTGTGCTGGTGTGTTGCAGGTAGGAGGAAGTTTTTAATGAACAAGAAGATTTTTTCCTCAGTTTGAGCCTAATTGAATCAGGCTTTGGATAACAGCAGCTCAACAATTAATTTTGTCATGAATGGAGATTATCTAAGTAACTAAATTTAAAGTAGCATCCAGCATCGCTGTGCTTCACGATCTGGAGGTTGTTTCAGCTCCAGGATTGTGCTGGTGTTCTTGTATTGGGACAGGGAAGCCCAGATTCCTGACCATAAGACTGGCTTATCAGTGAGCTGGATGTAGGTGCTGGAGGTTTCCTGGGAAGAGTCTCTGTGACTCTCTCCTGTCATAGTCAACATCAGACATGTTACACCAGTGATAAACTTATAAAATACCATCACTGTTTCCATGCTGGAAAATGCAACTCCGAATTTGAGGTTAAGTGGTATTTTTAATGAGCATCACTGTTGCATGAATTCCTAAGAGCAGTAACAAGAAAAAGCTAACTTTGTAATTGCTCAGTGAATACCATTCAAGACTATAAAAGGCTTTTAGTAGCTGGTGTTAATGTACTCTTTCCCAAACTGTTAATTGCCTGGGATCTGTGATATCTTTATGGCATAAAGAGCAGTGAGTTGCAGTGGGACACAAGGCATTCTGTTCAGCTTGGTACTGGGAAATACTCAAAAGCTATTCAGCAACAACCACAGCAGTGGAAGCTGCAAAAAATAACTGGTATCATTCTGAGGCGCGTTTCCCTTTTGACATTGGTAATTAGGGTTCAGCACGGAGCCCCAGCACGTGAAACAGAATGGTGTTCAGTGCTAACCACCGTGGCACTGCAGCAATTGGACTGGGAGGGAAACAAATGTGTTTTCCTTCTCTCTTTTATTGTGTGTATTGAGAAAGATTGAGCGATGACCCTTAGGAATTCTGGGGCATAAATTTTTCTTCTAAAACTATTCCGTGCACTGTGTTGCCAATATAGTAGTAAATAATAATAATAATTTTCAAATGGGTAGAATCCTCTCTTTGTTCCCAGCTGGGCAATAAGGAGTTGATAAATGCTGTACTGCCTGGATAAGAATTGGCTTGTTCCATTTACTGCTCTAAATGGTGAAGCATTGTTCCTCGATGACAATGGTTCTTCACTGATGACAGCTCGTCAGCACTTCAGGAACAGAGACAAATGCCTTGTGATCTATGTCACCAGTGACACATCTGTAGTCATTCCCATAATAGTTCAGTGATGTCTTTATGTTTGGGCATCAATTGCCCCCACTTAGGATGTAGATACTGAGCCACTGCTCTCTGTCCTCCTCCTAGGTCATAAAAGCAACCTGCTGAGCATTAATACATAATTTTCTTCCTTCCCTTCGTGCAAATTTGTCGCTGGAGCAGGACATGGCACGTTCTAACTGGAGAATATGTGTGGTGTCTATAAAATTATACATAAGGAATGGAGCAGGAGATGGAGTCCAGGGTGTGCAGGCAAAAAGAGGAGGTCACAAAGAATGTTCTTCCAGTTTCCTAATACTAGTGGCAGCTTCCTAAGGCACTCAGTGAAGAGGTCTAAATTAGCGGTCCAAGTGAGTCATCAGTGAACCGTTAGTGGGAACACGTTCATTTGTAGTAATCAGGATTGATTTATGAATAGGACAAAAGGGACCAAATAAGCTACGAAAATGCATGTTGTAGATGGTTTTTTTTCCCGTGATGAATAATTCATCCTCTTCTAGTATCCATGAAAACAAAAACACTGTGCACGTAAAAACCCATTAAAAAAGTTAATCCCACAAATAGCTGAACACAGAGAAAATCAGCTTTTGTTTTAAAAGGTAGATTTTCTCAAATCTTCTCTAATTTGATTTGCCAGTGGGGCATAATTTAAGTCAAACAAGTTAGCAGCATTATGTGCTATATAAAGGTCTAAATATTTAATAGATTTTGATAAACGCCTGCCCCCCAGGATAAAGAGCTAAGGAACGCTCATTTTCCACGGTGCAAAGGGTAAGCTAAACCCAATAGAAATGGCAAACACGGTGGAGAGGAAGCTTCTGTTCACAGAATATGGTCCTCCAAACCTGGCCTTGGGAGAACTTGCAGTGCACCTACATAATCCTATAAATAATCTGAAATCTAAATAATCCCGCAGGAATGACCTCAGTGAAAATGATGGAGGCTTTTTAGTGACTGTAAAGTCTCATGGTCCCTACACGCCTGTGAAAATGCCTACAGTGAGCCTCTCACAGGCAGAGCACATGCTCTGGAACATGCAGGATGCTGTGTATTCAGATAATCCTGGTGGCCATCTGCCCATCTCCTGCTGGATGGACAGGTCAGTGGGAAGGGGAGCATCAGTGCCCCTACAGGGACTGGTGCTCCAGAGGATCTCAGGTGTTATGTGTAAAGCTACATAGGAAGCCTCTGAAAAAATAGAGTATGAACTTGGGTGTATTGGATTCTAGGTGGGAACTTTACCCCTAGGCTGCCCAACCCTTGGTGCACCTCCTATGTCAACACTAAACAGAGCATCAGAAAGAAGGGAGAAACCTTACACAGATAGAACAGTGCCATTGGATTGTTTCCCAACTGCCCCCAAAAGTTCAGACGGGTTTGTTTGTGTTTTAGTAATTTTTAATTTTGTAGAAAAATAGTTTGCATTTTAATTTTAGAGGAAGAACCTTCTTCAGCAACCCTGAGGATGATTAAACAGCTATGGCATTTTTCACAGAGACTGTTTGTTTGGAAAAGAAAATGAAAATTTGATGAATTTCAATCAGATGTAGCTTGCAGCATTCAAATATTTATGGATTATCAAATTCCCTTTTCCCAGCTCTGCTTCTTAAGTACAGAGCTCATCTTATATGTAATATTAATTCTCATTATTCTTAGACAGTTATTCACTGAATTCTTGTGCAGGCTCAGTTCATCTAGGACCTGGTCTAAATTTCATGAAAATGAAGGGAATGACTCGTACTTGAATTTCAGATCATCTTTTCTTCAGAAGCCTGTTCATTCAGCATGCAAATCCTTGTTATTGTTCTTCTACAAAGTTTTTTTTCCTTAAAATCTGTCTGGCAATATGTGCACTACAAGTTGTGTTTGTACCTGTCAGCAATGGGAAGAACTTTCCTTTTTCCTGGTGGTTGCTGTTCCTTTTGAGCACATCATTTGAGAGTGAGTTGACCTGCTCTACTGTCATATTCTGGGCCACCCTTGTATCCAATTTACTGACAATACAACCAGTTAAAGTTGCCCATCCTTTTGCACACTTCTTTGTGTTTTTTATCAATAGTTGTTCTGTTTTCTGAACCTTCCTGTTCTGTTGAGTTGAATACACTCCACTGTAATACATAGGATTACACTGTGATGACAGCATTTTACAGGCATTACAGAAAATATTTTAGGGGTTCAGAAAAGCTGATAGTCCAAGGGTAATTATGAGCTCACATTGCTGGTGCTGCTGGGTCCACAGACGAGAATTTATTCCTAGAAAACACATAGCTAGCTTTTTGTTAGTTACATTAGGTACATGTGCTTGCTAAATTACCAACATTAAACATTTTAACTATAAAATAAGATTTTTTTTTTTTTTTTTGCAAATTATAAACTATTTTCCTTTGGAAACCACTTGGTAGCTGATCCTATTTCCTGGGGCCTCCTCCAGTGAGATGACACATGAGTCAAAGCAGTCTCTTTTCTGCTTCGTTAGGAGTTGGGATTACAAACTCCTTTACACGCCCACATTCATAAACGAGTGTTTGCAAAAGCCCGGATTGTTTTTCAGACAAGCAGTGGAGATGTACTTTTCATCTGTGCTTTTGCTTAGGAGCTGTGGCTGGCTTTGTCAGACAAGGCCAACTGGTATGAAGGAAGTTGCCTCCTTTCTCAAGACCTCAGCAGAAGACATAGAGAAAAGACCTGCTCGCCAAACACAAGTCATTTTCCACTTAAGCTTGTGTAAGGAGATGGTGTCAGCTGCCATGACTCATCCCATTTCTCTGCAAATAGATGTTATTTCACTTGCCTTGACAGCCTTGATGCAAACATCACCAGTTGTGCCATTGGGTCCAGGCATTAATGGCTTCTGTGAATTAAATAAGGAAGTCCTGATTTGAAAAACCTTTCTCTGGTAGCAAGCAGACAATGAGTCAGAACTATAAGAGAACAGATTTTCCTCCTACCCTCTCCATCTTCCACCCATCCTAACTGTAGCAGCATCTGATTTATAGAGCCTGGGCTTTTTTTTCAATTTCATCTAATTAGCACAGGCAGTGGGGTCAGTATTCTAACACCTGACAGACTTTACCAGGGTACACCACAATTACAAGTGCAATTATCTGTTTTTCTGTTGCACTGGAAAATGTAGCATGTGAAAATTAACATAACCCCCTAACTGTTAGGCTGAAAGTGTGGGTGTTAAGGAAGAGGCACCTTCTTCGAATTTGAAAGGTCTGGGTTTGATGCTTGACTTTTTGAAAGCTTTCCCAGGCATCGTTAGGTGATGCGCTTAATTGTTTTGAGCTTGAGTTTACCTGTTCTATCTCATTGGGGCTAAATGTCCATGTATGTGCAGACTTTCACCTGCCAACAGGGGTTGGAGAAAGAGGTTCCTATGCTAGGCAGTAACTTAATATAAGCAATAATGCTTCTTCTAAAAGTACCAACTGCATCCATGAATAATGGAGTCTCCAAACTGTTGTGATTGTGCTGACCCTCTCTAGTGGGGTCAGTATGCAGCAACTTTTACAGGGTCTTTTAGTTATGAAGTCTTCAGTGTGAGAGCTATGGGCTGGTTGGCTGACAACCAGGAAAACAAAATGTCTTTTTTGAGAGTGTCCTTCCAGTCATTTCTACCTGGTATGTGGGTAGAGCTAACTTGCAAGTGTGTGTAAGTTTGCACCAAGTTGCTTGCCTGGGTACTAAACTAAAATTGTGTGATGAAAAAGATGCATTCATACTAAATTGAAGAATAATATCGGTTAAATTTAACTATGAAGTACGGTCCTAAGATAGTCAGAAGGCCTGCACAAGAGAAGGGCTATCCCTTTTGTTTCTTACATTAAGGGAAAATATAATCTTAGCTTAGAGGAAATTCAGAGCAAATCTATAAAGTCATGTTCAAGCTAAGCTTTGTAAATTTGAAGACAGGCACTTATTTCAGTGTTCAGGTAGGGAGAAAAACAGTTCACAGCTGGAAGTGCCTGTTCTTCTCTTCCACGAGATGCACAGAGAAGGGTAATTGATTTAGACTCCTTCAGGACAGGAATGGGTTTTCTGTGTTAGTAAGTGTGAAGCACAGGGTCTTTATCCTAGGGGGGGGATCTCTTTATGCCAGTTATAACAGCGAAGTCTCTACTCTGAAGGCTCCATATGAATGCAAATGTCTTTTCTGCTTCTTTGGCAAATTTGCATGTCACTGACTGGTGGCAGTCTTTAATAGCTAGTTTGATGAGAACATCCAGACCTTTGTAGTCTGGGACTAGTAAACTTCAGCTCTCAAAGAATGAGAATTTTTTTGGAATAGTCCTTAACTAAGAAATGGGAAACTCACCAAGCTGATATCAAAGGTAAGAGTTTAGTAGTTCTTAGATATCCACAATCCATGTATCTGTGTTATCTTCAACTAGGAAACAATGGTGATGGAAAAGCCCTCCTCCTTTCCATGCCTATAACCTACTTTTGAGGTTGTTTCATAAACATATGAAAGAAGGCAGGAGTCATTCATGATACTCCAAAGCATTACGTTAACCAGTAAGTCCATGTATTTCATTGAGGCTGTTCTTGCATGAAGCACAGCACCAAAGAGTCTGAGGCTAGTACCAGTGTGTTTGAAGGCAAATGCAGCCATGGCATTATCCCACTCCATGGTAGTTTTGTTAGAATGATTAAAAACTGCTTCCTGTAATATTCTTACATGTACTAGCAAGTAAATTGTATGCTTGTACTTAGTGTGTTATGAATAAATAGCACATAACACATTGCCTCACTTCATTCACTGAAGTGACCAAGAAGATCAGAATAAAGTGAAACAGTCCTCAGTTATGCAAATGAACCAGGCCTAGAGTGAATCTGCCTACATTAAGTCAGAAATCTGCTTTTTTTTTTTTTTTGTTGATATATATTAAGCTTCTCTGGGGGAAGGAAAAGTTTAATTAAAAAGAGATTCAATGAGAATTCAGAATAATAAGTCATGTCTATTTTTCCTCTGCCAGAGCCTTGGAAAAGTGGTGGTTTCTGATGGAACATGTTGAGGTGCAAATAGGAAAGAAATAGGACCACCTCCTTCATGAGTTTGACCTTCCCATCTGCACTAAGTACTGTTTTTAATATTCCCCCTCCTGATAGCAAGAGACTCAGCCATGGCTGCTTTTCCCCAGCTTTGTTCCTTATTGCTTTTTTCTGGGTAAAGCAGTTTCAATTACACCAGCATGTCAAAGATCCCAGATCTGGCAATATCCAGCTACTTGGGCATTGTGATATCATTTCAGATAAATTAAAAGCTGAGTCCCTCAAATATTGAAATTCTGGTAGAATCAAGTGTGTCAAATCAGCAAGGTAATAGGAAAGACCTTTCTGAAAACAGACAAGCCCTGGTATTTTTCAGATCTGTAAAGGATTTGTATCGGATGTCTTCTAGAAATGGCTGAATAGTTTTCTAAGGTTATTGGTCAGTTTTGATGGAAGAACAAGTGAAAAAGCACTTCAAGAGCTATTTCTAAGAATCTTTGGGGAAATTATCCTAATTTTTCAGGTCACATTTTCTGTGTCTGATGCTTTGTTTATTTAACATTTAAATACCTGCCTTTGTAGTTTGAAAAGTAAATGGCTACAGAATCTCATTAGGAGTGTTGAGGTTGTGTTTTACAATATAAACATGTTTCAGTTCAGTCCAGAGGATTTAATTCTTAGCATAACATTTATAAAAGCAATAACAGAGTTAAGCAATGGTAAACTGAACTGAGTGCTCTGTGTGCTCACTGAAGTTAAATGTTCCAGTAAACAGGATAAGAAGCCAGAATGGTTTGAATGGAAGAAAAGTATTTATAATTCCTAATAGACTCTGAATATTGAAAAGTATGTAGAGCTGATGAATGTAAGTTCTCTCTCTTCCCCTTCATTTAAAGGAATTTAACTTATTTTTATTTATTTCATTGTATCATCTAAATGTTAGTTTCTCCATCTTGAAATCAAATAATGAATGTTCAGCCCTGACAATGATATATCAAATCCTCAAAAGATGCTGTTCCTGAGTTCTGGCAACTATTTAGTTCACAATTTCCTATTCTAAATGGACCACTGGAAATTTGATCTTGAATAATACCTCCAGATCCTTCTACTGACTTCTGTCTGTGCATTTACCTGTACATGACATTTTAACAGAAAAGCTGTAGGTGTGCACACCATCAGCTATTCATACAGAGCAGGATAATATCTTAGATGTTGCCGCTTTTATAGGAATCCATTCTGTTACAATTACTAAAATAAAACAAAAAATGAGGTGGTAAATTGAAAGAGTTCCCTGATTAAATCCATCAGTTACAATTTTTACATTTTATTATTGCCTTTGTTGTACTCTTTTTTTCTTTTGAGAAGAGAATAATTTTCTAAGATTGAGTAGCTTCAATATCCTGGTTAATTAGACATTTACAATTTTTTTTGAAGATGAGTCATTAGGAATTTGACTTGTATGCAATCCTTTCCAAGAATTACTCTAATTTGTGACTTGCTATCATTTCTCATTTAATGATGGTTAGCGAGGTTGTGATGCTCTGCATTACCAAGAAAAAGACATTGCGATGAGCTAAAGGAATCTCTATGATTAAACTTTCCCAGTTTCGCTGTACAATTCATGCACTGAAGTTTTTCTGTGGTGTCAGGGGTGGACTCTTTGTACTGATTATGTCTGATTTTAAGAATACCAAAGAAGTTGCCTAGAAAGGGACATCATTAGTTACCCTTACACCTTCTGAGCTCTCCGCTCAAGAGCCTGCTGCTGTTTCTGATAAGAAGAAAGAATACATCCAGAAGGACCTTTATGCAGGCTGTGCTCTGATTTCTGTCTCTGCCATTTAGTCAGTTCTCTCACTAGCTTTCAACTTGTCTTCAGTCATGCTGCAAGTGCTTGACCTCTTTTTTTTTTTTTTCCCCTTTTTCTTTTCCTCTTACTTGTTCCACTCAGCCTTCTGATTCAGTGACTAATCTGTGTCTCAAAGTCAAAAAAACCAAAGAGTGAGCTGCTTTTTCTCCCATGGTCACTCTAATTCTCACCACTTTTAAGTTCAGGATCACTGTCCTCCCTGTCCTTCAGCCTTACCACTGTAGACTCCTCTGGCTTTCTGCAGTCCAGCCTGTGTCCAGATGTTGTTACTTCTTCCTCAAGATGATTCCGTGTCATGCTGATAGATACAATCCTGCCTCTCTTCTATTAGAGGTGGTAGATAATGTGGGAAGTGTTGTTCTGTGGTGAAAGTGTACATAAAGTAGAAAGAAAAGGAGAACTGAGGGTTTTTTAATGTGATAATAATAATACTGAAAAACACTAGCAATACTCCTGATTTCAGGAAAATCACCTTCCAAGCAAAGAGACACAACCTCTGCTAGAAGCAGGAAAACATGTAATTTTATCTGAAGCTGCAGATGGGGTTTGCGAATGTTCAGGCTGAGCGGGCAGCTCAGAGACAGCAGAGTCTGCTTTATCTGCTCCAGCCTAGCACCTCATCTCTTCTTTGCTTATTTGGCACTGGAAAGTCCTTTCTTCCAAGCCATGAGGTCCAACCTTTCGTGGAACCTGGCATTCAAAGTTCATTCCCGTTTCCTTTTAATGCTGTTGTATTTGCACTGAAGTGTAAGTGTGTTTAGTTATATAAACATTCAAAGGTAATTATCTATGAATATATACAAATAGGTACCTAAAAGTAAATAAATAAACGAATACATATAGGTTATATAGCAGTTTTCAAATGTTCATGCTCAAAAGTTATCAAAAGCCTGTGCAGAGCTATATAAAATAGTAAAATGTGCTTCTCTGGAGATGGGAGAGTTTCTTCACATCTTATCTGCTGCCTGTACATGAAGCAGAGCCCGAGCATTTTTGTAGGATGCATTTAGCATCTCATCTGGAAAATAAATCAGATACTAAATTTTGAATTCATGGGATTAGAATGGTTTAAAAGGTTTTGCAGTTTAAGGCATAAATATCTAGACATATATCAAGTCTAGATAAGTCTACAGACTTGTCCTCTCTAAAAACTATATGGTTTTTTAATGCAGAAATAAGGGTTGTAAATTACTGCAGCTAGTTAGCCAGCTGGACAACATCATTAAGAAGGAAGATTTCTTCTGTGGGCTTGAACAAACTACCGAGTTTATGCCCTACATTCTGCTGGATCTTCCCGCATACCCTACGGAAGTAGGATGAGTGGGTTGGTAGTGCTTTAATTTTATTGTTCTCTCCTCAAAAATGCTGAGTCAGTTAAGCCACAGAATACTTATCAGGGGATGTTTTGACACATTAAAGATACTCCATTTATTTAATTGGTGTTTTTATTGTTCAGTTTATCTTTCAGTGATCTGAACCAAATCCTATCTTATTTTGCACATGGTTTTTATTATTTCAATTTATGTTCTGTTTTAGAGTGGAGTGGGAGGAGAATGGAATGACCACAACTAACCACTGACGTTTAAAATTTTCACAAGATAGGAGGACATGCTTTTTGGTTCTCTGATGTAGCTATCTTGTTTTATAAGACATGCTAGTTTTCTTGGTTTTAAGGTGAAACGGTTTCATTTTATCCTATTTATAAGGACAAATATAAGAATAATATTTCTGATAATGAAGCATAGTTACAAATAGGAAATTGCCTAAAATATAATTAAAGTTAACTATTAAGGAAAATAAACAGGTAGAAAATTTGAACTATCATGTTCAAAAATCCACGTAACTTCACTCTTTCATGATGGAAAACAGCAGAATAGTGAAAATGCAATATAAAATGAGCAGATTTCCATGAATATTCACAAGCACACATGTGCCTACACCAACACATTGATCCACTCTACATGAAGGAACAAGCAGGTGCCCTGAAACAGCCCCGTGGATGCCCTGATCCAGGGCCCTTCGTGTGCTGTGTCCACAGGTATATTGGCTGTAAATATCCCATGGCTTGCTTTGCTGATTCTTGTTGGCAAACATGGGGATTAAGTGCAATGATCCACAACTAACCTTGGGTGTCTCTCATGCTTGCTTTTCTGGCTTTGTACAGTGTCTTATTTTTCATCCCTAATCTTATTAACTTGCATTCTCCACAGGGAGCTGCAGCAGACTCCTCTCTGCCAATAAGACAAACCCACTTGTGCTATTTTGATTTTGGTTGTAGCATCTCTCTCCAGTGGTTTGTGTATATATGTGTCATCCAGAAAAATACTGGTGCAGGATGAACTGGGAAATACTTCTCAATTGGTACTGCCTTCAATCTTTTTGTATCACAGTTGTCTTTTAAACGTGCCTTTTTGCAGCATTTCTAATACAGCTTTGGTCTTATTTTCCATCCCATATCATGTGTCTTGGCAGATTGACCATGTCAGGGATGACATACAAGAGTGATATTTGTGTGTGATGGCAGCTTTTTTTGTTTTATTTTTAAACTTCTAGGAAGGAGAAGACAGCATTGTGGCAGGATTTCCAAAACTTTTTCACTGATAAGTCAAAAAGTCATCACAGAACAACTCAACTCTGCCTTCTGAATTAGAGAAAACAATCAGTGTTGAACATGGAATATTTTTTCCCTGTACAATATTTAACCTCTGTTTTCAGTATAAAACTCAAACTAAGACTTCAGTGTCTCTTTGGGGCTTGAGGGATGGGAGTTAGCAAATGTTCAAGTGTGTAAAGATTTAGAAATGAGAGGTATTACTCCATGGGTTCTACTTTGAGTCCATGACTGTAGCTGGAGCTACCCAGAGAACGACGGGTCTCAAAGCACTGTTTATCTTGGTAGAACACTGAGGAGAAGAGTGCAGTTTTCAGTGAAAGTTAAATTTTGTTTAAAAATGAAGTGTGGATTTTTGTAAATCTGTGTTGCAAATTCTCAGAGGTAATCTGAGACATGAAGAAGGAAGAGTTTAAAATCCCCTTTTACCATTTCATGGGGACTTGGATTCTAAAAGCCATTAACAGAGGGAAAGAATGCAGAGAAAAAACTGCAGAGAAATAATGATTTATTCAGTGCACAGAATCCCACTGGAGAAATGGGCTAAGAATGTTTCAAAGTGTTTCTATATGCAAAGGCTCGACAGTTGGAATGAAAAGTTTTGCTACTCAGAAATGAGTTTGATTTGTTAATAAAAAGGAGGCTTCTCATTCAGTTTTATTATTAGTTCAAAGAGACAAACAGTTTTACCCCCTTTATTTCCCTGCTTTTTCTCCCTTTCCCTGTTTCATTTCTTATTTTTGAAATTTTTTCAGAGCTGGAGTAGTTCAGAAAGAAAATGAGTCTCTCCATTTGGAGGGAGTGAAAGAAAGAAGCAGGAAGGAAAGACTTGATAATTGTTTTTCTCTCCAAAACCTGTTTTCATTTTTTAACATAAAAATGAAATTTCAATGATTCAAAAACTTGGGGACATGTGTCAGACATTTTTCTTGCTCTTTTCTTAAACAGTTCTTTTATTGTCTCTGTAATGCATCCCGCTAGGAATCTCTGCTGTTTAGCCTGCAGTGGACTCAACCCCCTTTTATCAGATAGTGGATTCAATCTTGTATCACCAAAGTGACTGGAGACTTGTCAGCATCATTTTAGCAGGCTGGCTTGATCAGGTGACTCTATAAAGATTCCTATTGCTGCTCTACATTATCTTTCATGTCTTGCAATTTGTGCTATTCATACAAATTGCTCCCAATGATGGCATTCAAAGCCAAATTTAAACATACTGCTAAACCATGGGAACATAGCATATAACAAGCCACAGTGAAATCCAAGAAGTATTGGATCTCATTATCGTCTCTGGCTCAGAAATACCTAATGAATGGTAAATGCAGTTCACTTCAGCTAATGTTGAATAATTAGCTCAGAAACAATGATGAAAGAGAGCTGGTCTGATGAAAGGGTGCTAGCGCAGTAAGTGAGGAGTAAATGTGGGAGTTATTAAATACACGTCTCCTAAAACTTTGAAGCAACAATTTAGGCTTACAGCAAAGGAACAGCGTAGGCAAAAGAAATATGTAGCCAGAGAAGACTAAACCACTGGATAGAGGATGTTTACTTGGACTGCTGCATGGTGAGCTGAGGCAATTTCCCTTTACAGATTGGAAAAAAAGGCTCAAGTGTGAGCCATAGGTCAATCTCATATTTTACCTCACAAATTTTATTTAAATCAAAAGGGAGAAGGGAACCTGTCAGTCAGGTTAATGAAGAGTTACAACACCTGCCTTGGGAGGGAGTGTAGAATCATCATTAATTGTAGGCTAAGTGGGTCTCAAGGTAGCACATAAACCCTCTATTTAGCACCACCTCTGTGCATCGTTTGGCAGGGAAGAGAGTGAGTTCCTGCTCAGGCATTCCACCTCTGCTCCCAACCCAGTTCATGCACAGCTCCAGTTGTGCCCTTTTTCTAACTAAGTGGTGTGGGCAGTACCCTCCGTGTTTTCCATCTTCAGTGCCCGGCCCTCTCCCACTGGGAAGCTTCCTATTCTGTCACACAGAGCCTCTCAGTCTCCTCCCAACACCAAAAAACAGAGACATTCCTAGGTGGGGAATCCTCCCAAAATTCTGGATCCAAAGCTGGAGTACAGCTTGTTCCATCATACAGAACACCTCCTTCAGGGCAGGGATTGGTCTCTCACTGCTTGTACAGCAGGTTGGAAAGGCTGGGGGGAAAGGGTATTAAACTTCCCCACCTGATGGCAAGAAAAAGACTGTATTTTGTGCATATGTTCACACTGAGATGGCTTCATTTATGCACCCAAATGAACTGGACCCAATACACCCCATGACACTTTGTTCTCTGAATACAGGTTACTGTTTCTCCCCATTTCTTACTTCTTTCTTTCTGTTTCCCACAAGGGGGAAAGAGGAAGCTTTTGAATCAGTGGAAAATTCTGATAATTTAATTTGGGGTGAGATGTAGCGCCTGTTTTTTAAAAATAATTTGTTGTTTCTTAGGCATGCCTAAACAACAGTTGGTCAAAATGAGTATTTTCATGAAAGGCCTCTGAGCAGCAAAGAGTGTTTGCTATGTTTCTTTCCTTCCTTATACTCTGAACCTGTGGTGTCTTTATGAGAGAATTCTTTATGTAAAACCACATTTTCTATATGGTCTGATTAATGCTGCTTCAGCCTTTCCCTGAGAAATAAGCGTTTCCATTTAGTGTGTTTGAGGCTTCAGTCTATCTTAAGCAACATGCTCTTGGCAAGGGTTAAATAGACATGAGCAGAGCAGCAGTCAATTTGTCAGCCCCAGCATGCTCCATAAGCAGTCTCGTTAGTTTTAAATTGAGAAAAACAAAACCCAGCTCTGTGCTAGCGATGCTTTCCTTCTCTCACTGCAGTCCTTTGTGTGTCTTGTAAGTGGATGAACTGCAAGCAAAAATGCTGTCCACCTAAAATATAATTTGCTCTGCATGGTGCTGAACGAATAATTTATTGAGCTAACTGAGTATAGTATGTCTGAGCACTCGATCAGATATCCTTGACTGCTTGGATGGGTGATGGAAAAAAGTTCATTCAGCTTTTGTTGTGGTATAAACCTAAAAGTAGTGAATCTGTTGATCTTCCATCTCTGCACAGTCTCTCATGTAAGCCAAAACACAGAGAAAATGACAATGTTTGGCAAAGAACTTATTAAATCAGTCTTCTGATAATTTTATTTTAAGTATTTTTTTTGTCTCTGATATACTTAACGCTGCTTGCTGCACATGGGATTGCAGGTAGTTATTGAATATTTTTTAAATGTTTTGTGGAAACTTCTGACATTCTTTGATGTGTTATATTTATCAGTGCAATGACAGCGCTTGTGTCAGCGGTGCAATGCATTCTAAAATGCACGGCACACAAAAATTATTGATCCTTTCAAGAAGCCCAAATGATTTTTAGCTTCGCCTCAGGCTCCATTAGCAATGTGGAAAATTGAAAAGGGCTCTCAAGAAAAAACTAGCATAAGATTGAAACTGCAACTGAAGATCTGTCAAGTGGAGAAGTGCTTATGAATTATAATGAGTATGATCTAAAGATGACATTATCCTTTAGGAGTTTGGTTAAATCTTCCTTCCTGTCATATGATTCGCAAAGGTCCCTTAGAGCAAACAAAAAACCAAAGTAAGAGCAGTTTTAGGAAATGTATTTAGGGGTGGTGCACATGAAATACAAAGGAATTATGGAATGATGGGCAGCAGGGTTTGAGGAGCCACAAAGGAAAGCTCCAAACTGGCTGGCCCAGGGGTCCAGGGTGCCTTCAGAAGGAATTCTCTTACATGCCTACAAAAAGATTCCTATATTTTTTTTCCCTTACACTTAATGTATTTTGGACCTTGTCTCCAAAACATCACAAGACTTTTCATGCTACACATTTCCGTATATTTATATCCATTTTTTTCTAATTCACGTTTTTGATGTCACTGTCTGGCACTAGTTGTGCAGTGAGCCCTGGGTTGTGCCATCTGGGCTGAAAGGAAACCTGTTCCTTTCTGAAGGTTTCTCAAACACCTTTCACAGGGCAGTACATTAAGAGAGATATGTTAGCATTCACTGGCAATAATATGATGGAAAATAATCTTCCTATGAACTGCATGACTGAAATAAAGGGCCACAGTTGATCCACAGGCCACTGCTTCCAGGAACTGGCCATAAATACCAGTCAGCAGTATTTCACGTGAAGGGAATTAGTTTTTTCCTTCAGACTGCAGATATTTTTTCCATTTATTCAATACTTTGTCATATAACTTTTACTTCCAAAAGAAAAAAATAAATTCAGCACAACCCTAAACTCTGGCAAAAGATTTAGGATACAGATTTTCATTTACCTTGATACTTAGAGGGAATGCTCTCAGCTTTGACAAAACAAGCAGGTTTTTCTTAATTGCTCCCATGTTAACGGAACGGATGAGAAAGGCAATGAACAGCAGGTTCAAAAGCATTTCTAGGATCAGAAGAATGATTCCATCAGAGCTGTACTTTGGTGCTACTAATATTACTTTCCTGGATATCTTCCAGGTTATATCTGTTAAGGTTTGCTGCCAAGGAGAGTATTTGGTTTTACTGTTGTCAGCACTGTGCAGACAGTGTGGATGCAGAAATGTACCTGGGTTTTTCTCAGCTTCCATGCATTTCAGAGTATATATACATGAGAAAATTGCCAGCAGTGGGCTGTGTGTAGCAAGAGGGGTCTAGCCTTTTCCAGATTCCAAATCACTATGTGAGCAGCCATTTAGAAAAATCTTAACTTGAAAATTATCATGCAAGCCACTGAGGAAAAATAAATGCAGAAAAAGGGGCAGCCTTTACAGCCACTTCTGAATGCATCTCAAGTGCTGGTACATCCTTCTAACACAGTTTATAATGATGTTTCCTCCCCCCATATAAATGTACACTTCATTCATGGCTAATACATGAACTGATGAAGCACCTGTGTTCAGACAGCTACAAACTGAATTACAAAGCACAGAACTGAAAAGCTTTCCCAGAGGGATGATATTACTAATTAAACTGTGATGCATTGGAAATACTGCAGATCCATTTCTTTTTACATCATGAAGTATCTCAGTTAAAACATTCAGTAGTGACTGATTAAAGCTGGGGTTCCTGACAATCTCTGCTTTCATGAGGAAGAGGGTTGGGATCTGACCACAAGTGTTTGCCTGGAAGGGAGAGGGATTTGGTTTTCCCTGTGCCATGTTAAGTTATTTGACACTGTTTGCCATGTGGAGAGCAAGAGGTACCCTAAGGAGGGGTCAGGCAGCCTGGAACAGCTGATGTCAGGTGGGTGCCTTTCCCCTTCTCTTGAGGGCACTTGAACCTTGTGTCTCCCTCTGCGTGCATGAACAGAGCAGCCTCAGGGTGCTCTCTGTGCACACACAAATATGTGTCATTGTCAAAATAAATATTTGTGTCTGAATTTTACAATCAATGTCCTAGTAGATGTGAAGAATATGAATTGTTTCCTCTTCTGCTCTCTTTGAAGAAAATCTTCAAAGGGAAGACCTTGTGTTTGCATCTTACTTGTTAGGTGTCTGGCTAGCAGTATTTGCTCTGACAAGTGATAATGCTGAAGAAATGTGGTTGAGAACTGGCATTTATCTCACCAAAACTTAGGTACTTTGTTAAGGAAACTTTTTTAGATGGCTGAGATCATATGAATGCAGCTTCTTTTTTTTAACTTTTAATTATTGTAACTATGTTTAAATTACTCATTCCCACAGACTTGATTACAACGTATTTGAGATAAAAGCTTTAACTTTGTTGATGTAAGGAAGTTTTTAATACTGCCTGCCTGCACAAAACACTGTGTTTTCCTCCTCATAGGATTCTTCATCCCCTAGTACAGAGTGCATGCCTTTGTTCTAAAATGCACCATCTCCTTTTCAGAGGGCAACAGGGCACCAACTTTTTATTCAAAAAGCTCACTAAAGCACTTATTTTTACACATTAAATGCCACATGGGATGGTTTGGGTTGGAAGGGACCTTAAAGATCATCTAGTTCCAATTCCCCTATCATTGGCAGGGATACCTTGTACTAGACTTGGTTACTCAAAGCCCCATCCAATCTGGCCTTGAACACTTGCCGTGATGGGGCATCCACAGTTCCTCTGGTCAGCCTATTTCAGTGCCTCACCACCCTTATAGTGAAAAACTGCTTTGTCATATATAACCTAAACATGCCTTTTTCAGCCTGAAGCCATTACCCCTTGTTCTGTCACACCATGCCCGTGGAAAAAGTCTCTCTCCAGCTCTCTTGTAACTCCTTTCAGGTGCTGGAACTAAGGTCTCCCCTGAGCCTTCTCTTCTCCAGGTTGAACAAACTGAGCTTTCTCAGTTTATTGCAGAGGGGTTCCAGGTCTCTGATGATCTTTGTGGCCCTCTAGACTCTCTCCAGCAGGCCCATGTTATGACGTAATCTCAAGCTCAGGGAAAAAGGAGGTTGTCTTGCCAGGTTGTATGTTATTGCTTGGGAAGCCTTTATCAGAGTAAATGGATAGTATGGGGATTATATTTCTGAAACTTTTCCCCAACAGAAAATTATTTTTCCCTGATTAAAAATTGGTTCTCCTGATATGGGCTTGATGCTTGGAAAATAATTTTGAAACAGCTGTCAGTTGTTACATCATTTAATCTTTCATTTTCAAAACCACTTTAAAACAGGGTCATTGTTAGAACTTCTTCAAACCCTACTCTGCCTAAAAACAATGAACTTTCAAATCCTGAAGAAAGGTTATGTATGATTTTCTGATGGTCTGTGAAGTGTGACTTGACAGCAGTATTGAAGGCTGCTTGTTGTCCTGACTCCGCACTTTAGAAGAAGAAAGAGAGAGGGGGTGGAACTTCCCTGCAGCACATCTGGGCTAGCTGGAGGAAAAGAGAGGAGAGAGATGAGCAGGTAGACAGCCTGAGAGGGAAGCAGAGTCACATATCTGTGAACACCACAGGCCACTAGAAGAGCAGCTATCAGATACACAGCCATGCCCTAGTGGGAATATAGGATAGTTTTTTCTGTCTGAAGCAGACAGTGAAGAAATGTTTGTGACACAAAGGCTGCTAACCTTTTAAGTACATGCTGGACTGACAACAGGCCTAGGGAAATAACCTGCCATTTAGGACACTGGAAACCTGGGGAGACTGGTTAGTCACTATCTCTTAAGTTTTCTTTACTTTAAAATGTTCTTTATTCTAATTTATCTGCTAGGAAAAAGTTTTTCAGGTTGGAAGCACATTTAGAATTGTGGAATTACTTCAGGGAGAAGAGGCAGACACTCTGCCAGGTCCACCTCTCATCATGGTGGGGTCCTTTCAGAGTAGCTTTACCAAGGCTGTGCGAGAAGACTTTGACCTTGTGTGGATTTAAAAGCCTCATGGGGCCTACCTATGTCTTTTTTGCAATGAATTCCTGTGTGTTTCATCCTCGTGTTGTACCTTTTCAATAGTCAGGATTGAACTTCTGGAGATGGGCCCTGCCCTTGTCTGTAGGGACCAGCACAGAGGGGAGAGAAATGCAAAAGAAGGGCTGAGGGCCGAGGGTCTGGCGGCTGTCGCACTGATCCCTGGTCATTTCCTTGTGGAAAAGTCCATGCTTCACGAAAATCAGCATCAGCTGTGCCCCATGGAAGCCCTTGTCATCTTGTCTTCTCTGCCAAGGTGAAGCTTGTTCTTTCTAGCTGCAGAAACTACTTCAGGATAAAAACTTTCTTTTAAGCAGCTCTGCCGGTAATGGGTGCTGAGCGCGCACACCCCAGGAATGGTTGGAGAAGTATAAAGGGGTTTCTCCTGTCAGAATAAATGTTCTTATATTTTAAGGTACGTTCCCTGTATCTTTACCTCTGTTCATACCTATTTTTCACACATCTACTTTAGTATTAATGTTAGCAATGCAGTATGAATATTCATAATATGAACAGGTGTAGTCAGAGGTACTACACATTGTTTCCCTCAGCATTAGAGAAAAGCTGAAGCATTATTAAAATTTAAAGGAATTTTTAGGTCACAGTTTGGGTGTTAGCTAGGAGATGGAGACATTGCATGTGTTGTGATTCAGTGAAATTCACCCAGAAAAGTGTATGGGCAAAAAACACTGGGTGGTTCAGATTTCATGGGTCATTCTGTAAGACAAAATCCTACTTCAAGGTCACTCAACCATGACTGATCTTTCCAATGGCTTTATTTTCAGATCAAGAAAGCAGAATTTCTTGTTTTGACAGATATTGAATCACAGATATTTATGCAGATTTCCAATCAAATTAAAAGTTCTGCCCCAATGTCAACTACCAACAAGGGCAAAAGTTCCCACTACTACAGAACCATCACATTCCTAGCCCTGCTCTTAGCCATTGCTTTTGTGGCTTTATGAGAAAAACTATTCTTAAGAATAAATAAAGAAAATGCAATGAAGATACTTAATGCATAGTTTTAGCTTACTGAGGTTTAAAATCTTTGATCCAGTGGTCTTAAAACACGACGGGAAAAAAGGACACTTTTTAACGGACAACAGATACCAAGCTTTGATGCAGTTGCTCATGGGACTGTTTTATTCTCAACATCCTGCATTTCAAAATGTAGTGGGAAAATGAAGGGGAGAAATTTTCATGTTGAATTTTTGCTAATTTGTAAAGGCCAAAGCCTAACTAATGTACATTTCTCACTACAGTGCCTTAGCAAGTTCACAGGGCTGTTCATTCGAAAGGCTCATTAGGGACCTAATCCATCTCATGCTGCTGTTGTAATGAAAGTAAGAATTACAAGGACAATGAGATTTTCTTCATTTAGGGGAAAGAGGTGCAGAGCTACTAAAACTCTCACCATCCCAATTAAGTTGTGGAAAAAAAATATGAGTAGAATCTTCATGGCATTTACATTAATTGCACTTAGGCTGTGGCTAGTAATAATGTTTTCATTAATGCAGAAGTAGTTTGGGAACAATATATAGGAAGCTTCCATTACATGGAAGACTACTGCATTGAATTTATTTATTTATTAGCTGGTTAGCCATAAAATGAATCTTATAAGGATGGCACATAGACAAAGGTTGACTTTAAACAAGTTCAGCAACATTTTGTACAATACAGAATTAGAGTTGAAGACCTCCATTTATGTGTGTGTGTGTGTAAAAAAAATCCCAGACACTTACCAAGTGAAATAATGAGACATACAGAAGGAAAAAAACCTGTCTTCAGTTTGATAAACTTAGTGGGTTTAGCCCAAAAAATGAAATGTTATTTTCTTTAATTTCTCTCAATATTATGACACACCAGCAAATTCCATGGAAATCTAAAATTCCTGCTTGAATGTATCAAGCTTTACATCGGTGCCTGCATTTGGGGGCTTTGTATGTCTGCCAATAAGAGCTTTTCAAGAATCCATCTGTGTTCCTCTGGACAAATGGGAGTGATTTATGAAAGAAGCTTTAAAATGTTAAATACATAATTCACACATTACAGGTGGGTGTGAGCTGCCTCTTGATGGAGGTGGGAAGCATACTTAATCTTTATTGCCCATTTGACATATTCACATTACCACACAGATATTAACTAATCTTTTCTGTAACTCTAAGGTAAATTAATAAATGTTGCTAATCCAAATTTTATACAGGGGAAAATGGATGGATTGCCTTGACCCTTGTGAAAAAGAAGGGGCAGAGCCAGGAATAGAATCTTGGTTATTACTCACACATAACCTCCTATCAATTTTTTCAGTTCATCATTGCCATTTTTAAGGTAAACATCTGTGCCAGCTGGAGACATCAGCACCTTTCTTTTTTCATGAGCTGCTGTGCTGGACCCTCCCAGTTCAGTTGTGCTGCTGGAGGGATCTGAGGGAGTTTTTCCTTCACCACACTGGGACAACCTGTCTGGGCATATGCATTAAAAAACACGTAAAGATCATATCCAAGGAAAAAAAATAAATTACCATAATTACCACACTGGCCAAATGTGCTTATCTCTCAGAAGTAAATGTTCACAGATTGCCCTGAGGGACCTGCTGTGAAGCACAGCCCTGGTTCCCCTGCACAGGGCAGTCCCATCTCATAAACAGGCCTTTTACATGTGCTCTGCTGCAGCCAAGGAGTAAATATAAGCCTTTTTCCATAAACGTTTAACTTCAGCTGATATTTGAGTACATATTGAGCACATTCAAGTTGTTGGGTCATAAGTGTAATTCTTTTCTAGTGAGTTCTTAAAAGCTTCACCTGTAAATAACAAACCTATTAAGAAATACTGTTTTTTTTAACACCCAGTCTATTAGGTGTGAAAAGTAGCAATGCACTGAGCATCTGTTTTATTTTCTCTTCCTAGTTTTGTATTTGACACAACCTCCCCTATTTGCTTCAGTAGGAACTTGTTTGGTTTTAACTACATTACTGTGAGTTACTATTAAAGTTCCTAGGAAGAACAGATGGCATTATTTTAAGACTCACAACAGTTCAGTAGAGGTGAGTTTCTTGAAGATAGAGAGATTAACTTCTGCTCCATTTATGTCCATCTTTAGGTTCAGAGCAAGCTCACTTACTTGGAAAGTTGTGATGATCTACTAAGTTTAGTGCGAAAATTTTGCAAATGAGACAGTCTGGAGACAGTACAAGGCAGCCACACCTGGCACCATTAGACTTCTGAGTGGCTTTCAGGATAGGCTGTGTAAGGCAATTTGCTTGAGAAGATCACTGTGTAAAACCCCAATAAATTAACTCCATGCTCAGAGAACAGTGGGATAGGATCTCTTCAGCCAGCCCCTAGAGAAGTCCCTCCTTAGAGTGGTTCTGTATTTACTGATGTGGAGGCCTTTGAGGGGGTCTTACTACCTGTCATTAATAATCTCACATGTTTTGCTTTTGTAATGCCACCAAAGGCAAGGAGAGAGAGATCAAACAACGCCAAACATCTCTTTTCTGTTATTCAGGTCTTTTATACCTGTAATTACCTCTCTTCAGTCATTTTGATGTTTTAGAGTAGATGTCTGAAGCAGCTGCAGTTATGTCTGGAATTGACTACAAAATGTTCACGTACATTTGTGCAAGATGTCTCAAATCCCTTCTCATACTGCTCTAACTGTAAATAGACAAGTGCATTCTAGGACTTCTCTATTTGCTTCTGAATTTCTACCGTAGATGTGGAACTGCAGACCCAGTTTAACAGAGCACAGAACTATTTGCTTTCTGCTGCCTTTGTTCCCTTTTTATTTTTCTTAGCTCCCTCTTGGTACTCTTCTGCAGCTCGTATAATTATCTGGCTTAAATATACTAAAAGGCAGCAGGTTTATCCTACCCATACTATCAATAAGGACATTATCCAGTTGAAAAATGGAAGTACTTAAGAAATACTTATCTCCTCATCAGCTGGATAATTATCTATTAGGTGCTTGTGTTTTTAAGACCCCAGAACTCCAGCTGCCTAGTTCAGGGCTGGTTCAGATCAAGAGATCAGCTGTGCTGTTGGAGCGTCCTAAGACACTGATGGCTTGAGCAAACTAGGGGAGATTCAGAGTCAGTCTCAGTCTTTTCAATGTGTTTCCTCCTATACTTGAATCTCATAATGACTACATCCTATGCAGCATTTCAGGGTTTTTTGGGTCATGCACATTTCAGGCAAGTGTGATTTTGGGATAGACAAAGGACTGGCAACAAGTGCATGTGGGGGTGTGTGTGTGTGGGAGTTGCTTTTCTTCCCTAATCTCATTTCCTCTTTCCTGAGTGCAGTTATTCAAGCTGCATGGCAAGGATTAAATTTATCCTTCTGATATTTTCATGTCCTACAGCAACATAATTAAGATGGTGTTGCTATATTCATGGTTTCTTCAGTGGAAAATTCACCATGATCTTGAACATGTGGGGGTTGACTTTATTCAGGGAATTTAAATTGGATCCATTTCACATAACTGCATATGGCAAATAATTCAATGTAAAAATAAACATCTTGTCCATGTAAATACTACTAATTTTAACTGACTTTTTTTTCCCCCATGTTTCTTTAGAGCAATTACTGCCTGTCAAGTTGTTGTATATATATTTCGTGCTTTCTTGGGGAAAAAAACCACAGTGTATTTCTTAAGTTTTAGTTTCCACTGCCCTTTTAGCTGAGAAGAGTCTCTATACATTGCAGTTGTAGCTAAGGAGTAGCAATCAAGTGAAAATACATTCTGTAATTCAGATTCATTAATAAAGTCAGATTGGCAGTGCGCAGTGCTGATTTGAAAAACTAAAAGTTCTGAAATTTAATGGGGAGTTATTGACTAGTATTGTTCCTTCTTTAAAACATCAGAGAAATGCACACCAAGGAAAATAATTGCAGAGTCCATGTGATTAACTGTACACTACGGAAATAACTAGTGTGAAGCAGACACCCGGGGTTTGTCAGTAGGAAATAGTGCTGAAAATTCAGAAGTGGGTGCATAACCAAGCGAAACACCACAGCCATCCGAAATTGCTACATTGTTCTCTTCTATAGAAGTTTTGCCACTGCCTAACTACTAATGATCTTCTTGGGTTATAAATACAGAAATTACCTTTTGACTTTTCAAGTATCCTGATCCACAGAACCACAGGTGGTCCAGCAGAGCCATATATGTGGTTTCAGCTGCACTCTTGCCCTGTGTCAATAGGGTAGTGTCTTTTTCCTCCCTGGGTGTTTTCTTAGTGAGTATCACAACTGAGAATTAATTCAGCTTGCCTACATTTTGTATTTTTGATGGAAAATATCCTCTGTGCATTAAGAAAAAGTATCTTTTTGAGTGCACTACCTAATATTTCTTTTAAGAAATGGATCTTTCTTCCTTATGCTGTGTTCCATCTCCCTGCAGTGATTACCGGAGTGGGTGTAAAATAGATTTATTCCACTTGCAATCAGACTTGTCAGTTAAGATCCAAAACCAGAGGGTCGTTTATAAATTTCAGTGTTGCTCATATTCTACCTATAGTCTTAATAAATATGAATCTGTAGAATGCTATGTCACATCAAAGATGGATCTTCTGAAAGAAGCTGATCATCACCAAGTAGGCACAACTTTGTAGCTCTTGGAACTTGTGGACAAATCTATGAATAGAGACATCTTTGTCCTACGTAGCTATCACATATAAAATGCCTGAGACACTGTAATTAAAGCCCAGAGGAGAGGAAACAGATCTGGAGTAGTGAGATCCACAAAATTCAGAGTCCCACAGTGAGTGAGAAATGACCAGGAAGATTATTTTCTGGTTATAAAGAAAGCAATTTACAAGAGTTAAAGACACAGGATAATTTCCATTATGTCTAGATGATTAGGTACACATTCTGACACATCATGAAAGCATCTATCAGTGTCACCAAGAAGTACATAACATATTCTTACAGTGAAATGTATAAATGTATAGCTAGTCAGGCAGTGACTTCAGTGGAGCTGAAGGAACAAACTCACGTTTGGAATGTGATCATTTTGCTCTGTAAGTAAACAAATCCCACGTTTCACGGCTGAAACAGATCGCTGCAGGAGTGTGAAAGTTTCTTCCCCCATATATTAATACATGTGTGTTTCAGGAGCATCACTCAGTTAGTACACATTCTGTAACTACAGCAATCGGTAGCTCAACCTAACAAAGCACATCTGAACAATGTTTTTCTGCAGAAGTATCTGCTAACTGAGGATGACTTCATTCACATGCAGACCTAAAGCTGCATGGTGGCTTGTATTAGGAAAAGAAAGAGGGCGAGAATGGAAAAGCCTTAATTTTATAATGAACAAACGCAACCGAAAGAAAAATAAAGTTCTAAGCTTCTAAGAAAATTTATAGCCAACAGCAGTCTTTTCAAAAAAGCTCTTAGTTGAAGGGAAGAGAGCAAGAATTCAGTGCCTTAGGAAGCAGAGGGGATAAGAACCTGCAAAATAAGACATGGAGTGAATATTTACAGTTGAAAATTTTCTTTCAGAAAAGCTGTGTTTTGGCCATCTCAAGCTGCATATGTCTTTTCCCTTTGTCTCCATTCTGTCTATCGCATAAGTATCAGATGTAAATGTGGGAGCCAAGCCAGCTACGAAGTACATGTATGTGTCATGGGGTTAATTACCATAATTTGATATATAAATTAGGTAAAAACAAATTCTTATAGCACGTCTATAGAACAAGCTGGACACAGCCAAACATATTGCAGATGAAACACATTCAGGATATACTTGCTGTAGCCTTTTGACAATATCACTAAGTTTCCCAGCCTTTGTGTTTCTTTGGATTAATTTTTTTTCACCTTTAATTCTCTTTAAGGTAGACTGGGGTGTGCTGGGGTTTTTTTATATATATTTTGTATGTTTACAATATTTTCAGACTGAAACAGCCTTATCTTGAGACTTTTTTTCAATGTAAAATAAAATTGCCCAGAAGCTCATCTTTATGGTTTTCTTTCTGCAGGAGCACTTAAGTGAACCATTTTGTTCCAAATGTTTTACATCCATTAAATACTTACATAGGAGATGCTTCAGTGCTTCAAAAACCTGGATTTGTCACGGTCTTAGTGTGCTGGTTGTCTTACCTAAATCAGGCTTTCTGGCTTAGTTTTGTCACACATGGTGCGTTACTGTCTGCATCCTTTCTCATCCCACCACAGGGCATCACAAAAGAGGAATTTTGAGAAGGGACTATGGCTCTGAGATGAAGAGGGGCAAAGAAAGAATCTCACAACAACTCAAGTGGTACAGCTTGATTTAGAGGACAGAAAATAAGCCAGATTTTTCTTCTTTCCTCTAAGTTAGATGGTGTGTCAGAAAGCTTCATGTTGTGTTATATTTATTTGGAAAGGAATAACAACATTTTAGAATTTCAGGAAGATCTGAAGTTTTCATTTTGCTTTAATATTTAATAAAATAAATAGGAAAAAGATGGGACTTTGTTGGACAGCTGGTGTTATAAAAATTAGATGTATGCTCTATTTCACTGACTACAATTGAACCACTTGTGTCCTTCACATTTCAAGTATGCCTAAGTGTGTTTTTGGATTGAATCCAGGGGTAGATGTCCTTTCTCAAATCTTGTAAGAGGTAATGCAGAAATAAGAAAAGTCTAGTAAATTGGATTATGGCTGCATGGGGAAAAAGGAAGCCAAGAGAACTATTGTAAAATCTCACTGAGTATGCAGAGACATGGAGACCAAGCAGAAACATTCCTCTGGAATAGGTTTCATGCTATTGCATGACCCAGATTTCTGTGCTCTCTTCCTCTGGCACAGGAGCCTCTCGAGGTGTTTGATATTCTGTATTAAAGGTTTAAATTTGCTGTTGAGGTGTTGGCTTGCAGATAGGACACTGCACAGTAAAGACTGCTTCTCTCTAGTGCTGCATTGTAGCGCAGAGCACAGGATTTTATTTTCAGATTATGTGTGCTGGAATCATTTGGAGCAAGGCACCTGGTTAGCACTGCTGTTGCCCATTGCTTGAGGAAGATTAGACTGCTAACAAGTTTCCTTCACCTGTGCTTTGTCACTTGATTCCTCAGGTGTCCATCTGTCCAGGACTCCCCAGACTGTCCCTAGGAGCTCCTATTTGCATGCCACCCATTTCTGCAATAGTGGTGTAGTTAGTAATGGAGTGCTCAGCTCACAATCTGAAGCCTGGGTAAAACTTTGCGTGGGAAAAGCCTTGGAGAGAAAGCTGTTGAGATGGATGAGACACAGACTGAGAAACCAGTAAGAACGTGGAGTAATCTGTCCATGTACAGGACGAGAGGAGGCTTGAACCTGTACAAGGTCAATGATGTGCTGCTTCTTTTCTGAGTGGGGCACCTGGTGGGAAAGGTGGTGGTTTTCAGAAGTAAAAAGCCCCAGGTTCCAGCAGTCACTGTTTGGAAAGTGTTTTGTGTCTCAGTGCAGTGGCATCTTGAAAATGCTCATTATCCTGGGATGATTTAGACCTGAAGTTTGATATGATGACACAAAAGAGACATTTTGCTTAAACTGTTGTGGTGGTTTTGGGGCTGTTCTTCAGTAGTTGGTTATTTAGTCAGAGTCTTTGAAGCCTTGAACTGCTTCGATCTTGCTGCTGTGTGGAGTCACATTATGAAGTTTGTGGAGCTTGTGCAGCTGCTGGGAAGTGTTGGTCTCTGACATTTAATAACATACAGTAACAGTGTGGGTCTGGAGGGGATCTGTCAGGGAAATAAAGCTCATCTAACTACAGGTGTCTTATTAAGCACATCTTGCATGACTGCTTAGTGCTGTAACTTTTAATGGGATCTGTGTGGAACTCAATCAAGATAGGCATATAATGGCTACAGATGTAAAGACATTGTGGTGCTCAGAAGGCAAAGAGGGAGGCTGTTAACTTCTATGTTCTTGTCTTCAGCCTCAAATAGGTTATCAGCCTTAATTTGCCAAAGAATAGAAGGTCAAAAGAACTCTAGAATTTTAAAAGCCTTTTTCAGGAGGATGGAAGGAGAACTGACACTTCTTCCATGGGGTGTAAAGGAAAGTATATTTGAAATAAAGTAATTTGGAAACTCTGGCTCTTATCAAACAGTAGGAGAGATCTGAGACGAAGCTGAATCTGTGAAGAGGCCAGGTAACAGAGGCAGTTTCACTTGGGTTTGGGAAGCCAAAGCAGGACTGAAGTCACTGTGGGGACTGACCAAGATGTACATGAGCAATCCTCTTTATCTCTGCCCTCTTTTTGCTCTTGCTGCTCTTAAGAAAGGCAGCAGCATTCTGAGAGCAGTGCCACCATAGCAGCTCTCAAGGAATGAGGCACAGCCTCAGTAATGTACATGTTTCAAGAAACAAATGCATCTGTCCTGGTGCTGTAGCTTTGTCCCCCTTTGTCCCCTCATTAAAAGATGATGTTCTTTAATCATAAATTGGCAGAGTGTGTGTGTGTGCATGTGAATCTCCGGGGGAATCAAGGAGGCTGGATGCTCATCTGGGTCTGTCCTGCCCTCAATTCTTTCTTCTCATCTCTTATCTCAAAAAATTCCGATACAAGCAAAAACCCCTGAACCAAACTCCTGCCTTTCATCGAGAGCTACTGTGTTAGTGACAGTCACTCAAGGCAGTACACTCCAAGGCTTAGCTGAGGTGGGGAAGAGGAATTTGGTTATTTTGTACAATAATTCAAAATTCCTAGCTGATCTGAGTTTGAACAGAGTGGTACCTGTGTAGATACTGGCAGTGAATTTATGATGGCTACAAAGCAGGGAGTTCACAAGCTGTGACCAAAGCTTTGTTACAGAGCCCTGTGCTTAAGGTTAACATGAGGCAATTTCCCTCTTTGTGCTGCAGGGTTTGTAAATTTATATTGTACCAAATACAGGAAAGTTCTTTTTTTTTTTTTTTTTTTTTAAAGCAAACTATNGAGGAAAGTTTTTTTTTTTTTTTTTTTTTTTGACAGCACACTATGCACTTGGAATTCTGATTGTACCTTGATTTTGTCTGCTGCAGTGATTCCATGTTCCTCCTATGAAATGTTTAAATAATAAAATATGTTTTTAATATTTAAATTGTTCAAGCTGTCTTCCTTAATTACTTGGGGGCTAGGGGCTTTTTGAATGTTTTCAACAAGTTAGACAAACAGCAGATACTTCTTTGCCTATGTGTATGCTTTTTCTTTTTTTTTTTAATGAATTTTTCAGAGATGGCAGTGCAAGTACCAGAGCCCAGAGAGGCTTCAAATGTATAGTGCTGCAAACAAAAACAGCAGGAGCATGGACTTGCAGAGAATATGTCACTGAAAAAGATGGGTGTCAAAAATAATGAGGCAAGCTAAGACAATATTCTGTTTGCTGCCCCAAGAAAAAGGGGAAATTATGCCTATTAGCTAAAGGAGCTGGGAGTAGAAATAAAGTGAATTATGGAAGTCTCAGCTGTAATAAAAGTTAGTAAGGCAATAAGTGAGCTGCATCAGTAGAGAGAGAACTTTTGCAATATTTAATAGTAAAAGAGAAGTCACAAAGATTAAAAGATAAAGGACTAGTTTAGGGAGGAAGGAGCATCTGAATTTGTTTGTTGCAGTAGAAAGTCATTGAGCAATAAAATAAAAGAAGTATTGTCTATGAAACAAGTTGTTTGTGAGGTGGTCTTTTTCCTTTTTTTCTTTTTTTCTTTTTTTCTTTTTTTCTTTTTCCTCTTACTCTTTCAGCTGAAATGTCAGAGTGTAATTAGGTTAGTTTTCTTCTGTGAAGTCAAGCTAAGGGCTGATTTATGTAGTTGTTGCTGTACTTGGAACCTAAAGTGAGCGCTTGTTAGACCAGTCCTTGCTAGTTAATTTGTGAGTTGAAGATAGTCCCATTTTGGTGGAAAGGTAGACAAATATCTGCCTGGCTCCTATAGCTGTTTAGCTGGGTAAATGGAAAACCAGGTAGCTACTAATAATACTTGCTTCCTTATGTTTTCACTTAAATCATTCTTATTCTAGCTGTGACTCCTTTAGCTTCAGTAGGATTGCTCATTGCTTAGTGTTTTTTATTGGTGCCCCAAGGCAAGATATTTCTGAAGGGCCATGTGTGCTGCTTAGGGGAGGAGTTATGTTGAGCTTCCAGTTTTACAGATCTGTGCCTGGTCACAGGTGTGCCATCACCAGATCTCGTACTGCTTTACTCGTGTCTTTGAACTGTTGCAGCTGCAGTTTGGTCCCAAGGCATCCACACAAGCTAATTGATGGAGAGCTGTATCTGATGGTATTGAACCATGGTTATTGAAGTACTGGCTGAAAGGGATCCAGACCACAGAGTCAGAACAAGGACTTCTACTTTCAGTGAGGAAGTGGCAAGTGGGCAGGGAAATATCAGGAAATATTTTGAAAGGAATAGAACAACGGTGTTTCCTGCCTCCAACACAGCTACTCACTGAGGTATTTACTGCTTCTTGAACATGTTGCTTTAGACAATGTGCAGCCCTTTTAATGCTTGCTTGTTGAGAGAAGCCGTTGGTTATTGTGTGTTTTGTGTGCTTGTCTTACTCAAAAAGTCTGTTTCTTCACCCAAATTAATCCAGGCTACATTGGGCAAGAAAATCACCTGCTAATCTTCCAAAGTCAGATAGCTTGTGGAGCAGGATCTTTCTGTTATGGTAGAGGGTGTGAACTTCCCCCCCCTTTAGATGTGTTGAGGTATAACTTGCATTTATTGGGTTACTACAGCAAGCCAGGCCCTCAGATCAGTGAATTCTTGTGTACATCCTATTGTTCCATATATTTCAAATCCTTCAGTCTCAAAGCGTGTTGGTGGGACAAGGGATATACAATAAAGCCTTGATTCATTTGTGACTGACTGACAATATCCTATTCCAAGAAACCTTAAGGATGATCTACAGAGAATACAATCTTTGTGTGACAAAAGGTAAGATGGGATCAAACCCCATCACACTGATATGGAATTATCAACTTGCAAAATGAAAGGAGATGCAAAGGGGAAAATCACTTGTGAAATCCTCAAAGCACAATAGTCCATAATTCTGAACTGCTGTAGTTAGGGTTTAGATGCTGTAGTGAGAGATGCTCTGAAATACTGAGGGTGCGACACAGGACTTGAAAAAAAAAAGTTAAGTGAATTTTACTCAATTTTTAAACATTTAAAATTATAGTAGCTGACTCTTAAAAAAGAGGGGTCTTTATTCCAAAGCATTAAACATGTCACTTCTGTAATGCTTCTCTTCCTTGATGAGGCGTGGTTTCACTCTGCCTTTGTATTATGCAGGATAGTGCCTCAAGAGCAAATGCAAAATTTCAATACACATAAAAAACTGCATTCTCCCTCTGCTGCAGAGAAGAACCCACTCCTTTTAGTGTGTTGAAGTCTGTCTGGGTTGCCTCAGAAGCTGTTACAAGTGTTACCTTATTGTGTGTGCTTTAAATTTCTTATTTTTAAAGTGTTTTTTGAACGAGTTTCAAATTGGTGACAGTCTCCACAGTAAAGTCATGAGGTTTTTGCTTGTGGTTTTTTCACCAAATCTAGAGAAAGCCAAAGTTCTTTTTCAGTTTCGTTCATAAATTATTTGCATTATAATTACTAGGGAATTGTCAGTGAGGGGAAAAAGTTTGGTTTCCTATGTCCTTGGCAACTTCTGCAAGTGTTGTACAAGTGGGTTGCATATCTTACAAGATGAAATGAAACCTTTTTGAAAACCGTTTTCTTGGTCATATTGCATCATTGAGAAAACAACTTCTGCCCAACTTAATATATTCCAGTATCCTGTTTGTCATGGATGTTGTTGCTGTTCATGCGCTTCATCTAGAAATAAGCTTCTCTTAACAAAGGTGTTTTATTGGGGAACTGCCTGTGCATCTTCTCCACTTTCCAGTTGTGGATGATGTCTTTTTGCAGTTTCTTTCCCAAAGGCTGGTGCTTGTGAAGAGGATACAATATTCAGTCAGTCAGGTTCCTTAGGTCTGGAAGGATAAAGCTGAGATGGTTCCTTATTGTCCTGCCCTTGTCAAAGGAGGTTTAGATGTTCCAAAAGGTGGAAATCAAGTGGTGAAGGAAAGCTCGGATTATTTTTGTTGCCAGTTACTTGTGGTAGAGTTGAGTGCATGCAAGCCTCGAAGGTGAAAACTGTGTTTGAGGGGAAACCACAAGGACTGGTTCCCTTGAACGCTACTTTCTGTTCATGGATTTTTAACAGAAAACACATGCTCTCTGAATTATGCAGTAGAAAATCTGCTGTGCTGGACACTCATGTTCCTACATTGACCGTATCAGTACAGTTTGTGTTTCTGTATTACAGCTGCTCAATATTTGCAAAAGAAGTCAAGCATGTTTCCAAGGAGCTTAGCTTCTCCCTCATATAGTAACCAGCTGCTGGACCGAATAATAAACATTCACACAGCTCCTCTTTTTAAAGCCTGACAGCTGTAGGCACCCACATTCTGCCCTGTTCATTCCTGGCATGTTTAACTACATGATGACCTGTTCATTTAATCCTAAATAATCCAAAACAGCCATTATGTTCATTCAGAGCTGTGCTTGAGCACAGTAAAGTGTGTGTGGGGCAGCTGAGGGTCTCTCAAGAACACAGCTCCTGCTGGCTCTGAACGCCAGGAAGAGCCTTAAGTGGAAGCAGGACTGGCAGTGGAAGAAAGCCATCCTGTACTGTGTCCACCATCTACAACCCAGATGTATTTGGGGTGTTTTTAGGAGTTTTTGGTGGGAGATTGTCTGGCTGGGTTGAGCTAAGAGCTCATCAGCTTTGTGGCTCTGAGGTGGGTAAGTTGGTGGCTTTATATCTCCAGTGCCGTTCCCTGTAGAAATGTCTCTTCAGTCTGACTCAGTGTCTTCAGCCTGCAGGGGGGAGAAGAAAGCTGCAGGTCCCTGTATCAATTTATGATCTCTCAGAATAACAGAGAAGAGAAGCAATTTTGGGGAATGGAAGGAAAAAGAGAAGTATGTATCATAGGTTTTACTGTAACAGTTTGGAAACAGTTGACTAGATGTGGAAACAATCAGTTAAAGGGTTTTTTTCCTCTGTCTGAGTTAGACCTTTCAGTAAATAACTTTGTGTTTGTTTTTGGTTTTGTTCGGTTGGATTTTTTTTGGTTTTGTTTCAATTAAAGAAAGACCACCGAAAATTGATATATCAAAATCAAGTCTCTGAAAGATAATGGTTTTTTTTTCGTCAGACTCATTATTGCTTCTTCAAAATTTTTCATGTAAATGAATTTTTTACTTTAAATTCTCTCCTGCAAATTCAACTTTCTTCGCCTTAAACTTTAGGCTGAAGTCTTTTACAGCTTCAGATTTCCTTTGCAATTAAAAAAATTTAGACTGGCATGGGAAAAGAAAATCATAACCTGCTGGATTTGGGTGGTATATCTGTGGATGCCACCTTGGAAAGCTATCTATTCCTGGGGAAGGAAGGGAAGAAACATTGAAAAACCTCTTCTGAATTTCAGCCATGGTAGACTGTAATTTTTTTTCCCTCTTACTGTTTCTAGTTTTTGGGCGTGTTAGAACTTAGAATTGAAATGATACAAGAAAGCATGTAGTCATGTAAAAATGTTTCATCATTTTTGAAAAATATTTCAATCCTAAAAAAACCAAAAAACCTCTTAGATTTTCATATTTTATCTGACAGTTAAGCTAGGAGAGAAATGTCAGTCATTCCTCTTATGTATTTATGGGGATAGGCTTTTTTTCTTGAGTGTGTGCTTCTTAATGATATTTTTGGTATTTTTTTTCAGATGAAACAGGATATGTCATAAGCCCTACTAAAATAACCTCCTAGCATGAAAAGAGGTTTTGTTTTACATTAGTCTGCTGCTTGTCATGTAATCATCTGAAAATGCAGAGGGGAGGGAAGGATTTTTGAAAACTCAGCTTCTTAGCCTTCCTGTGATGAAAGAGATCTTAATTTACTTCTAAATGATGGAGAGGGGTTTATGGGTTGTTGGGTTTTTTTTAATAAATAAAATATTAAAAAAAAAGGTATGTCCTGTTGATGCCCTTTTCTGTCATGGGGCTTGCTGAAAGGGAGGGGCTCGAAGATCTGGATTACTGAGAAGCAAGGTACCAACACTGGCAAGGTTTTGCAGCTCCCTTTGCTTTTTCCCAAAGGCCAGGGCCTTGCAGAGCAAGGTTCAGCTCTAGCTGGAGGCACTTTGGTGTGACCCTGCTATGAGGGAAGGACTGCATGGCTTTTCTGGGGGCTCTTGGCAAGGTTTGGGGGTTTGTTGTTTGGTTGGTTTTGTGTTGCCTGTTTTGTGTTGTTTTGGGTTTTTGTTTGGTTTTTTTTCTCCTGAAACGAAAGGTCTTGTTTTGAATACAACTCCTACTTCACCTGGACCTCCAGCTTCCAGGTTTCTCTAGAAAGCATGGTAATTTTGGCCTGCATTTCAGGATAACCTATCTTGGGTTTTTTTTAATCACTCAAAGTCCCTAGAATCTGTAGGAGTCATTGAACTGATTGTGCCAGTTTGGTCCATTTGGTGACATTGTGCTTTACTGAACACAACACCTTCAACACCTGCTCACTTAGGAGTACATTTCATTGTGTTTCATGCTTTTGGCTTTCCACTGTAGAGTCCTGTACTTTGTGGGAACTGTTTGCTGTGGATGATATTAGCAGTGGAAACTATAACTGTACTTGGATCATGTGAAATGATTGCCTGCCTTTATAATTTTGAACCATCTCCTGTTCTGATGGGAACTGGTTTCAGACCTGTGCAATAGTATAGAAGAATAACAAATTTCCTGAAACTTTACATGTGGGATGAAAAGAAAACTTTTATTTAGACCAGTCACTATAGCCCATATTGGGCAGTTGATTTATGTGCTCCCAATTTAAAATAGATCAGGAAAGAACACTGGGACTGTAAATGTTGTCCTCATGGTAGTGATGCCTTAGATTTTAACTTTTATATTTTTGAATCTTGCTTCAAGGCATCAGTAGAAGTACAAGAGATCAAGAAAATAGTAGAATGGGGCCCTCAGAATTTCATTTCAGTGTTCAGAAAAGTAGTTGACACCATAAATATTTGTACCAAGCAGCTCTGTAATTGGGTCATTATTTACCTATGCCAGGCACAAGTACGAATGAGTCCAGCACGTTAGCAGCTGTTGAACTGTACACAGGGCATGGATTACATTGCACGCCCTATTGTTCAGTTTAAAATTAACATGCCATAATCCTCATTAAAACATCATATGTGATATTTCATTGTGGTTATTATACAGTTATCATTAAGGCAAATTGTATTACTGAGTTACATTTAATAATGCAGTGCACTGTAACAGTTGCATATATTTCAATTAGAAAGTAGATTGTGCCTGTAGGACAATTTACCATTTTCTTTCAGCCTGCAAGAAATTAAAGAAAAAAATTTTTTGTTTTTTGTTTGTTTGTTTCTTTTAAAAAGTTGTAGATTAGCTAAGGTTTTTATTCTCTTTCATGCATCTTTCCCTTCTCATTTATGGTCCTTTAGCTTTGAGACTGAATGTCAGGGTAAAGGTGGAAATAACGTCAGCAGGACAAGCTCTGCAAGGGAAATATTAGTCCTGCTCTGACTACCTTTTACCTTTTTCTCTAACTATATAGAGAAATTAATTTTCACTGCAGCCAATTGCTCTCCTTCTACCAGCTTAAAATTTACCATAGCTCTAAAAATTTAAATTTAATGTGTCATATTCTTATCTTAGTGAGAGGAACCTTGAGCTTCTTTTTGCTGAGGGATTGGCTTGATAATGTCGTCATCCTCCCCTCCTGACTATCCCCTGGGATTTGATTAAGAAAAAATTTCCTCAGTGCTGCTGTCCTCAAATGTTGCTGATCTAAAATGTCAGACAGGTTTAATTCTGGTCTGCTGCTGTTTTCAGCATTTATCCTCAGCCTAGCACTGTTGTGCCCTTCAATATGAATCTCCCACAAAACCCCATATGTGAATTGTCTGTAGAATTTGTACATCAGCATGTTATACATGAACAACAACAGCTGCATAAAATAGAATGCAGGTACGTGCTTACGGGTTCAGGTGCTTTAATTTCTTTTTCTGCTGTTATGGCAATGCTTTTGTTTTACAGAATATCATAATAAAAGCTGAATTTAATTCCAGTTATGGAGACTGGAGCAAAGAGTTTGTGGGCTTGCATTACAGTTGACATGCAAGTGAATGGTAGCTGCTTCTAAATTTGTATCTTTGCTGCAGATAGTTTGTTAGCATTCAAATTACAGACCTGTGAAATAGGTGTTCAGTAGTGCAAGTGAGCTGAAGTTGTATTCATGCATCTTGTGGATAACAAACAGCATTTGGTGATAAATACAAGAACGAAAAAGTGTAACTATTGCTTAGCTCCCATTTACTTTGTGCAGCTGTGCCTACATAATGAATATATTCACACCCAAGAGCTATTTGAGGTGGGGTCAAGTCAGCCTTATTTGCCTGGTGTTGGCTATTGTAGTTAAAGGAAAATGTAGTTACCTGGGTATCTTCTCTCCTGTTCACAGCTAGACCCTTCCTTGACCGAGGCATACCTAAAGCTTTCACTGAATGTTTTCTACCTCAAACGTGTTGAGGATATGATGTTCTTTAGGATGATCTGTATCTCTCAGAGAGTCATAAAGGTCTAATGGACAATGTCACCATCTTCATATAGAAGGGGATGTTTATGCTCAGTCACAGAAAGTCCCAGGGGCAATTTTGAAAAATGCCAACTGAAGAATCTGACCAGATACTTCTGCTGTGTTTAACAAGAAGGGTATTTATGTGGAAAAATTAGCAAGCTTATGTGAAAAAAAAGGGCTCTTGATACAATATCAGATGCTGTAATTTCAAACTAAAGGTCACATCCTTTAGTTCTTACTTGTTCAATTTACACCATATAACCTAAGTGCAAATTGGGTAGAAAGCAAGGGCCAGTTTGGGTCTCCAAGTTTTGAGTTTAGTCTGCTGAATAAGAAAATGCACACAAAAGAATTGGTGAGTTTAAAGGATACAGTCAGTTTTGACTTTGGTTTTCAATCAGAGAAAACATATTCCATGGAAGACTAAGAGTCTGTAGAAACTGCCTTTGATAAGCAGGAAATCATGACAGAAGATTTCCAGACAGCTCCAGGAATGTAGAAAGATGACCTTAACTTCCATTTACTAGTATTATACCTTAAGGAAATTACATACAAAGAAGAAAAAAAGTGATAATTTCAGTATTATTGACTTGAAGTGTTGTGTAGAAATTAATAATATTTTTTCAGTATCCTCTGCTATCTCATTCATTGTTCGGGACTTGTCCTTGTTTGCTTTCTGAACATTAAATAAAAATAAATCCTTCCTAAATATGTCAAATAAGTCTTTTGGCTGAAGTAACTGGCATGAGGATGATAATATGCCAGGCTGGGTTCCCAGCAACACAGCTTGTCTTTGAAGGAGATGTGGAAATATATTGATATTTTGCATGGGACTCACACTGTTATTAGGAAGAAAAGCATTATCATTTAAAATGAGTTTAAAAACATATTCAAAATAATTAAATATATACTTTACTGTATACTCGTGCTATTTCTAGCTTCATTCAGCTTGGATGATTCAGGGTCCTTGTTGAAACTGGAAGTACAATACAATACAATTCTTGAACAATACCATGACAGAATGTCTTTTTTCTACAGTGTGAGCTGATACTAGAAGCTGCAGACATCTAATTTGTTTACTTCTGCATAACTTATCGTTAAACAGAAGAAATTAAAAGCCTCAAGTCATATTTCTCAGTGCAGAGGTGAACTGCAGTCTGGAAGAAAGTGCAGCCATGTTCTGTTGATGAATGTCATACCTATTTATTAGTCCTCACTTAAAAGATTACTGTAAATAAGTATCATGCTTGTAAAGTTAGCAGAGAATATTACTTATATGAAAATATAAAATCTGTTGCCTTTCAGGTGTGCTTGTGCTTATAATACTTGCAAAAAATGATAAAGTGTTTTGAAACACCACCTTCTGCAGACCTTGGTAGTGAGTGACAATAGAAGTTGAGATACCATTTTGAATCTGATAATCTAAGACCAACTAAGCATAGGAGAAGATTTTCTGTCCTAATTTGTCTGAAGGTAGGAGTGCTTCAATTTCCTTCCACTAAAACCCTCCTAAAACCTTCATGGCTTTTGGAGGATTAACAGAACTTTAGTGCATCTATGATAAATTTGATTTTTAGATTTCAGCAGCTGGTACTTTGCCTCAGACTGACTGTGTTCATCTTTCCTACCTGCAGACATGCATATTATAGAATTAGAATATTATAGAATATTCATTTTAAGATCTTCATCCAGGTCAGGTAGATCTTGGTACAGAAAGAAAAATGTAATCTCTTTGTTGTTGTTGTTCCTGCTGTGATTTTTAGAGAACACATGCTTTCAGCTGTTTGGATGAAAATGTTTTCTGCAGCAATTAAGTAGAAAAGAAATGTGATGTAAAAACAAAATTAAAATTCTTGTATCCAAAGCTATCTTTGAAAAGAATGTAATCAATAATGATAACTAATAATATTTTTATTCCTTTTATCCAAAATATGCCTTTAAACCAATTCATAACTTAATGACTTGTACACAGGAGACTGAAAATAGGGATAATTCAGAGCTGACACTAGTCTGTATCTCATCTTTACCTGGGAAGCCCCTAAGGAGTTAATTAAGACATCTCTGCATTTCCTTGGCCCAAAAGCTGGATGAGAAGAACTCCAGGGTGGTGAAGACACTAAAGTGTTTTCAGGACTAAGTCCTTAAAGCTCGGATCTTGGTGTGGCTGGTGTTGACATGCAAGGGCAAAAGTTAATATAACATGATGTTACTTCAGGTTTTTTCAGAGAAGTGGTGATGGCTTCGGAGGCTGGTCAGTGGTGAATGTGGGGGTGAGAATAGAAGCTGCCTTACACGCTCTAAAGGGAGGAGACCCCTTGCTGGCTGGCAGATACAGGGAGGCCACCCTTCTCAAAACCCCTGTGCTTGCTCATCTTGATGCTAAGCCTCTGTCTGCAGATAGCAGGTGAATTTATGTAAGCTTTAACCCTTCCACAAAGCAATCCCTGTTGGAAACTCTTGCTGCTGCTTCAGACTACTACAAGATCTCCTGTGCAAAGGTGAGGGTTGAAACGGCCTTTCTCTTTTATTCTCTACTGTACTCACTTCATGTTTTCCAACATGAGTGAAGAGGAGGGGTCCTGTGGAAGAATTCCTGAGAATAATGACCCTTTGTATCATTCACCCTACAGACTTCATTGCACAGGGTTTGATTTTTGTCTGCTGCGAGGCGTGACCTGTGTAGCCAGGGATCCCAGGTCTGTGTCATAACAGACTTCAGATCCAGGAGGGTTCAACTGGCATTTCACAAATATTTATCCTGGCACTTCTGGGACATTGGCACCTTTTGTTTATTTAAAAAGGCGCCGCATCTGTTGATTATAGCACCTTTAATGGCTGTGAAAGTGTTTCCGAATTTACTTCTCTCTAGCAATGAATCGCCTGGAAGTGCTCTCCGGTGAACTCCCTCCCTGCCTGTAGTCCCTGTGTGCTCTGATTGCTCTCATTATCCGTGGGAAGCTCCACTTCGCCACTCAGTGTTCACTATGAAAATATTCACTGCTCTGTTGACAGTAATGTAGCATATCTAATTCCTGCTCAGACCTAAAGAGGGGTTTTGTTTTGTGCAAAGATACGAAATAAGGTAACTACCCCAATGTATAAATCTAAATCAAATGCTTTCTTTTTTTTCTTTTCTTTTTGTTTTTTGTCTCTTTAACTCTGTTCAGTTTCGTCTTAAGCTAAAATAAGCTTTAAAATAATTGCGATCTGTGTTACTTTTTAGCAGAAATATCTTTGGTGGCAAATATGTTTAAGGTAGCAGGAGTCAGAGAGGGGGCACAATTTCCTGCACGTGCAGTAACTTTCAGTACTGTCAAGAGGCAGCTTTTTTTTCTTTTACAGATATAGGTAATACCTGGTGAGCAGAAATAAATCAGCAAAGGCAGCCTTCATTATGACAAGCTGATTTGCCAGGGTATGTAGGTGAGTTTAATGGAAATAAAGGGTTCTATCTATTACCTAAGCGAATAGGTAATAGATTTCTCCTACTCAATGCCGGAGTAAATTAAAGCAGTGACCAAACAAAAAACATACCACAGTTTTCCCCACAGGTATTTTAGGACCAATAGGTCTTGCTCTTTCCTGAAAGAGGAGCTATTACAAAAAAAGAGAGATTGTGCACAGCACTGTAGAAGAATTTTCGGACATAAATGTGGTCTCTTCAATCTAGGACCACAGTAGAAGTGCTGCTTCTGATGAGGTTATCACCCAGTCGTGACTTGGAGAATGAAGTCTTTCAGAAAAATATTAAGTGGGGTAACTACCCTTTGAAACACCTCTGTTTCTCAAAGTGGGTAGAAAATAGTAATGAAAGGAGGTAGCAAAACCCAAGAAAAATATTGTATCATATATTCTAAGAGTCTTTTTCACTTCCCCCACCCCCTCACATTTAGTGCTGCACTGGAACTTTTTTCTGTCACATTTCAGTTTAAAATTAGGTATTCCCAAAGTGATAAACTGACCTTCACATGAAAGAAAACTTAGTTAGGATGTAGATTTTCATAGGCTTAGTTGTAGGGAAATGAAGGGCACATTCCCACCTTTTGAGGCTTCTCTTATTGGAGGAAGTGAGAAAGGTAAGGACAGGATACATGGGCCTGGTAGGCAGTAAAGCTTGCAGTGAAAGCTCACCTCATCCTCAGGAGCTCGCCAGTAAGACTGAAGGTAACAGGACGTGTTTTGCTGAGTGACCAAGTGCTTTGGCATGCACTGGTTAGTAATGCATGGCTTTTCCTTAGAGTTCATCTCCTGAGCTTGTCCTTGCACATGAGTCACGTCCTTCAGGGCATAGTGCTCAGCGCTGAGGAACTGAAAGCGTTTGACAGGTGGAAAAAGAGGTGTATTTTCCCCTCAAGAGCGATATTCATTGGCACTTCAACACCTTCATGGTTTCCTAATAGTAGCAGCTGTAGAGTTTCTATTTCCAGCATTGCTTGAAACACTCTTGGGATGAACCTGAATGATCTGCATTTTGTTCACATTCCCCGAGGCGTTGCTTTCCCTGAGCCTACCCAAATGTAAATATAAAAACTGGGCCTGACATCTCCTCTACAATTATTAGCAGTTTTTCCTGTCATACTGTAAGTATGATGTACTCTGTGTAGGCAGACTGTGTTGTGTTTTACTGTGTACTATGCATCATCCCTGCATGAACTGATAATCACACTGAAGTAGCAATAATATGCGTGGTTTTGAGCCACTGATACAAAACACATGAAAATGGGTCTTATCTGCCTTCAGTTGAGGCTTATTCTAAGAAAAGAACTGATTTCTGCATGGGGGAAAAGTCTTCTTTACTCAGCTGGTGTTTGTTCTTAATGTACAAGCTAACCAAATGCCTGTGCTCCAGGAAGATACAGGATCTTGAGACTCTCCTGCCTCTACCCCTAGGAGATAATTGCTCTCCCTAGCACTTAGAAGTTTCCAGTAGGTGTTTTTAAGCCCTAAACACTTAGGGAAAACAGTGTAATAAAAATCAAAGTAAGATCTTATGAAAGGGGAAGGTTATACTTCTCTTATGAAACGTTTAAGCAAGTCGATCTTAAGTGTTTATACTCTGCAATCATAGATTTCATTCTCTCACATCTGTGAATTTGCAAGCACCAAGCTGAGCACATCCAAGTGGATTCATTGCAGAGAATAAAGGACAAAAGTTGACAGTGCCTCATCATGTCTGAGAGGGTACCTCTAATGGTGACAGACTAGTTTCTGGAGAGGTACTTTGTGGTGGTCTGTAGTCTTCAGCTCTTGCAGTGTGGCCCTTTGTCTCAGAACCTTGTTGACTACAGCTGCCATAAATATTCATCTGGGTGTTTTGGTTATTTTCTGGTTTTTTGACTGATTTCAAATATGGAGGAGTTCTGCCCTATTTTTGTTTAACAAGAAAGAAGTGGATATACATGATACGCTGTAACCTTCTTGCCCTTGTGGCTCTGTGCTTGTGACAGAAGAAAGATGTTTGTATTTCTTCTAGACCTGTTGTCCTGGGAATGGGGTCCTGCACTATTAATGTAGGCTTTTTTCTTTTGCTTTGTGCTGCTTTTTAGTGCTTCACACATATACCAACCTCTAGATAATATTTCTGTAACAAAACCATGTGATCATTGGGCAGGAGACTTGGTACAGCTGTGCCCTTTGCTTTAGTTATATATAGGTAACCTCTTAGTGCAAAGTACCTTTTGAAAACACTATCCTTCTTTTCATTCAAGCACCCAGAATGCTTATTCCTATCAAAGAAGGAAGAGAAACCCATTCAAATGAAAACAGACCCAGAGGCATTTTGGCTGAGCATGCAGTAAGTTGTTGCATCGGAACATTCTTTTTGGATTGTTATAGCTTCGTATTTGGTAACATTAAAAAAATTCATAAATTCAATGTGCAACATTAAAATATAAACTGATACAGCAAAAACAGTTACTTTCTTCCCTGTGCTAAGCTGTGTTGAACTATATTGGCTGAAAGAGAAGACATTGCTACAAAATTACCCCAAGAGTCTATTGCTAGTCGTAATGTACAGAATTTTGAGTGTAGCTCTGCAGGCAAGAATATTCTAGGACAGGGCATATATTCTGTTTTAATTTACCCCTGATAACATCTTGACCACTGCACTGGTTTCTGTTTGTTCTCACCAGGAACAATTTTTGCAATATTCCTTGTTTAAGCCTCTGCTCAGCACTGGTCTTCAAGACCCAGCAGGTGAGATAGCAAAGCAGTTAAAAATAACTGAAGGATTCTTGGTGGGGGGATGGTGGCAGTAGAAATAGGTGCCATGATATTATTAAACCCCTTTAAACTGTTTCCATTTAAAATTGGAGGTAGAAATGTGTGGGTTCTTTAGGCATTTTTACAGGGCTTGTATAACTCTTGGGGCTGTGTGCAATTTTCTGGGAGTGACAGATGATTGATTTTGTGCTAAGAGAAAGTGGATGGTTGCATTTGTGAGTGTTTTGAGTTCAAAAGTCCAGAAGTTAGGTGTGTGAAAATAAACTTTATGATGAATAGTTGTATTTTGGAGAATACAGAGTAAAGCAGAGGATGTGTCTAATTATTAGTGAGTTCCTATGGGCTATGCTTTTTTTACTTTTTTTTTTTTTAAGTAATTTCAGTTCTCTGTGAAAGGTACTAAAATAAAAAAAAAATACACCTTCTGCCGCATCTTGCTATTTCAGTGTGAAGAAGCATCATACCTCTGTTGCATATAGGGAAAAAGAAAGAAATAGGAAAGATTAATGACCTAGAGTATTTGTTGGTTATGTTTGTAGCCTTTTGCTTTGTTAGGTGAATAGGGTTTGCATCTTGATGATATTGGGTCAAAGGGAAAACTAGACTTTTCAGTTGTTTTAAATATTCTAAAATGTATATGTGTGTGTTTCTTGTTTCTGTTGGTGGGCAATTTTTTTTTTTCCTTTTCATTTTTAAGATCCTTAGTTATCAAAATAGTCAGGTGGTGTTTTTTCCTGATTTGCTAATTTAATTTACTTTCTCAGTCATATTCCTCAGAAAAGTGAGATGAGGAGTTGAAGGAAAAAACACTGCTTAAGAGAAGCAGATGATTTATGCATTTCACACTTGGAGAAAATGTGGGGTTTTTGTTTGGTTTGGGGTTTTTTTTAAGTAAAATGTGTTGGGTTTTTCCTTTTTTTCTTTTTATGACTTCTTTGGAAGTGGGGGAATAACCTAGATGTTGTTGCACTTGTGCAGTTATCTGACCTTTTTATTGATCATAAAATTCTCTAAAGTTCAGTCCGATCCATGAGTGCTGACGGAAAACTTCCCCTTGTCTCTGGTCTCCACATCTGCAGTTTTCTGATCATTTTTCTGGGTCCCATGGAAGACTTTCTGAAGGAAGCAGGTTGCTTTGTTGACAGCTGTTTCTCTACCCAACTCACTCTTTTATTGCTTGTTCTCTGGACTGCGAGGCTTGCAGAGAACTAATGGGTTCTCTAGATTAATCATGTGATAATCCTCAGAAAAAATTCTGTCCTGGTGTGCTGCAGTCAGAGCAGAGTATCTCGGGTCTCAGGTCATTCATCTTTTAAAAAACACATCCTTCAACTGAAGCTCATTTCTCACTGTTTCCCTCTTTACTTGCCTTTCTACTGATGCTGGCAGATAGCAGCACTCTCCACACTTGGTTCTAGACCTCCTCCCTCCAGAGTTGCAAGATATTTAAGAGTAAACCTTGCTGGCTTTGCTAGGGGAGGACTGACATGGCTCACTGATGGTTTCAGCTTTGTGTGGCAGCAGCACCACAGTGGTTTTTCATCTGCGTTTTTTTCCCCTCCCTAAAAGAGCAACCAAATATAACAGTTTAATTTTAGTATTGAAAATACTTAACTTAATCCATCTCTTTATGTCCCCTTTTCCTCGTTGTTCATGAGCAGCACTTCAGGGTCTGCAGTGCAACAAAGGAGTGTCAGAGTTCGGAGATCTTGACTGATATGGATTGAATGAAAGAGGTGGAATGAGGTTCATAGGGACGTGCATTTTCTCTTTAATTTAAGGGGCTGAATCATGACCAACAGCCCCTTTTCAACTTTTTTTATTTCCCATTGCCATTTTATCAGCACAGCTTTACTTTTGTGCATTTATGTAGCACTGCTGTTCAGAGGCTTGGGGGGATCTTTAAATAACACCTTTGTTAGGATTCTTATGCAGGAAAAGTACAGGAAGGAACATTTTCAGAATTGCCTTTAGGGGAGCTGGATATAGTCAGTGCTGACCCTGCAAATGTGCAGAGATGAAAATAATGGTTGGATTACAGTAAATCACAGTGCAGGAAGGAAGCACAAGATTGCACATAAAAAAAAAAAAGTAGTACCCCATGCATTTAAAAAAAATACTAAAAATTCTTCCTTGTATCTTTTTTTTTTGTTACTTGCTCTTCTCTTAAAAAAGCCCACCTATACTCACTTAAAAGAAAAGCAAGCAGGCAAATAAAAAATGACAAACAAACAATAAAAACAAACAAATAAAAAATACCCCAACAACAACAACAAAAAAACTAAAACCAAAACAACCCAAACCTCAAATAAGTTTTCCAGTACTTTATACAACAACAGTCTGTTGTGTTTGGTGTAAGAATCTGTTGTGTTTGGTGTAAGAATAGCTATGCAGAGTTGTAGAGCCTGAGTTACTCTGGAGGTTAAACAAGGTAACAGTTCCTTCAATCCTCAGAAATCCATAGATCAAAGTACAGAGCAAGACGTGTAAAGATCCATTAGGAGGAGTTTCTTTCCATGCCACCCAGAATTAATAGCCAGGTGTGAACAGTCCCAAGTGAATCCTCTGGGATTTGGGTTTGGGTCTTTTTGAGTTGGTAATGAAATGAAGACAGTTGTGAAATGCCTGGATGGAAAAAGTGGCAGTATTTGGTACATCTGGTTCAGCAAGTAAGACCTTCCTTTGCTGTAGATGAAATCACCTGCAAAATCGTGAAGAAATGGCCTAAGGGCAGACTTACTTTTTGAATGTCATGTGATGGTTCAGTTTTAACAAGTCTAGCAAGAATGAAGGAGTGAAACAGTGGAGGACTAAAAGATAAAGCAGATGAGCTCTGGCTCGGAGCATGTTGCCATGGAGAGAGAGGTCTCTGCACTGCAGTGCCTCGTTGTAAAGGCACAGCTGGAGGTCCTGGAAGGGCTTGTGTCAGGGGCTTCTCCATCCCAGTGGCAGCAAAGGTGGGCAACAAAGTTACTTTGCTGTAGTGCCCCTTGCAAGGGGCTTCCACTGCTGCTTTCCAAGGAAGGGGGAAAGGATGACCCTGAAGCAGTAGTGGAAGGACTTTCTGCACTGGGGAGGCTTCATGTTGTCTGAAAAGCTTTCACTGTGAAACCAGCTGTTCCCAGATCCTTTGGGAAGAAGGGAGGAAAGAGCTATTGGGTAGGACCTGCCCTGCAGACTGTCATCTCTCACCAGAGAGCATGCTGAGGTGTAGCTGGGCCACAGAGTGCTTCAGTAAAACAGGATGTAAAAGATGTTTGGGTTCCAGAGGTTCGTGGGACCTGTGGTTTAATGCAAAAAAAAAGTCTGTTCTAGATGGCTATAAATGTTAGTAGTCATCTAGAACAGAAACAACCACCTTCAAGTATAAAAGATAAGAAGTAACAAGAAATTAGTAAAATATGGTCCAGTCCTGGAGTTACATGTAAGAACAATGCAAATGATATTGCTTGGTAAGTTTCACCAAAAAAAACCCCACAACTTGTTGTGTTTAAAAGTCAAACTTTGCTTTTAGAATGCCAAGGTTTTCCATGTCTGAACTGAAAATAGATTCCAGTCTGTAGTTTGTTTGAGTCAGATGATGAAATGGGAAAAATAACCTTCACTTGCATCAGACATGGAAATGGCAGGTCTATCACACAGCTGAGTGAAAATAATAATTCAGACTTTCAGTGTAAGGTCTTAACATGAGAAATAGAGAAAAAAAAATTCAACCAAGATATTTGTTTAAAATATGTTACTCAAGTGAAAATTCCTTCTAGTATATCTGTGGGATTTAATTATGCATTATTCAGGTTTCTTCCCCCAAGAGGGTTAATGCAGATACATACATTGAAGTTTGTTCAAACAAGAGTTAGATACTTCTAGTTTGCTGCAGTACTTTTCTGACTTAGTTGTGGGTTGGAGCTTTCTCAATACCCAGTCTGTTGAATTATCGAGAGATACAGGTACACCTTACTTCACATGCTGTGTTGATATGGAGCTGTAACAATATTTGAGTCTGTTTAAAATAAATGTTACTGATATTGCACATACAAAACTTGTGGAATGTATTGGGAAAGAATGGTTTGCAGGATTGGAAATGAACTAGTTTTCAAAATAAAACCAGCTCTAAAATTATAAAACTCTTCCTCTTGTACAAATTGCCTATATTTTTATGGGGTATTTGTTGAACTGTGCAATGCTGCTTGGTTAATAGAAGAAATAAAAACCAAAACTGTTTGCTAGCGGTTTAATAATAATATAAAAATAAGAAAGCAGGACTCAGAGACCTAGTCCCTGTTTGTGTGATCAAAAGGCACTTTTTCTCAGTGGGGTCTCTGCTATTAAGTAAAGTATTATGATAGTAAAAGTTGCCAGAAATCCATTTCGACTACATAAGGTGTGAAAAGCTTAATTATGAATGAGTAAGCACACTCTGGTTGGCATGGAAATACAGAAGCTAATTTTGCACCAGTCATATTTTCATGCTGCAGTGGCTTGACTTATTAGCTGTTGCTTTCCCATTAGCTCCAAAATCCAACCTTGTCCCTCTGCGCTTCCAAAAATGCTAAGCTGAGCTTGCAGTAAGATTGGAGTAAAAATGTACCTTGTTTGAGCACAGGTAACTCACCTTCTGGCTTGTATCCTTAGCCCATTGAAATGTAAGGTTTCCAGATTACATAATTCAGAGGGCTGGAAAGTAAACAGAATTCCCAAAATACTCTAGATTGTTTTTGTATGCCAAGTTTTCTGAAAAGCTTCTTCTCCTCCAATTCTGGCTGTAGAGTCCTGGTCTGTATGATTTTCATGGAGAAGCTGTTGCTAAAAGCAGACTCGAGTTGCACTGATCTGCATGGTCCTGTGCAGAATCAGTGGCTTGGGCATATGGAACACACAGTGGAATCTGAGTCATAAATACATCTAGCCATAAATTATGGCTGTACTTTTCCACTGAGGCTGTAAGGCAGGGTTGGGTACAAGCTTGCAGAGGGAAAGACCTGATGTCTCTCCTAATTAGAAAGAAAATTAAATATTTTGGCTTCATAGTGTACCAAAAGATACAATTTCTCCTTTGCAAGAAATATAAATAGTTGGACATACACTCAAGAATGCCCATCTGACCACTTGACAGGTGCAACTAATTCAGTTGATGTCTGAGATGCTGTGAAAGCCTAAGAAAGATTTTATTTTCAGGGCATAATTACATGTCTGCCTTGTTTTACTACATTAAGAGTGTAAGTCAAGTTCTAAAGGTTGCCAATGACATGAATTACTGTGAAGCTGAGAGTCTGTGCAGTGACAGTGAGTATTTTAAAAAAATGCATTTTCCAAGAAATGAAAGCCTTTGACTCAAAGGGAAATGTCATGAATTTATGGATCTCTTAAAAAAAGGAAACTTAAGTGGTTTTGTTTTTTAAAAAAAGTAAAATTATTTTAAATATGGAAGTTGTCCCATAGAATACATGTATCATGCAGTGAAGCTTTCTTTTATTCCCTTGAACTTCTCAGACCAGCAGTGTGAGAACATGCTTTCCTCTAACATTTCCGAATTTGATATTTGGGGAGGAGGCAGGGAGCTGCCAGATTGGACAAGAGGTAGGGGACTTGAAACCAAATAGCGTGTTTCTGTTGAACGACTTGCATATGGCTTAGTGCATCTCTACAAGGTCTTATTGGACTCAGTAAAGCTATATGATAGCACAAGTTGGCTGTTGTCATTATTCTTACAGGATTAATGTTGTAGCTCTGCATTCAAAGTGCTTTGCAGCTACCCACATGTGCCTTGTACGTAGTACTTGGTAGGCAGGTCTAGTGATGGGGAAAGGCAGTGCTGTTTAATACATTTTTCCCCTGTGAATTTTCTTGATTCTACAGTCTGTTAATAAAATTAAAAAGAGTATTTTCATGCTAATTGTCATTAAATCTTTCAAATTTCAGAGAAGAGGCTTGGAGTTTTTAGCAGATGGTTGAAAATAAAATGCACTTTGGGGGAAACAGAAGCTCTGCCAAATCTGGACCTTGAACAGAACTAGTCAAATAAACAGAAGTGAGACACAGCAGGGATGGTTTGGAATAGGCTTTATTATGGCCAGAAAGCTTCAGGCTGTGAATGACCTAATCAACCTAAGCTCCAGACATATACCTAAATTAGCTTCCACTCTACCAATCCTCATCGTACATTTTTCTTTACTCAAACACCATCCTAAGAGACCTGAGCTCTTTTAGAAAATGGAAGGCTGTAACTGTTCATGCTTGTCCTTTTCATTGTATTTGTCCTATTCAACTCTCCGAATGCCTGTGTTCTTAATTTTCACCTTTAGTTTTCCCATTCTTTTCCTGACTCAGTTCTGGCAATTTTCATGCATTTGTTGAGGTTCAAATGACTCGTTCTATGAGAGCAAGAAAAAAGAGCAATGGGAGCAAAGCTCCTCAGTGTTGAGGGGCTCTGGAAGGCTGTTCAGTTCCCACTTATCCAAAAGGATTTCTGTGACCTTGTCTCCTGCCTCATTTCCATCTTTGCAGCATTGGGGATAAAGTAGCACGCCCTGCCAGAGATGGGGAAGCCATGCTTAATGTCATATAAAGCACCATTCCAAAGGGATCTCTTGCTGCCTGCATTTGCTGCCCTGCGTGGTCCCTCCTGCACTTAGGACTGCTGTTTACAACTGGAACGGCAAACAAGCTTGGGCTTGGTTCTGTTCATTTACCAGACTCAGCGTGGTTTGCTGTGTGCAGGCCACAGCCATCGCTGTGCACAGCCCCGCTCGGACAGCGGCTGCGGAGCGTGTCCGCGGATGTCACACGGACGTGGGCTTGTTCTGGAGACACTGGTGCAGGCAAGAAACTGAAATGGAATAGCATGACTCTGGTCGTGCTTGAGCATTAGCCAGGGCAATGACAAAATGCTATAAGCATCCTCCAGTTAATAGCTAAGTAAAGGCTGCATAGCATCATGTTGGTCTCCAATGTTTCATGAATGGTTCAGTGTGAAGTTTGAATGGCAACAGCTTGTGTGTCTCTGTGGTGAATTTGATTAACACTCTGAACTAGCTTTATTTAAAAAATAATACATTGTGTATGTATATTAGATACTAATATATATGAAATATAGTAAAATATTAAATATGTATTTGTATAAAACTTTCGCACTTGACACTTTTTTATTCAAAAATCATATATTCTCATGGCCTTTGAATCAGCCTCTGCTTTGTACCAATAGACATGAACTTTCAAAATCTTTTTGCCTAAAGTAGGTTACCTTTGAGAGTAGGAGAGGCTATTTAGGGGGTTTGATGTGGGTACATAAATAGTCACTTAAATTTCTGGGGCATTACTGCTCTGGAATTCAAGGGGACAGGAATTAACCTGATGTAGGAGGTGTTGGTTTCCATCACCTGAGGTGGTAGTCCTAAATTCTGCAACATTATCGTGGTTTTAACATAAATTCAGTGGTTCACACAGAGATATGCAGGGGATCATGTAATTTCCCTTTGTCATTCTGGTTTCAAGTGACCACAGTAGTAATGATTTACTGGAATTCTAATTCCCTTAACAATTAGTAGGCACACTGGAACCCACTGGGTTTTATTCAGAGCTCATTGAAGCTAATGGAGGGGAAAAAAATCCCTTTGACCTCATTTGGCATTGGCTCAAGCTCTTTGCAGCTGAAGCTGATGGCTTCATCAAAATCCACTTAACCTTCCAGGGATGAGTGTGTGACAGGGACTGGTCGTCAGGTCATTCTGGAGCTTCATGGGTTTGCAGGGAGGGCCTTCTACACTTTTCCCTCATAATTTCCTTTTATTACCAGTCTAGGTGAAAGGAGCAATTTCAACAGTAGCAGAAGCCAGTGTGATGATGTCTTACGTGGTTTCTAATAATGTGGTCCAACCTCAGCATTGTTTGGGTAACCCAGGATTCATACAGTTAATAGTAAGTGTAACAGAGGATATACCTTGGAATTAACATTCTGACATGTTTGTTTTCCTTGTTTTCACAATTTTGAAACATCCTGAGGTTAAAAAGCAAATTATATGCCTCCCTCCCACTCCATTATTTAATCATATCCCTGAATCTTTCCATGTTTTAGATATGCCTTTCCAATGAAAAAACCTACAGAAATAAACACCTAAATATAAGCAACTGTAACCATGTTGTTTTGGAACTGATTTCTATTTCAATAAAATAGAAAACAAATAGGAATAATACAGATGAAAAGAAGAAAATGATCAGCCTTCCTTAACTCTTCCTCAAAAATGTGATAAATTCCACATAATCATCTCTTTTATGCTCTGCATTATCATATAAACACAAATTTAGAGATGTTATTATCATATTAAAGTTTTTCTTGTGTCCTGGAAAAATAACTTACTTGAAGCTCACCTGATTCTGTTCAGCTTAGTAGGACACAGCTTAGAAGGAAGGTTTTCACAGAGTTTCTCCAAGTTAAAGCCCATCAGGACACCACAAGGGCTTTGTTATTCTCAAATGCCATGTTTTGTGGTATGAAAGGATAGACTTAATGAACCTACAAACTCATGCTTGTTTCACTGCTCCTGAGGATTAGGGAAGAGCCTTGCTTAGACAAACATGAGTCCGAACCTGGTCTTGGGCAAGCTGCTGTAGGGAACCCTGTGTGGTCTCCTGGGCTCCCTCCCAACCTCAACCACTCTGATTCTGAGTTTCTTGAGTGGTAATCTTCAATGGCAAGGAAAGCAGTAAGATCTGCTTGTTGTCTCCTCCAGGGCAAAATTGAAGGGAAGGACCTCTTTCACCTTTTCACTGGGCTGATGTACTGGGTTAGGGTGCTGCAAATAACTGCTTGTGAGATAACCAGGCTCTGCATTTCTTGTGTTGGAGGCATTGGCCATGGATCTTCTGAAAGCATAATTCTGTCTCTTTGATTAGTGCTAGCAGCAGGGAAAGCTGTTTCCACCACTGAGGGATATGCTTTCAAAGCAATGTGTAGGGATTTGGAATGTGACACCATTAAATGTTAACGTGCATTTTCAAATGAGAAGCCTCAAGGCTAGAGGTAACTCTTTGATCTTTAAAAAGCTTGCCACATAGAAGAGTGAGTTTGAATGTATACTTATATCTGCAAACACTTGCAGGTAATTAGATTTTAGTTTCAGGGCTGCAGGACTTTGCAGAAATATTCAGATTTCAAAAGGCTCAAAATAAACATCAATTTCTATTTATCTCAAGGGATTGAGAGGGGGGCATAAAACAAACCTTTAATGGCCTGAGCCACGCTTTATTAATTGCTTTGTTGAAGAGATAAAACCTGTGGGAATTTGTGTATTAAAATGGGATGTGAACCAGCAGAAATCCAAGCAGGATCTGAATTTGATTTAAAGTGAGTAAGAAAATACACAGCTGAGCTTTCCTCTGTTGTTTAAAAGATTATTACCCTAATATATACAGTTTCTTTGTTTTTACGGAAGCACGTCTGGATTGAGCCATAATTAGACGTGAAAGGATTTGAGCTAGTCATTCAGTATTGAAGGAGCTGGATCTGTCTAAACAAAATGACATGCAATTAGGGAGCATGGGGGAGTTGTCTGTTTGCCACATCTGAAAATAAAGTTATCAAATTATTACCCAAATTGTTCCACATCTGACAACTGTATCTACAAAGGCTGCTTGTGGTAACTTTCCAAAGATGGCTCAGGTTTGTATACTGTTTGTGACAGGGGACAATGAAACACAGGAGTTTGGTTGGCGTGATTTTTTTCTTTAATTGATACTTTTTTGGTGTTTTGTTTGCAAAGTTCCCCACAAGGAGGGCTACTGATAGAAAGTGAACCTTTTTTCCTTGTTGGATGAAAAATTGCCTCTTTAGACAAAATAAAAGGTAGCTGACTGCTAGAGTTCTGCTGGCATTCAAACTGATGCATTAATCAATACTTTAAATCAAAACTGCCATCTTGTTGAATTTCGCCTTTTTGGTTTTTTTAGTTGCTTGAATTTTCACAGTGTTTTTTAAAACGAAGAATGCCTGGTTTTCTTTAATCCCATGTGAAAGAAATACTGCACTGCAATCCTTAGTGTATTTCATAGCTATATATAAATAATATCTTATTTATTAATTCTGTTATTAATGTAAGTGAACTTGCGGCAGAACAAGTTTTGCATAACCCTGGTGTGGACAGTCCTACTTGTTCTGGTTGTGTTCTTTCCCCTTCTTTTTCTATTACTCTGTATTCACATAGGTTATGAGAGTATTCTCTTCCACCTCCAGTGTTCTGTGTTAAATCCAGTAGTTACTGTCTATCTGTCTCTGAAAATAATGCAGAAAACACTAGATGTGTTCAAATTATCATGATAATTAGCAGATATGTTTTGAAGAGGGTTAGGAAATACCTTCCACTTCAAAGAAAATACAGTGACAGATGCTGAAGTGGGTCTGAGTTATGGGCCAGAATTACAGTGATGTAAAGTCTGAGGACTGTGGTCATGCAGTGCCATGAGTCTTGTTCAGAGCATGGGATTAGAGCCTAAGGATGCATAAGTTTGTAATGACGACTATAGCATAAATATAGTCTCAAGTACTGATTCTCAAAATAATCATGGGTTGTTAGAAAAGTTTGTGTATAAACTGTCTTGCTTGTTTGCTTTCATGTTAAATCTAAGAGATCTGTATGTTTCTTTTCTCCTGTGGCACTAAAAATGCCACTGTGACTGATGAAGAGAGAACACATTGCCCTAAGAAATGCCTGGAAGAAAATTTTCATCTTTAAACTGACATCAAAGCTGCGTTCACCTTGCTTTAGAATGGGAATTTTGAACTTTTTTCAATCCTGTCCCTTATCTAAACCATTAACTTGCATAGAAGAGTCTTAAAAATTGGTGTTTCGGGGCTAAATAAGGCATTTTTGTTGGAGGTTATTGAGACATGAAATGATTACTTATCATCCCTTGAAATGACATTACATTTAAATGCAATGGTACATGGGCACTTACCGCTACCTTCATCTCTGTTAATCCTTGCTCACAGCCTGCAAATTGAACATTCTCTCAGCCTTATGGGATGCACTGAAATTCTCAGAGTTATAATTGGTTTTCGGTGTGCCATCCTGCATGTTACAGAATTTGAAGAGACTCTCTTCCAAACTGAAAACATTTAGTGAACCCCTCCAAACAGAACACATTTAGTGAATCCCATGCTGGGTATTCTTTCCCCTTTAATCAGTTTTATCCATGAGTTCACCAAAGATTCAAAGGGAAAATAAAAATTGAGTTCATTTTATCATGATTGATTTGAAAATTCAGGGGACAACCTCTTGGTTATTGATGGCTTTTAAATTGCTGTGCATTGTTAGCTGGGCATGCCTGTGAAATTCATCAGCATTCCACAGTCTGCCTCTGTTGTTTGCTTACAGATAGCAGCTCTAAATTTAGATGTGCACAATATAACCTTACCAGACAAAGTTATGGTATTGTCTGAAAGTCTTTGCAAGGTCTGCCTGTGTAAATGAGCCCTTTTTCCATACAGGTCCATAGGAACCTGAGCAGAAAAATCTTCTTTGAGAAGGTGAAAGCTGAGGCCTGATTGAGTTTTCCACATGATGGATGTTGTCCAGCCTCATTGCTCTTCTGAAGCAGTGATTGGGTTAAAAAGAGAGAAAATGGGAATGAGGCATCACACTGATGCAGATACTCCTGGGTCTTGCTCCAAGATGGGGGTAAGCTGTATGACTTCAAAGAAACTGGGAGTATGTGTACCATGGAGCTGTGCTGGGGAAGCAGGACAATCCAAGAACTTACAAAGGGCTGATTCTTCCTTAACTTTCCTTCTTGCATTCACCCCTGAATTAATGAAAATTGTGTGAATCCCCAAAAGGAAGCCTATCATGGTAACTGGATTCTTGTTTTTCTTCTCTAAGGTACCCCAGCTAACACTGTGCATCTCTACAAAGGCAGCAGATTCTTCATTTGCAGGTCTGATCCTAGGTGTCCATGGTCACAGGTGTGATGGTGATAAGCAGTTGGTGTTGAGATGCTCCACTGAAGTTTGCAGCAGTGCTGCCACAAGCACACTAAATTTGAAGGTGACTCAAGGTGTGGGGAATAGCATAAATGTCCATCTGTATGAAAGATTCATCAGTTTGGAGAGGTGGAAGAAAAGCCTGGAGAAAAGAAGATTTGGGGGAGATCTTATCACTAACTACAGCTACCTGAAAGGGGGGTTGCAGCCAGGTGGGGGTCAGCCTCTTTTCCCAGGAAACCAGTAACAAGACAAGGGGAAATGGCCTCAGGCTGTGCCAGGGGAGGTTTAGGTTGGCAGTCAGGAGGAATTTCTTTACTGACAGGGTGGTTAAGCGTTGGAATGGGCTGCTCAGGGAAGTGGTGGAGTCACCGTCCCTGGAAGTGTCCAAGAAATTACTGGACATGGCACTGCTCTGGCTTAGTTGATGTGGTGAAGTTCAGTCAAAGGTTTGACTCCATGCTCTTGGAGGTCTTTCTCAGCCTTGATGACTCTGTGATTCTGTTCTGTGATTCTAAGTAGTCAGAACTATGTTTCTGTCTCATTTGGCTGAATATTAAGTGGTAGAAGATGTAATGGCTCTACTTATATAATTGAAACTATTCTTTTTCCAAATTTGACTAGAAAATGGATTTTTTTTTTTAATTAGTGGTGTTAGTTATCTGAAATAGTCATTTTCTTCCACCTGCAAATAAAGCACTTGTGTTTCCCAAACTGGTTTTCATGTTCTAGTCATCGTGATAACCTATGTGCTTCTGCTTTTGTGCAGAATTTTTCATTATTTCTCTCCTGCTTGTTTGTTTGGGTTTTTCCTCAATAAACCTTATTCTCAGTGAAACAGGTGTTTACATTCCATTTAAAAAACTGTATTTAGAAAACTTAGAAAAACTGCTTCACCAATGAATTCCTGAACAATTTTAACACTGAGTAACATCAGCAGAAAATCTGCCGTACCCCCTCTGCATTTTAATTTTCCGTTGGTGAATGTCTATAGAACTCAGTCTAGCTGGCTCTGATCATTCTTGTGTTTTTCTTCTAATAATGATCCTGGCAGCCTTGCTGATGGGTACACATACATTAACATTTTTTCCCTGCAAATTCAGTGTTGTTTTTATTGTACTGTGGTATCTTAAGGCAAATACTGTTCAGTTTTTTAGAATCCATGGCCTAATTGATGGAGCCCTGAACTCCTTCAGCGATGGCCTCTGGTGAACAGAGCATGCTTGTAGCAGAGTCTGATGCTTTTGAAAGGCATCAAGTTTCTTTTTTTGTGAGTGCTGCTAAGACTTCTGAAATGTTAAAAGACAGTCCTGATCTTTGGTATATGTAGACTTTCAAACTTTGAAATGCATGAGTAACCAGTCTCATCTAGACCAAGATAAAAGGAGTGCTTGTGATGATGTGATGCTGTGTGGCCAGAGAAAAGGGCCTCCGTGTTCTTGGGTTTGTTTATTCATAGTGTAGCAAAAACTGCCCTGTGCTGACAAAGTCACTTGCCTGTGTTTTCCTGTACAGAAAGGTAAACTCCGGATACATTTCCCTACCATGGTGTGAGGGGATTTATACCGTCTCTTCCCCAAAGCGTTTTAAATGTCAAAAGGGCAGACTTCAGGTATAAAACCTGCTCCATCTGTTGTGTCAGCTTTGTAGGTTTCTGCTGTCAGGTCAAAGATCAAAAGCACTCTTACATTAACAGGATCTCAGAAATGTGGAAAGGAAAGGCAAATAGGCACAAGAAGGATTATATTCTGAGAAGAAAGTAGTAAGTATCTTTGGCAGACTGCTGTTACACCTGCCAAGAGTAAATCACAGCTTTGGACAATAATATGCTTTTGCAAGTTGTTCATTGAAATATAAATGCTGAAAGGTTGAGTCAGCACATCCTTTTGTTGTGGTCCTTTGTTGTGTTCTGTATAGAGCGGTTTCAATAATTTCTGAGTATCAAAAATGGATTTCTGTGATGGATTTGCTGTTCATTGACAACAGCTCATTCCTGTCTGACAAAGAGCCTCTGATCTAATGAAAAGCATGTACTGTAAGATAAAGTGATGGTACCTTCATTTTGTAGCTGCAGACATTATGACTCACCTAAATGACATGGACTATGACAGAGCTGAACTCTGAGAACACTTCTTCCTTTAACTTCAGATTATTGTTCTTTAACTATATTTTGTTGGTAATTGGCTTAGTCAGATGTTCTTTCACCTTCTCAAAACAAGAATTGCTTCTGCACTTTTACTGGAACTGCACTGATGGTTATTTGAAATTCATATTTTGAGCCCAAGTGTCCTGTGGTTGCTCTGTTCCTCAAATGCAATTCTACTTCATTATTGTGAGTAGGAGTTACATGGCAGACATGCTTGTTTCAGTAAAAAATAAGAGCCAGTATTGAATTAGTTTTATGAGAGCCCCTTGAGCCATTCAAAATCAGATTTGACCACTTTGTGAGACAAGTTTGTATGTGCACACTGTATCATAAAAGATACTCTATAAATGCACTGATTGAGTAATACTTTTATGTCTTTACAGGCATATGAAAGAACACTTATGTAATTTACAGTTGCTTAGGAAGAGCTCATGATTAGCCTAACTATTGACGTTTATTTGCAGTATAGCAAGAAAAGAAAAAGGAATGTTGTGTTGTTAAGTACTTTCTCTAGTGTCTTATATCTTGAAAAATATGCCATGCATTTCAGTTAACAGATGGAGTTCACAGCTGTGCATGTACGTGTAGCCAGTCTCTAGGAAAAAAAAAAATGGAAAAATGCAGGAATTTCTTTTTACAGATAAACAGGTTGTTTGGGGTTTATTTTATTTTTTCTCGTCATGTTTTCAAGCATCATTTCCTAAGGTCGTTAAATTGGTAGTAGAACCTAGTTGTAGGTGGTAGTTCCCGTGAGATGCTTTTTGTAGGGACTGTTGATACGGAAATAATCTCCCAATCTCTTCCAAATGTGCAGCCATACTCCGTGTTACTGCACTTTCTGTCTTTTGTATATGTATTTTTTTACCCCTCACAGAATCTCCTCCTTCTCCCATGCACGTTTATCTCATTGGACTGTAACGGTGAAGGTTAATATCCACAGTAAGTCCAAGGATATGTTTTTTGCCTTTTCAAAGAAGAATTGTAGCTACAGAAGGTGAGAGAAAAACAGATGAAGTGAAAGGCATCAGTAGTATCTCCTGAGGACTGTTAAGAGACGTGGTACAAAATGCATGGTTTACGTCTTTAAAACAAAGTATGCCATTAAGTGGGTAATGCTAAGAGGAATTTTATCTAGCCTATAAATACCAGTGAATCTTTTCAACTTCAAATCCCAGTATGGAGACAATTTACAATTGCAATCAAAATGATGCACACAATTTAACTTCAGTACCATCTGTAACTCTGCTGGTATTTTAATAATGAATAAAATTATATCTTGGCAACAAAAGTCTCACTGAAATAATACACCTTTCATTTCTGAGTGAGACCTCTAAGACTAAGTTACAAGGCCTCTGGAAATCCCTGAAATCTCCTTTATGTTTACTATAAAATGGACATATCTGTATTTAAATAGCTATTAATGTGCAAAAGGTCTGTGATTCTGTGGAGCCCTTGTTAAACTCCCTTTGAAGTTCAGGGGTTATGGTTCAGGCTGGGGTTTGCACAGCTGGTCACAAGCACTCCAGCCCTCACTGCACCTCCTGTATCTGCTTCAGCAGAGATGTATGAGCAAGGTCTGTTGCAGGAGCTCTTTGGTGATGTGCCAGGCCCTGTGTTCTTGAAGTAAAGCACCTACAGGAGGCTCCTTCCCTTAAAACGTTTTCATTACCATGGGATAGAGCAGGAGGCATGACAATTACCCTCTTCTGAATTTGTCTTTTTGACTCCATTGTGGGACCTAACCACACCAGTCTCTGGGTTATAATTCTCTCCTTTTTCATCTTCAATTTTTGTATTTTGCAGAGGGGAGGCAATTCTGGCTCTGTTAATAGTTTGCATGCCATGTCTTGCCCCCCACCCTTCCCTCAGTTGCATTGTTGGCGACACCAGTCCCATGTTCCTACTCTGAGTGCTGCTATCATGGTATTTATAATTATTTTGTGATGCTTATGGTTGCTAATAGATTAGCTGCAGCATAGATCTGAGTCTTACTGTGGCTTGTCAAATGCTTTGCATTGATGGTGATATGAGATTGTTGGTGTTAAGTACCAGTATAAGTAATTGCTTATTGTAATGATAGGAGATCTTGACGAGCCATGTACTACCACATAAAAAAATGCAAACTTCACAGTAAAGTATTTTCTGCACATTTGTCCTGGTGAGGATACAACACTACCAAAAGCAGTTAGAGGCTGATGTTTGGAAAATCTGTGGAGCCCAGGGACTGGAATCTTTCACTGATGGTGTCCTCTTTATCAAAGATTTTGTTCAGGAAGTTAGTGACCTTTCTGGATGGCCTTCACAAGTGGAAATCAATGTTTTTTGTCCCCCCTGACTCTTCAGGTGAACCAGGGAAATAGGAGCAGGACAGGTTTGTTAACACATCTCAGTTGTGGCTGCTGACAACCCTGTCTGTGTTCCAGGGATTGATCCTCTTCAAAGGACCTGCTCTGAGAAACATTGGCGTGACCATGATGGGTTTCTGAGATTTTTGGTTTTTTAAGTATCTTCAGTGCCCACTAATCAGAAGTCTTCTAAATTTGTACTGATTGCTGCTGCTGAAGGCTGTCTCAACCTTGAAGAAGGTTATAAACTGGATCATGCCATGCCTACCAACACCAGTGTGAAATGTGTACTGGAAGAATTAGTAAAGTTAGTCTGAATCTCTGATTTCTGTTCAAACTCTGTTTTGTTAATATGTTAGCTGTATTCAAGAAACCTGCTGTCCTTCGGGAGCATCTGAAATACTTTGTCTCTAGGACTTGGATACATATTTTTCAGTTATTTTTTCATACATGTCACAGATGTTGAAGGCCTTCACAACAGAGAGCTTAATCAGGTATTTGGGCAAAAGGCCTTCTGTGAAATTCCATTTTGTGTACTATTAGCTAAAGCTGCTATTATCTATCATGTTTTAAAGAAGCCTAAGAGTTAGTGTCTAAATCTCACTTGAATGCTTTTGGACTGATAACATTTGTATTTGTGGGATTGTCCAAAGCATTCTGTAAAAAAATTAAAATACACAGGGAAGGAGGGAGAAGATACTCTCTTGTTTTTATTTGGAGGGTAATTAAAGCTACAAGAAAAGAATCAAAACCAATCAATAAAACAACTTCATAGTATGAAAATTAAAGGTAATAGATTAATTTCACCTTTTGTTTTTTGTTAATTTTATCATTATTTTATAAAAATCATTAGTGAATAAAACCCAGAAAACTCATGTTGATATATGTAAATATTTTTCTTAATTCCAGAAGCAAGATTGCTTATGAAAGTTCTAGTAATACTCATGACACTGGAAATGCTGTCAGTAATTGTTTGTTTTTCAGAAGTTGGCATATTCAAGGTCAGCACCTTTTTCTCAAATGCAAGTCAACATCTGTACTGTCGTGTGGTTTGCATAAAAAAGTTGGCTCCTAGGTACAATTAGACCCTCTTTTTCATTATTTCTTTGCTAATTATCTTGTCAAGGAAAACATAGGAGAAAACAACTGAGCAACTGGCTAGTAAATGTTCTTTTGTGAGTGTCCAGATGTTTTAAATGGTTCTATAGTGTTGAATTATTCATTGTTAAAGTCAGTGTTTTTAATAGGAATATAACACAGTTAACTCCAAGAAGCAAAGTTCCTGTTCTGACAGGCAAACTTCCAAAGCAAATGTAGCAATAGGTCAGGAACTATAGGTAAGGAGCTGCAAATGTGAGAGCACCTGAAATAATCGTGTTTTTTCTGTCACATCAAGTGGTGGGTATGAAGTCTCTTGATATGTTTGTGCTGGGATTATGTGGTGGGAACCAGGATACGCTGACTTTGCTTTTGGTTTTACCTTGGGTCTTCTCTAATCTTCCATAAGCACAAATTTTTTCATCTCTTTCTTGTCTGCATCCATCACAAAAGGAAACATGATAATAACATCCTTTCTTGGAGAGTTTTTTAATCTTGAGAGGTATGTGCTTGCTGGTTGGTTTGTTTGCTTTTCAATATTGCCTTCTTACGGAAGCAGGGCCAATGGAATGACGCTCACTGTACATGCACATCCCACCTTTTGGAACTCTGTACCCTATTTCAGCTAAGCTTTACAAAGAGGTACCACTCTCAGATCTGTACCAATCTGTGTTGGGTCTCTGACAAGGGATGTATCAGAGATGTTCTGCAAATTATTTGGGTTGCTGTGCATGTACAAGTAGACTGGTGCATTGGTGTGTACAAACTGTGCCATATCCTGCACTGAAGGTCTGTGCATGTATAACTGTTGGTGCAACCTCCAGTGTTGCAAAGTTAGTTTTGACTGAGGGAAGGGCAGAAGAGTGACCTTGCATCTTGTCAGAGTACCCATTCAAAAATAATCTTCACTTGGAGGAAATTCCTGCATGCACTCTGAGTCAATCATTACTCTCTTATCTGTTGAAAGTTGGGCTGTATTAGTCCTGATGCCCTCAGAACTATCAATTTTTTAATGCTGTCCTAAACCCTCAAGCCTTACACTTACATGTTTTTATAGTTAGATATTAATTCAGGGAAGGTTTCCTAGCTGTTGTTTGGCTGTTTTTTCTTTCTTTCTTTTTTCTTTTTTTTCCCTTACTTTTTTAGAAGAAAGCAAAATAAGGATCCCAGAATTTAGTGTGGCAATGATGTTGCAGTGCTGTAGCAGCAGAGATACAGATGAACGTGCATTGGGGCAGAAGTAAAGGATATGGAAATGTGGACAAAGCATCTCATGGTTACAGGAGCTAATTGCCACTTCTCAGGCTGGAGCCTCTAGAGATCCCAGGGAAAACCTTAAATGTGTCGCTCTGAAATGGTTTCCTCTTGCTGAGATGCTGAGACACTTGGTGTCCCGTCGGTACCCAGTCCTACCTTTGGGGAACAGTGATGGACAACTGGATCCCAGGCTGATTGATGTGCTGAGTTCTCTCCTGGCCCGGGGGCAACCACAGGGAACTGAAGAGAGCCAGCAGTCTAGATACTGTTTAAAGTGAAATCTCTGTGCTCAGTTATTTCCAACTTCATGTTTTAAGTGTTGCTGAATAGTCCTATAGATCTGTCTGCTAGGATTTTGGACCTTCTCTTTAGAGGTTCCCAACCCCTCTGCTGGTTTTATAGAATGCAGAATTTTGGGTGAATTCAGTGCCCTGATGTACTCACCATTTGAGATCTTTGTTTAAATCTCTGATCAGTTAACAAATGACAGTGAATTTAAGACTCTCAATGTACAGTTGTTTTGTTTGGGATTTTTTAAAGTCCAAATAGAATATGGCCTGATCTCATGGTGTACTTGGAGACAGGCACTCCACAGACCCTTCAGAAGTTCCCTTTGAGATTCAGAGGGTGTAAGTTGTAGGGAGTCTGCTCAGGATGATGGTACTTGTTTTGTTGGCTAATTATCCTCATGGCTGCAACATCAGTGCAGGCTTATCCCTGGTTTATTACCTTGCCGATCTTGCTAGGCCTTTTTGCTCTTGGGAATCAAAGAGATGGAAAGGGTTTTGTATAGAAGTTTTGTTTTTGAGATCCATCGTTTAACACACTGATATAAATTGATTACGTTGATTTTCTTTCATATAGAGCTGGATTTTGATTGCAAAAGTATCTGGGTTGTTTTAGAGAGTCATTGTAGAAGGAGATGAGAAATATTTTACTGTAATCTGTCACAATATGGAAAAAGTATCACTCAGTTTTGGAATAATCTAAATTCATTTTCATAACTATAAAGCAAGTTTTGCTTTTATTCTTTGTCTTTTGTAGCCCTTCCTCTCCCCCCAATCCTTGTAAATTGCATATTTACTCTTTGAGTACAAGAACACTGTGGTGGCCTGAGATCCCAATGACCTGCAGGCCTTTTCCAGTAATTATATCCATGTTTGCTCCATGGGAAATTCAATTAAAAATGAGAGGGGATTATTATTATTATTATTATTATTATTATTATTATTATTACTCCCTAGTGAAATCCTGCATTATGTTCTTGAGTGTTTATGTGACAACAATGTAATGAGAAAATTATTATTTAATTTCATCCTTCTTCAAACATTACGGGCTCAAAAATTCCACTTGGGTGTTAGCCTAGCCCATCTGTCCTCAGAGGCAGATGTGAAACAAAGAGGGGAGAACCATAGAGGCTGCTCATGTGAGTAAGCAAAACTAATTTGGCCCTGCATGTTTGTGTGAGCTTGGGGAAGACATGAAGGAGATGTTCAGGTTTTGAGATCTTAGTGCAGCATGAATGACTTGTGAAGCACGGAACAAACACACTTTTACATGTTGCAAAAGCCCCCATGGCATGGCCCTATGTGTCACTTCCACACAGAAATATGAAGTTGTAACTCCTACATTACATACCCGTTCTGGGGAAAACTGCTGAACACACCACCTGGGGTGTTCTCTGAAGTCTGCCAGGGCATTACTCTTGCAGTGGCTTTTGCAACAAGAGTCATTACCCTCTTTAACTGCAGGGTACGCTATCAAATCTCATTCAGTGAAAGGACAACATTTTCCAGTTTCTCAAGCATTCAGTGTCTTAACAGCAGCTCCTGTTGGTTGCTGTCCCACCGGACTGGGACGTTCTGGAGGGGTAATTTCAGTTCTCACGTGTGAATTCAAGCACAAGTGTGCTCTGTCTCCAGTCTCTGTCTGTCTACTAAGTAGAAAAAGCACCACCTGGAGATAGCACAAGTTGGCATATGTGTTGCTCATATGATGACCGCTGTATGTTTTGTTTTTTGTTCTCCTTTTTAGATAATTGTGATGATGCATTGGTCTCTCCCTTACCTTCAGCTGCCCTTACCAGTTCCTCTGAGCTCTTCAGTACTCACAGTCCCAGCTTTGCAAAACTCAACAGGCGAGATGGTAAGGTTGCAGTATGAAATGCCTAAACTATTCATTTTAATCACATTTACACAGAATAACTTTTTATGCTGTTTGTATGCAGTGCATTCAGAGGCGAGTTGAATAGAGCCATTAATTTATGCTCCTGAGAGTGTGCTATGTAGGAGCAATTTCCTCCTTTATTATAGAAAGATTCTATTAAATTCAAAGCTCTCAATTTCTCTTGTAGAGACATCCTTAAGGAAGTTCAGATAGTCTTTTTTCTTCTTCTGATGAGTTCCCATATTGTAAGAGTTTAAAGGTCATTAGGCTTGAGACCCTATTCGAAAATGTAAGTGTTAATAGCAACTAGATATAAAATTCCAGTGGAATTCAGTGATTATGCAACTCTGCAGAAATAGTGAATGTGAAAAACAACTTTTCAGACATTTACAATCAAGAATGTTTGAGATCCAGGTAATGAGTTCACACACAAGGTGGAAATATTAGTATGAAACTTACTGCCAACTTTTCTTTTCTGGTACTATTTCGGGCATCATTTGACATCCTGTTGCAAATTTGGGTTGTTGGCTCCCACCTTATTACCAAGGTGCTCAGAGCCTCTAAAAGGGGAAAGCCCTGTATTATCATATTACATATGATTTTCATTTTAGGAACCACTAGAAAGAACATTACTAGAAAAAAAGTTTTAATTGAAAATAATCAAGAATTTTCATTCTTAAACATCTCTAACGTGTTTTAATCAAAGGCCACTTGATAAATCTATACAAAGACAGTAAGGGGCTCTCTCTTACATCCTTGGAACTAATGGTAAGGAGTTGCTAAGCCATTAAAGAAGTGCTAGATGGAAGTTACTGTATCATATTTAAACTCTTGAACCAAAGTTCCTCAGCAAGTAAGAGCAGGTAACTGCTCAACAACAAAGTTGTAGACATTGAGCATGATATTTGAGTTTGCCCTGCCTTTGTCTCCAACTGCTGACCGAGATGCTCATGTGATTGTGAAGATGGCTCTAATGGCTGATTTTATCTGCAGAAAAGAGGAAGAGGTTCAAAATCAGTATTGCAAGTCAAGCTCTGGCTGTACTGTATTTTAAAGATATAAACAATGTCTGAAATTATGACAGTAGTTTCAATTTAAGGTTAGAAATTGAAATAGGTCTTAGTTAACTGTGCTACAGTTTTGTCATGGGGTAAGATACTGCAGTTTTTCAGCAATCCAGTGTCACATTGGTAAGGTCCATGCTGTCTTTTGCACTAGTCATGTGAACAGGAGACAGACTATTGAAACCAAGCCCTAAGTAAGAGGATTGTTTCAGCAACTTTGGTTTCATGTTTCGAATGCTTATGTGACAACTGATGAGCTGAGACCAACACAGGGACCTAGAAGCTAAACTCTAACTTGTTTAATTCTTCTGCTGCATGGACTTCTGTAGGAATGTGCAGATATAGTGCTGGCAGGGTTCATACGGGGACTTGTTGGGGGTTAACTCCCAACAACAATGAAGTCCCACACAGCTGCTCACTCCAGCATGGCCTTACCCACAGCCACAGTCCTTTTGGAAGTAAACCTGCTCCTGCCTTCCCCATGGCTACAGTCCCTGCTCTGTCATGGGCTTGGCCACAGCCACATGCTTTGACATTCTCCAGCATGGCCTCATGTACAGCCACAGGTGCTTCAGGGTGTTCCTCCTCCAGTGTGAACTTACCCTTTGCTACAGTCCCTCCGGAGGTACCAGCTGTGGTACAGATGTAACCATGGCACAGCACTTTGAGATGCACATGTATGGGCTTATTGACAGCCACAGATACCTGGGGTGTCCTTTTGCCCCAGGGACTTGTCCACAGGTCACAGCTCCTCTGGCTTGAGTTCACACTGGAGTTCCAGCCAGCACAGGAGCAGCAGAGATGCTCTGGACATTTGCCAGCCCAGAAGCGTGGCCACTGCTGTTATCAAAATGTTTCCAGGCCCAGCAGAGTCAGATGATAAGCAGTACAGCAAGCAGCAAAAGCAAAAAGTAGCTACTAATGAGCAGTAGACTCTAATAAACAGTAAGGGAAGCAAGCCCCATGGCAAACACAGAAGCTGCTGATTAATAGCTAACCAGCAGTAATAGCTGTAAATTCAATCTAGCACATTCCAATCAAATCTGTAATTATCTCAAACCCTTTGAGGCCTATGTTGGGCACATGCTATTGTTTTTTATATACTCGTTTGGGGTGCAGGACAGTACAACAATGTGCCATGGACAAACCCCAGCAGCTCAGCCCCACACAGCCACTCACTCCCCCTGGTGGGATTGGGGAGAGAATCAGAAGAGTAAAAGCAACAAACTCATGGGTTGAGACAGACAGCTTAATAGGTAAAGCAAAGCTGCGTGTGCAAGCCAAGCATGACCAGGAGTTCATTCACCACCTCCCATGGGCAGGCAGGGGTTCATCCATCCCCTGAAAAACAGAGCTCCATCACACCTAGCAGTGACTCGGGAAGCCATCACTCTGAACGTCCCCCTCTTCCTCTCTCTTCATCCCCCAGCTTCAAACGCTGAGCATGATGCCGTGTGGGATGGGATATCCCTGTGGTCAGTTGGGATCAGCTGTCCTGGCTGTGTCCACTCCCAAATTTTGCTTCCCCCCAGCCTCCTCTTTAGTGGTGTGGTGTGAGGAGCAGAAAAGGCCTTGGCCTGTGTGTAAGCAGTTCCCAGCAGTATCAGAAACATCTCTCTATAATCAGCGCTGTTTCCAGCACAATTAGCTCCATACCAGCTACTGTGAAGAAAACTAAGTCTACTCTTGCCAGAGCAGTACCTCACCTTGGGTTGGAGGAGCAAGTGGTGGTAGATGGTAGCTGTAGAAACTTTCTTTGACTGTCACTTGAAAGCAAATAGTAGATATCTTTACAGGAAATAATATTTCCTAGCAAGTACTGGGCTGTGGCTTTCTGATAATGTTGAATGTTTTGATGAGCTGGCTTAGCTTTGTTTGTAATTGATAAGACAGTGCTCCAAGGAGCAGAGCCTGTGGGTAGAAAGCCTGATCGATATATTTGTTAATGTAAACATGAATGCAACAAGTGAAGATGAATTTTTAAAGCACGACCCAGTCCTTTATCAACAGAGAGTTCTAATTCATCAAGTAATAGATAACAGTAAGTAAAAGGCTGTTGTTAAAAACAAAGGGCCTGCAGTAGTAGAATGTGCCATTTAAAAAAACAAACACACAAAGCACCCATGAGTAAAGCTTTGTGTGCACAGCTGAAAGCGTTCAATTAAAATGCTGATAAATCTGTACTGGTAATGCTAAAGAGCTAGTATAATTCTGATAAATGTTATTCTGAGGTATGAAATATATTATTTGCCCATGAGAAGGATTTGTCAGCATTTTTGTGTATAGTAAATAAATAATGAAAAATAGTAGGAAAATTGCTACAACATGACTGTATCACCTAAGATTTTTCAGTTCTTATTAGCTCTCAGCCTGAGAAGTCAGTATAGGCAATTATGTATGAAAATATAAAACATATATAATGTCAAAAAGAATTTGTTTTATGGCCAGGAAGTGTTTGATCTGGGCATTAAAGTAAAATTCTGCAGCAGGGAACCACTTAGTTGCAGTGGGAAGTCCGGGAGTTTTTAGTGCAATATAAAGCTATTTGAGCTGTTTGTAAGGCACTGTAGGGTGGAAATAATAATTCCCTTTGCTTTGTATTAATGAACTACAAATAAGTATGGGCATCCTGAGCAGCCCTGGGGATCATCAAAAAGCACGGACTGCGTAACACTGGGCTTAAATGCAATTTTTGAAACAGCTATGACAAAATGTACAAACAGTCTGAAAAAGAAACAAATGTATTTGATCATATTTCTTGAAATCATATGGGTCTCCAGCTGAGAAAGCATCAGATCCTTGCTCTCCACATATTTCTAACATTATGATTTGTTGCCATGGAGAATATGAACAATATATCAGATTCCTGTGGTACTGTTTTTCCACTGGGGCATTTTCCCCATGCCATGTTGAATGCCTCCTTTGAAACGATCCACAGAAGATGTGAAATGTGTGAGCTTTGAGGAATGATGGTGTAGCACAATGTGCAGAATCCTGTCAGTGTCAGAAAGGGGAAATTATGAGCATCCTGTCTCTCTTGTTTTCATGTGAGAGACAATGTGACATCTTAACACCTTCGTACTTTCCAGTTACCTAGAGCAGGTGTGAAGATCTGATGGGCATAATCAAAGCCAAATTTTTGTCTGGTTTGCGTTTATGCCACACTTAATAATATGGTCCTCTTCAGTATCTTTGTGCCCAATTGCAGGAAAAGGATGTCAGGTTATGCTTGTATCTGTTCAAAGGAGCTGATGTCCTGTAAACTGTGTCTTCAGTAGCCCATGTTGTTGCCTATTAGAGCCTTCTTGTCCTTTCTCTTGGACCTGTGCTGGCAAACAGTCCACAGGGCAAGCATCACTGGTGGGCCGAGGAGCAAATAACTCTAAATAGTTGCTCTGCTTTGGTTATGCTTTTGTTGCTACATACTAAAAAAGTATAGGATGGGTTTTTAAGACACTATGAGGAATGGTGTGCATAAAAGAAGTGTGCAAACACAGACTGTGCTGGAAAAAATGCCAGTATCCCTTGTGCCACCTGCTCTGTATAACAGAGTAAATGTGGAGGAAAAAGAACATTTATTGATTTTTAGCACTGACAGGAGTTTTTGGTGAGGATGTGGGATAACCACAAAAGCAAGCAGAAGCGACATGTTTGTTTTATTAGCAGAAGTGAGAGAGGCCCAGTGGGAAAAGCTTCGGTTCTGCCCTCATTCAGCCGATGCAGCTTTGCTGTTGCAGGGATTTTAGCTGCCATTCTTACTAGCAGTAGAATTACTGTCCACCTGTGGAAATGGTAATGGTGGAAGGTTTGGGAGAGGGAAACACAGTGGGCTTTCTTCTCCACAGAAAAAAGTGTATGAAGCAGCTGCTGTTCTGTAAAGACATGGCCTGTGACTGATACCTCTCTTGCAAGGCCAGCTTTGGAGAAGTGATGCTACAAGCAGTGGTCAGTGCTGTGTCCGCAGTGCTTAGATCTCAAGGGTGACATTCCCAGCAGACAAATGTGCTCATGTAAAGAGATGCAGTTCAGAGACACCATGTAATCTATGATTTTAGGGCTCAAGCTCAGCACAAATCTCCCAAATTTCTGTTCAGTATATATAATTTGTTTGACTTTGAAATTATAAGCCTGTGGTGTTCTGTTCAAGCTGGAAAATAGCAGTGCACAGTAAAGCCAAGCACTTTTGTGGAAAGCATATCACATTCCTGCCACTTCTAGCAGCAGAAGGGAGAAAGCATAAAGTAGATATTTAGTTATGATATTTGACATATTACTGGGAAGCATCTGTGCTAACAGGCTTGGTTTAAGAACTTATGTATAAACTACAACATAGAAAGCAAAGCTTTTGTGTTTTTTTTAATGGAAGACTCACCAAATATTTTTGTTAAAAGTTGTTTTCCTTCATCTAGTTGTCATTCTCTGTGTTGAATGAAGGAAAGATTAAAATGCCAGCTTTCTTTTAATATGTGCTGAAAACATCTAGAATAGACTCTTTTGACTCATGAATGGAACAACTTTTCCAGAACTTCTGAAGCAGATTTTTATATCATGTCAGTTCCTGGAATAAAACTGGGGAAAAAAAAAAAAAAAAAGCAGCAACTATTGTGTTCAGAGTCTATTTTAGGATATTACAATCCAAAAGAAGTTTGCCCTTGGCTCCTGTGTGCACTAGTTACAATTGTGTGTAGGAGAAATCTGTAGTTTGTTTTCTTTGAATATAGCTCTATAGTTTGTATCTTTGAGGCAGACAACATACTTTCTATATGGCACTTAAAATATCAAAATAAAAAAGGTGGTGTGGGAGGTGTTAGGACTTTTTAACAGAAAGTATTATAGTCTTATATAAACTCTAAATAGGTATGGAGTTAAAAGAGCTATGAAGTAGTCAAAGAAGAAATCAGTGATGAAATTCCTAGTATTCTCATTTGGTGTTTCATGGCATGCTCATAGGAGAGAGTATTCTATTTGAAGCAGGTAAAATAATCAGTGATGATGAAGACTTCTATTGTGATTGAAAAGGGTAAATCATGGCACTAGGAAGCAGTATTCATTGGCTTGGTTGCAAACTATTTTCCCTGGAGAGTTCTCGTAGAGGAATGAAGGCATAGTCATCCAGGGGAGCAGGAACAATACTCCATTCCAGGTATGGAATAGATACGGTTCTGTTTCAGGAATAAATTGTAAATAGTGACAATTCTAACACCTATTTTTAGACAAAGAGATTTCAGTTGTGAGTTGGAAAGTACAGTGCAATCCAGGGAACACAAGACATTTTTAAAAGTGCAGAGTTACTGAAATTTAGTTCATTGATAGAAACCACATTTATTAATCTTTCAACTCTATTCACTTCAATGAACTTTTCATGGAGCAGCTTTGAGGCAGATCAGTTAATAAGATTAAAATAGTAAGATAAATCCACTCTTAATAACCGAAGTTTAGTAATGCATTTGTTTGGAAATGCTTATTTGGAATCTTTCTTGTAGTTTACATGAAGAGTTGTTAATGCTTTACTCACAACTGTTTCCTGCCTTTTATTCCCAATGTGATTGTGTTCACTGTGGTCACACCGGACAGTTTTCCTAAACTTAATTAACTATGACAAAACAACAAGGTGTTGGGTTGCAGAAGCAGTGGCAGCCTCAAAATTTGATGTCTTGGCTACTTGGTTGATGGCTTCTGTGTTCTTCATAGCTGCACTGGTTGCTTATTGGTGAGGCTGAATTGAACGTGGGGTGTATGCGGAGAATAAATGTGTGCAAGGAGAAACAAGTAGAAGGAAAATAAACAGCCTGTAATTTTAGGGTGTAAAAGAAAGCAGGAGACCATAAAATAATACATTCCAGTCTGGAATGATTTGCTTTTTGTCCATAAGCTCCCATTTATTGTAGTGAGCAACGTGGTAAAATGCAAGCAGTTCCATTTCATTGGGTTGGTGTTACCATAGGCCTGTTCAACCTCTAAAGGAATTTAAGGGATAATGCAGATCTTTACTTTTAAAGGACAAACATGAATTACAAGCTTGTGTCAGAGACAGCCTACTTTCCAGTGTGAAGGCAGTCCTTTCAGTTGTTCAATCAAATGATTTCTAGCTTTATAACGAATTATCTGAAATGCTTTTACAAGCTGTAATTAAACCATTCTTTCAAATACTTAATAGGGCTCAAATAAAGATAACTAACATTTTGCATTTCTTTCAGAACATAGCAAAAAGGAAAATATCAAAACAAACTGCAAGTTACAAGTCCACATTCCCAGAATTGCAAGGAGGGAATAAAAATGATTTTTTTTTTTTTTTTTTTGTGGTTGAGGGTGTGCCAACTTCATTGATGTTTGTACAGCTGAAAAAGCATAAATTTCCTTAAAATGTCTTAGAAATTTGGAATTCCTCTTGAGCTTTAGGTTAATGGAGATAACCTCATGGAAGCACACCTCATGTAGTATATTTCCTAATACTAAAATATGAAAAAGCAGCCACATGCTCAAGCAGAGTCCTCTGTGATGACCTGAAATAATTTAACGGTTCTTTATCAAGCATAATTTTTTGGTGCTGTTACTGTCATCTAAATTCTCTTCATCCAATCTTTCAGGAGCTGGTGGCTGGTCCCCGCTGGAGTCCAACGAGCAGCAGTGGCTCCAGGTTGATCTGGGAGACAGAGTGGAGATCGTGGCAGTGGCCACCCAGGGCCGCTACGGGAGCTCGGACTGGGTGACCAGCTACGCGCTGATGTTCAGCGACACCGGCCGCAACTGGAGACAGTACAGACAGGACGACGCCGTCTGGGTAGGTCTGAACTGGCAGTGCCTTTGGCCCTACATCTCTCTGGTTTGGGCTCATTTTGGCATTTGGAGAAGCAGCTTTGGTTTTACGTCAGAGGAGTGCTGCAGTGGTGAGAGAGCAGACCTGAGCGACTCCACGGGGTGTTTTGATCTAAATGGGTTATGTCACTGACTGTCTGTGTAATACAAGTTCAGGCCCTCAGGACTACATTGTTTTTCAGACTATGAGGATGATCAGGGCACTTAAAATGACCTGTGTGCTTCTGTGCCTGGTTGGCATTGATTCAGGCACGCCAGGGTAAATGGGGCTAATCACCTCCATGCTTTCTCCAGGAAAGATGAAAATTAATTCTGTGTCTTACACGTGTTTGGCCAGAACACGAGAGATCGTGCTGAGGAAGATGGGTGGTAAATTGCTCCTCAGCTGGAGAAGACTGGAGCTGCAGCATGGGTTGTGGGATGATTTAGGAGAAACACTAAAAGTGTTCAAGGCTTTTTCTGATACTTTAATGCAGACTTGACCATTGCTGTGTCGCAAATTCAGTGTGTGGCCATGCCAGGTGCTGTTGGTAGGAGTGCATGGGGGCAGCAGTGGCACCACAGGTGTGGATGGAAAAGTTTACGAGTCTTCCTTTTGTACAAAAAATGGTAACTGCTAGTGAGTTGGTAAAAAAATGTAGGATTCTCTCTGTGCTCTGTTCTGTAGTTCTGTGGATCAACAGCCCTGGTAGCGTGAAAATATGTAGTGTTAAAAGAAACAGATTCTTCATGAAAATAAAGGGGAGCATGTTAAGAGTAACCATAGACTTATGATTTTTCTTTAGTTATTAATTTGTTTAAATGCTGTGTCACAAAAGCAGATTTTGCTTCCAGAACATAATGACTGTGAATGATGAGACTCAGGGTGCATCAGGAAGAGAGGAGGAGGACTGCTTAATTTTTCCCTGAGCGTGTTGTGGCAGTGGAGATGCATGTACAGGAAGGTGAACTTCTGTGGGTCTAAAATCTATTGTATCATCACTTTGTTTTATCATGGTTTGATTTAGGGAAAGCTAATGAAATCCTTCTTCCCTTAGAAAAGCAGCTTTGGTCCTAAGATGGTCATAAAGTTGTCAAGTGCTTCACCTGTCACTTAAAATGTTATGTTAGGCTGTCTTTGCTCTGATATTTATTTTTATTTATTTATTGATTTATTTACTTATTTATTTATTTAAAAGCAGTGAAATTTCATTTTGGACTGAATATAGTGATCATTTAATCTGTCTCTTGACTTCGACCCCTGGGAATCTGAAATCCATACTGAGATATTTTTACAGATTTGGTGTCAGTTAAGTGCTTCTTTGCCTGAAAATATTATGTGGCTTGTTAAAATTTTGTATTAGGACAAATTAATTTTTTTATTATATTATATTTTCTTTCTGGAAACACTTGAACTTTTATTTTCTTTCGTAAATTTTTCTTCTTAATGTGAAACTTGAAAAGACAGCACATAGAATTTACCACAACAAATCTTAATGCCCTAGGGATCCAATTTATGACTTTCTTATCTGGCACTTAATATTGCACATGAGAATAAGAACAAGCCTAGCAGGCATTTAACAGTGAATTAGGATTTATGAGCAACTTGGACTCTCTTGTTTTACGAGAGTGATCAGGCATGAAGTTGATCCACAGCAGATCCTGACACAAGTTTCAAAGATTGAGCAGACCTGGAAGCTTGCTTTCTGGAGAGATAATGTTTCTAATGGAAACTACAGTGGGCTACAGAGGATAATTTTCTATATAACTGAAGAAAAATGAAATAGAATTTGGGTGTGGAAAATGAAACAAAGGATTTGGATAATTTTCCCCTCCCCTTAGCTTCTAGGAGTCACACTGACCAAGTGAGCCAGTAATATAATTCCAGCCCAGAAGAACCATTTGCTCCGTGCTCCCAGAGGGCTTGAATGGTTTGTTAGGATGCATCGCCAGACTTTCCTGGTGGAAATATCTGATAATGTAAATCCAAAGTGGGCTCATTTGACATTTCATTAGACACTTTAGTCCACCTAAACTGGCAAGTCTCATTAACACTTAGGAGCTTGTATGTCTATCCATGGAATTAATGAAGATCAAGAATTCCTTCTGTATAATTTTTATTCTAACTAAAGAAAAAGTTGATTTTTTTTTTTCCTGGCACTTTTGGATTTGCTTAACTGAATTAAATTAGATCTAGAGAGCCATTCAGAGCACAAAGAGGAAAGCCAAAGAGGCTTTCAGAAGCATGTGTAGAATTATAATTTCAAATTATGCAGTGTTTCTCTTTTATTGGCAGTTATCCTTTCCTTAGGGTTTTTTCTAACTAAGAAGAAACATAGAAGTGTGCTGTCCAGCTGAATGTTATAGGTTTTTTCAGACCCTTGGATGAAATGAGGACAAGCACAACATGGTGCTTGTCCTAAACATCTGGCTCTTGAACAGCTGTAAGGGAAGTTCCTCATTGCACATCCCTAGGAAAGAACCCTTGTCCTTGACCTAAGGCAAGGCAGTGTAGTGGACCATTTCACAGGGCACCCCAGGGTAGCCTCCACTGTCACAATCTGTGGCAGTGTACACTGTACCAATCTGTCACAAGTGTGGTAGTTCCAGACTTGGGAATCTGTATCTGTGCTGGCTGGTTCAGTGATGTTTTTTGCTCAGCAGGAATGAAAACATCCCTCAGTTATCAAGACTGTTTCCCACACAAACTGAAACCAGACCTCCATACCAGTTACACTGGTATGAAGGAAATTAACAGCTAAACCCAGCATTATCCCATTCTTTTTTTCGGGGTGGGGGGATGGTCTGTCAAAGAAGGATTTAAGGCAGTAGTTTCCTATATCAGGGCGAGGTGGCAAGTTACCAATCCTTAATTTCTACACAACCCAAGTCAGATTTGATGTGCATTTTCTCCCAGCCCATGTGCATGACCCAGAGAGAAAGCCATGGTGTATTCCCAGTTGGCAGTACAGCAGTGCTCTCTTGGAGGAGGATGCACTGGCCCAGCCTTTCCCCACTGCATGTCAGGGGCCATCGACCACATTTGGTGGGAACCGCAGGAAGGCAGCAGGGCCTTCCATAATCCCCAAGTAAATCTGCCCAGATGAAACTTTTTTAATGATACCACCAATTTCTGATGCTCCCTCCTGCAAGTGGTGCCTCTGAGGAGTTGTTTCCAGTGGGTGTAGGTTTCGTCCACCCTTATGGCAGAGATGTTTTGCAGTGCATCAGAGACCTGGGCACATAAATTCTTTATGGGGCTGCCAATAAGACAGATGTTTACACACCAGCATGTATGACATATCACCAGTAAAAATCCCTTTCTCTTTATAGAGATTACAAGGCTTATTATCCTCCTCTCCCGGCTTGCATACAGCTTCCATAAACTTCCCTGTTAATGAGGACTGCATAGACAGATCACGGGGAGAATCAGAAAACCTCTTAAGTTTTCACTCAGCCTGTGTTTATGATGTTAGTAAATTCTGCAGCTGGAGTTGAAGACAAGACAGATTAGCCATTTAAAACCAATTTTCCAACCCCATTTGTATTTAAATAATCTTGTTACAAAAGGACTCTGTGGTTCAGAGCAAACTAGACTTATAATTATATTTTCAATATGGATAAATCAGCTATGTGTGGACACACTAGCTATTGATTGGGAGACATGAAACATAAATCTTATTGCTTGTAACAAGTAAATGATTTTTCAGTGTTTTTAAGTGTTGAATAATTCAGAATTTGCTTTACCTGCATACACATCACAGCTTGAGTCAGTCCAAATTGTGTATTTTACTGGGAAAAAAGTGTGGGCTGTGATACAATGCTATTTCATTTTAGATAGCAATTTTTATGCTATCTATATTGAAAAATACTTTACAAAGCTGAAAAACGCAATTATGCAGGAAGGCACAAAGGAAAGGGGATGAAACGGGCATAGATGTATGCAACAAAAGGAGAAAAGAGATGTTCTTTTTACAAAGTTTTGAAAGGAGAAGGGGAAGTTGTGGAACTGGAGATAAAGGGAGACTGCTCTGACAGTGGCAGGGAAGGCTTTTATATTAGAATAATGAATCTGTGCAGAAAGGCAATGAAGAGGGAAAACGGCATAGATAGCAAGGAGATAGCTCACACTGTGTGCGATCCCATGCACATACAGTGCACACTGAGCAGGAGTCTGCTGGTTAGTAGTGGTCGCCTGTTACCAGCTGATGTGGTTGGTGAATGTTCTGAAACATCTGCTGTCCACTGCGCGTGGAAGGCAGAAGATGGCTCTGGCTGGAAGGGGGCTCTGAGCCCTAACCCCGGAGCTGCATCACAAGATAGGAAGTGCTTCTCTAGCGTGGGACCAAGACATCTTGGTCATGCTTGGTCATGCAAGGAATGAAGCAGGGCTCCCCCCCTCAGAGAAATGCCCCCGTGGCAGTTGTGCTCCTTGCAGGTGCAAGGATGCTGTGCGAGGGCTGGAGAGTTGACAGGAGGCTGAGGATGCATTAGGAATGTGTAATTTCCAGGCAAGCAGAAAAAGTGTTTAATAGAGGTGATAAAGATCCCTTCCATTCCCTTTCATCGGGAAACTTCCTACTTGCACGTGTGAGCTTTTGCTGAACCAGAGGCTTTTCTGATGAAATCTAGAGGAGGGTCACCCTTAATTGGCTTATAAATCTACAGGGGTGCTGTAAACTTTCCCATTCCACCCTAGCTGGATAATGACTCTGGAACTGTTTTGGTGAGTTAATTATTGTGAACATAGTTAGAATATTAATCTTCTTGTCAGATTTATAATTGTGCTAATTTATTCTAAAGCATCTTTTAGCTCCTAGTTCTAACACCCTCCAAGCAAGACCAGAGCAAATTTCTGCATGTAGCCACGAGAATCCCACATTGTTTGCTTGGGTTAGAGAATGAGTTCCTGCTTGTCTTGTTACAATGCTTCCTGCTATACTAGTATTAAGATATATTTACACTCCTTTATGCACAGTAGTTATTGCCAGCCAAATAGGTGTTAAGCAGTAAGTATCTATGGATTATTTCCTTTTCCATCACCTTTGCTCTAAGAAAAGAAAAAGAAGAAACAAAAAGACAATTGCTACTTCCAAGCAGGAATGAAGAAAGCAATTCAGTCTTGCTGCAGGGAAGCAAGGTTTTCCAGAAGTTTTCATTGCTATGTTATTACAGATTTTGAAGAGGCAACCATTATCCCTTTGTTGTAATTAGGATTGTTCAGATTTAAGACTGCCTGATTCTGAGATGCTGTTTGAATGTTACTAATTTGCTTCTAATTCTGGTTTCACTTACTGAGCTGGCTGCACACGTGGCCTCCTGAGTACATTCTCAGGAAATCTGTCTTTCTTGATATCACCAGGGCAGTTCTTCTCTTGGGAGGATAATTCAAAGTGTCAGTATATCTGTTTTTGTTAAGTGCCCTCTGTATGGATTTATGTCTGAATAAAATAGATGTAGTTAGATTTCAAATTACCCTTTACTGTTGAGATACTGGAGTTAGCCTTAAGCTAACTGAATTTTGTATGAATTCTGTGACCTTACAATGTGATTTTATAGTTGGTTAACTGTAAAGTGATATTAAGGTGGAGTCTAGAGAATTTAATGCTGATATTAACATGTTATCCATCAGCAATGTCTTCAGTAATTCTCTGTGCTTGGTGTTTGACAGTGATTCACTCTGACCCAGAAAAAATTGCAAGAAACAGGGTTATGGACAGTTCGAGTTGTTGTTACTGACCTCCTAGTCTTATGCCTTTGGACATTGCCTGAAATGCATCTTTTCTGTAACCATTTAGCACAGGAAGACTGAGAAATGTTCTTTGATTTCTCATTCCTACATCCCAGATCTTCTGTATGATCTTGTTTCTGCGCTGCTTTGTGCTAGGAGCTATGGGGTGTGACTCCATAGTGTTGGCCCTAATGGATTGGAGTGGGAAGAGTGGTTGGCATGGGTTTGCGTGGTGATGTCTGCTCCCAAAACATGCGTGTCTTCCAACCATCTCCAGCAGTTTTGTCTGCCACAGCCAGAAAGCTGTTGTTTTCCCTTCCAGGCATCTACTAAGACAGAAAATTTTGTTTGTGGCATGGTAGGATGGTTAATGTGGAAAATAGGGGACATCTCCTCTTAGATGGTGGATTTTAGCCAACAACTCTTTTATATCAGTAGACCAAATTTTGTTATTCTTGTTTGCACATTGTGTTCTATGGCATGTGAAGACTTAAATAGGTGCCTTTACAAATTCTAAATAAATATGGAACAAATAGTTATTTAATCCATATGCTTACAGAGCTCAGTGAGTTTCTTTGCAGTCCTTTTGTACATTTTTGGAACAACTGAGTGGCTCTAGCTTTCTGAAAAACCAATTCTTTTGTGGGGAACCAACTAACAAGAGTACTGTCGTGTACTGTAAAATAAGACAAATCTTCCTGCTGCTAGAAAGCATCACTTCACTTCTGCTGATTCACTATTAGATTAGATTAATCCAAATAAATAAACTGGTTTGAGTTGTAGTGTTCAGGTCTTCAGTAGCTGTTATAAGATTGTACTGATTTTGCTCTGAGCCCTTTCTAAATGTTGGATTAATCCTGTAGTGAGAAGCTCATGAGTGGAGAAATAGAAACCTATTGCTTGTGGCTAGTGAAAGTGGTACGTGAGAAAGAGAGGCAAGAAATGGAAAAATCATTGCAAACCCCTCCAGGACTGGCAGAGGGGTGTGATGTTATGTAGACACCAGGTTTAGTGATAAGACATGCTTGTAAACTGATTAGAAGGAGGAGAAAGGAGAGAAATCATGATACTTGAAATGCAGATGGGGGACACAGAGAGACAGATGGAGAGGTAGAAAGCTGTAGTCAGTGACCAGAGCTTCAATATCTAAGATGGAAATAAAGACTGGTTTCATTACATCTTCAGTCAGCATCAGCAGAAACTGAGGGTCTTTAATTTCTGGTCATCCTCTTATTTTCTCCTTGGTTAGCAGATTTGTGTTCCACTTTGGGTTAAAGTGCTCGGTGTTTCCTATCGTTAGAACTTCTCAGCTGCAGAGAGGCCCCTACAAACGGGTACTTCTGAGGTACTTTCTTAAAAAGTGTTGTTTTCACAGAATTTTTCTTCAGCACTAAGATTGGGTCTTTGCATAGAGGCAATGCAGGACTGGGGAGATGGAAAAACAGATAAGTCGGGATGATTTATGGGGAGGACCCTGATTTATTAAAACTTCACTTTTCTTAGGCTGTTTGTCAAAGGTCCTATGTTCTGCAAGTGTCTTTGGTTCTGTGGATGTTCTGCTGCATTGCTCCTTTATGGTCTGATTGGGAGCCTCTTGCTGTCCCTGGGGCCCTTTCTCCTCAGAGATCCCAGAACCATGAGGATAATGGAATGTTCTTCCTTGAATGAACACAGGTGCCAATGCCTTTTTTGCTTTTTCTTCTTAACTGATGTGTGAGCTAAGGTGACCTTGTTATATATTTAAAAAAAAAAACCAAAAAACCAAAAAAGGCGTAGTCGCACAATTAGAATTGTCTGATAAGCAATATTTTCTTGCTTTTATATAAACTTAGAAATTCTATAGTGACATCATCTTTACAGTGTTGGAAATATGATCTTTGTAGACTTACTTCCTCCCAAAACCCTAGTGATTTCAGCTAATAGGGATTTATTTTTTCAGAGGCCGAAGAGGGGACTTTTTGCCTTGCATAAAGAACTTTAAAATTATTTGTTTTCATTGTCATTGAGAAATGAGTTTTATGAGATTTATTTTTTTTTAACTGCCCATGCCTGTACTATTCCAAGTCTGGAAATAGTCTTCCTCTAATGCTTAATATAGAAAAAATATAAATATTTGATATATTTTATTAAATCTTTTCCCTAGTTATAAAAGAAAGAACAATTAGTGAGAATGCTGGTATTTTAAAAAATTAGCTCTATTATTATGATGATGATGATGATGATGATGATGATGATGAAAGACCTCTTTTAATATATTGCCTTTCCAGATGTGTAGAGCACATCTCTCAGAGGCTTCCAAATTGTAGTGCATGAGAACTTTGAAAACACTTATGTAATCATTAATCTTGAAGGTTATTATACCAATTGTACTTTTGATTCTCAAAGCCGTTTCTCAGGGAATGTGGAAGGATAGAAGTCCTTAGAAGATCCCTTGAGGTACAAATAAGTAAGAACAAAATTCATCTGTGGAATAAATAAGCCTGTCCATGTTCCTTTGAAATTTATCTTAACTGAAATTTTTTGATGTGTGTCTGACACTTTTGGGGAGCTACCTACACCTGTCCTACAGGAGTTAGTTGACATTTGTGGAGTTAGTAATCAAACATGAAAATAAATTGTTATCAAACCAAAGTTGGGAGTAAATCCTGACATAGCAGTACTTGAAGAACTTCTGTCCTCCAGGGAATAAATATTCTTATATTGAGTTGAGGGTACAAATGCCAGTCTGGAAACACGATGAAAGGTTCCATACATAGACACCTTTACAACTTGAAGGAAAGATGAGATTTGACCCAAATAAGAACTGGTCAACTGTTGTGCTCACAGAACACTAAATGTGAGTCACAATTTTATTTTAAATATGCAGACTCCCATATGAGGGATAAGAATGGACAGATCTTCTCTGGAGAAGAGTCTTGCTGTCTTAAGCTGAGGTTTGCTAGACTTTGGAGAATTTGTATGGAAAGACTTTGCCTTGAAGTATTTCAAGTTTAGGTTCAGCTCACAAAAATAATTATTTCATTTACAATAACTTCCATTTGGAAATTAGACCTACCAGTTTAAAATCCATGTCATGGTTGCCTCAGGAGAGTCTTTGTCATGATAGAAAGTCAAGAAAGCATCCAAACTTGTCCTAGTTAATTTAGGAAAGCTGATCCAGAAGAACTTTACGTCTTTCCCTTGGGAACTGTTTTAAAGACTAAAGCAATTCTGGCAATGAGTAGCAATTCTATTCAATCTCCTTCCATAATCCCTGTGAATCCAAGAGGTGCAGGCCCTTTTGGCACTGGCATGAAAGCCAATTTTGGCTGATGCTTTCAAATCTTTTCTCTGGGTGCTTTGGGATAAAACTGAGATTCTTGAGGTTGCTGGGCAGTTTACTTGTAGTATCAAAAGAAAACTGCAGTCTGTGTTCTGGATCCAGGTTTTGTATTTCTGTTATAAGTTTGCTGACACAGGGGGACTTTCTAAACCTCTAAAGTGTGTTTTACCTCCTCTGTGTCAGATCCGAACCTCTGTTTTCCTCTGGGCGCAGATGCTCGTGCTGCACTACAGGGCTGGTCCACAGTTACTCGTCTCTCCTTGCCGAGTCCTTCAGACCAAGAGTGTTTGTATGCCAGTCAGAATATGTGTTTGCCTAGTGGAAAAAATCTTAATGTTAGCAGTATACATTAATGGCAATACTTGCAAATTCCATATGCTCAGCAGATGCTTTCTCATTTGGACTTCAGTAAAAAAAAGTTAAATAAGATAAGGAAAGGAAAACATACTGAAAACATGTCTCCTGAGAAGCCTTCTGTGATCTGTTACTCAGTAAATTAATAGAGATAGATTTTAGTCAGGAGAGCAGATACCAAGAATCATCCTCTTGAAGGATACCTTACAGATGCTGCCTTCTTACATCACACAGTATTTCAGGGAAAAGACTTTGTCTCCAAGGAAGAGGGCACACGTCAGTATTGTTCCCATAAAGCAGTCTCTGGAAAAAACTATCCTTTAGAAATTTAGCAAAGATTTCCACGTCATGGCTTCTACATTGTTTTGCAATGGAATCATTGTTCAAGCATCTGTCACTTTGTTCATTACATGTCTTTACAATGGGTAGTTTTCCTTGCTTTTAATTTGTGTTCCAGATGTATGTATTCAGGCTTTTATGGGCATCCAATATGTGATCCTTTATAAGCACTCACTAATATCTTTGCACTTTCTAACTTCTGCTTATTTCTTGTTACAAATTCACAAGCACACTACCAAAACCATGAATGATTTATGCTGCAGAAGGTTTGAGGCTAGTGCACTGAAATGTGGAGCCCTTTCTTGGTTTTGTTTCTTCTGGAAGGGAGATCAAAACTCTTGGTTTTAGTGTTGAGAACAGTTTTGTAATGTCTAAGCAGAGTTAGATCCCAGAGTTAGAACCCAAGTTTCTTATTACATCAGTGCAGACAACTGAAGTGTGCAGCTGACTTCTGTAGAGAGCACTTAATATTAGCAAATTACACCCAACAAACCATAACAACGTTCAGTCAGCCAAAGCCAAGGCTGTCCCTGCAGAAGGATTTAAAAAATCTCAAGTAGTTGTGTTTTGTATCATAGTCATGTAGTTCATGATTGACACATTTACAGCTAGCAACTCCTTGTTGGCAGCAAATCTCAAATATAGGTACTGTAGCAAGGAGAAAACATTCTGATGTGCTCTGCTGTCTGCAGAACCCGTGGGACTCATGAAAATATGCACCAAGAAAGGGAAAGATAGACACCCTTTAGGAAACTGACTCTGTAGAAGCTGATGGCCATGACGGTCATGTCTAGTAGCTTCTGGATGTGTTGTCTGAATTTCCTTGTAGGAGAAGGGGATTTTTGAGCACTGCAGGAATTAAAAAGGCATCTTCATGCCTTATCCCTTACTGCTGTTTCCCCTCTTTTTTCTTTTTTTCTTCTCTCATTTTACTTTTCCCTTAACTACTCTTCTGTCCTACTAGACTGGGCCACAATAGACTGCATTTGTTTTGGTTGCTTCTCCACCTGGAGTAGTATATATTATAGTGAGGAGGATAGCAGAGATTAACCTAGATAGCCTTTATTTATAGAATTCAGAGGTACGTTTAATTTCTCAGTGGAAATTATCAAGTGGAAAAGGATCTAAAGACAGTTATAGAGGTTTTGGAATTTCTTAATACCTCCTTTTTAGTGGGACACTTCCTGTTGCCTCTACTTAAAGCAAATAGTAACTGACTTTGAACAGTGCTTTCTAAAATCTGTGAGGTTATTCAGGTACAAGTAACTACTCATCTGAATGAAGATTTTAGCCCGTGATCTGGCAAACATATGGGCACTTAACTCATGCATTTACATTTACAGAATGAGCCATGAAGCATAGCAATTTAGAAATGAGGAAATCTGAAATGTTGATTCCACATAACTCTGTAATAAAACTTCCAGTGGTGCCAGGATTTCATCCCACACCTGTAATTAGATGCTCAACATAAGATATTGTAGAGTAGGGGCTTTGCAATTACATACTTGCTGAACTTGAAAGTTACTTACTTAGTTTTCTTACTTGCTCTGAAGGTTATTTTTCTCCTTTTTTTTTTTTTTCCCTCTTCCCTGGAAAATTGTTTCTCTGCCAATTTGTTCATCTTGAGGGGCTTTCTTTTTGGCTGTGTTTTGTGGATGGCCAGAGTCATTAGAATCAAATGCATAGCTGCAGTCTGACTTTTAAAACAAAATGCAGCAGCAGCACATTGCCATGAAATAAGGCCTTGGCTTCACACTATCCTTCACCTAACTTTGCTGCTTCTTTTCCCTGTGCCGAGCTGGAGGTCAGCTTTTAGTGCTTAGCCTTAGTATTTGAAGGCTTCTAAAGGTATCGATGTTCATGGACACTGGTTTATGTCCATGGACATTATTTGGTTATAGCCCTGTAAAATATGTGTGCTATTCCAGCCTGAGAAATATGTGCATGTGGTTATGCATACATCTATAAAGGTTAACAGAAATGGTGATCTGCAAGGAATATTCTTTTGAAATTAAAGACTCACAGATATTTAAGGCAGGTTTGAAGAATTATTGGCAAACATGAAGAGCAGTTGTGTGTGTGTGTAAAAATAAATAAAATTCATAGGACAGTGGAGAAGCAAATCTGAGACACAGAGGGAAGGCAGAGTTTCAGATGGCATTCATCCAGCCATATCTGCAAGAATGCAATGATGATGATTTATAATTACTGTGACGAAAATAACGATGATTCTGCTGCCACGTTTTTACCATAGCCTTGGGAGTATAAGTAATTATGCAATGATCAGTTGATTCTACATATTCACAAATTCAGCTATTTGTCATAATTGGTTTAGTCCCTTGGAATTAGTCCAGACTTTTACTTCATACAGTTGGTTGTAAAAGGGAAGTGGAAGGAAGCAAATTTCCTTTAGCTGCATACACCGAATCAAAGTCTGATCTACACTAACAGAATCATTATTATTGATTGCAGTCGTTGTTTATTCTTCCAGGTTTAAAAAAGCAACAAATAAAAAAACAACAAAATAAACCCTCACACAGAAGCCATCTATGTCTCCTCCTTGGAGATGCTCTCAGTGGGTATCAAAAATAAACTGATTCACACTTCAAAACACACCTTTTCTGCATTTTATCTGCATTTCATCTGCTGGATGTTCAGTGGTCAAATTAGACTGAATTAGTGGGATCCAGGTTTTGTGTTTGCTTTTATGCCCACTAAAGCCTTTCCCTGGTTGTCTCCATCCTAATATTGTCATTCAAGGAAATAATCTGGTTTCATGGCCTCCAAAACCCTTATGACTTAAGAAGCCATTTTATTCTAGACTGTGGTTTTGATAGCTCTGGAGCCAGAAAATGCTTTGTCCCAAGCCCTCTATCCTCCACAAAAAAGACCATACCAAAACTCAAAATGCCATTGGCTTTGAGGTGAAAAGAAAGAGGCATGCTAAAGAGTAACTGAAGGATGTCCAGGTACACAGCTGAATTCCTGGATATTACCACAGAATTCCATGTCAAGCTGAACATCAATTTTGATGGTGTTTGTCTGTAACATTACAAAGTAACTAGAATCCTCTTGCTGCCTTCTAGGGACCCTTATGCATTCAGGCACAAAACCTAACACAGCGTCAAATGGTCCCAGAGGGTTTCTTTGTCTGGGCAGCAGCAGGCAGAGTGATAAACAAAATGTCACAGATGAAGGAGCAGTGTAGGCAGTCCTACATGTCTAGCAGCCATAGACAGTGAGCCGTGGCCTGTCTGTTATCAATTTGTCTTAAATCCCACAATTAGACATCTTTCTTTATCACATGTTAATCACTACCTTCCTGGCCCAATTAGACCTGCTAGCTTTCAAGCACATGGTTATATAAATGGCTTCACTGTAATTCAGATTTGGCAAATAGACTGAACTTTTTCTATGTTCTTAATAGCTGGTTACAAGCTGAAATTGCAGCATATATATTGCTCAAATCACAGTTTTTTCATCTCTGTGCAGCCATATACTTCCTGCTACCTTGGGTCATTCTTCTAGGCCTTGGTATGCCTTGGACCTCCTTCGGGGGTGAAAGCACAGCTGATCAACACCAAATGCTTAATTTCCTGAGGTTTTCCCATGAGAAGGTGAGTGGCTGTGGCCCAGAGACACATTCAGGTTCCCTGTGGTTTTCTGATCTTCTGGCCCAGTGAGCCAGAATGAACTCACTCTTCTCTTAGTGGCAAACAATGAGAGAAATGATGGCTCCATGGTGAGGTTTCCTTCAGATGCGATGCAGACCTGAACCCGCATCCCTCACTTCCAAATGAGCACAGGTGTTTCATTCCCAAGGTGTCTTTTTCTTGTTATCTTTTATTCTTTTCCAGCCACTTCCATTTATAATGACATCAAGGGCACTGCTAGCATTGGGGACTGTTTAGTAGGTCCACCTCCAGGAGGTACAACATTAGCAGAAGCAGCAGCAAAATACCTGACTGGCATCCAGAGAAACAGGAAATTGGGGAACCTTTGTGTCCAGTGGTCAGAGTCCAATCTCCTGGGTCAACCAGATGTTTTCCTGAGAGGTTTAGAATCACAGCTTTAAATTTCAAAGGCTTAAATCGGCTCACATCCTTTTGTGGGTCTTTAGATGAATCTCGTTTTATGGTTACATAAATTTTTGGGCAGTGGTAGAAGGGACTCTGTTCCACTGCAAAAGAACTGAAATAAAATAGCAGTAGACTTAGGCAGATCAATATCATTCTTCTGTGCAATTTTTAAAAACCAAAGTTGCAGCAGAAAAGCCAGTTATTGCAGTGCTACTTAATTCATTTAGCAATAGAGTGCATTGATTGATATTGTCATAAATAACAAGCCACTTCATCTGTGCCCCCTCACTGCCCTATCATATTACACGTACAGGCTAAGATGAAAAAACAGCTGCAGCCCTTCTGAGCCTCAGGCTAACAAGCCTTATTGATTGCACTTGTCGTGAGTAATCTAAAGCTAAAAGATAGCAGCCTGTAGGATTTGTTTCTAAGCATCATAGGCCAGGTTTGAACCCACACCATTTTCTAGGTGGGTAGTGCCTGTGGAAGCTGTGCTGATTTCTAGGCAGCTGATACGTTTTACTGGAAACAAGTGCAAACAGAAGAGTCATGTTCTGAGCAATGATTGGCAAAATCAATCCTAATTAGGCTGCAGATATTCAAGGCCACTTCTAAACCCGAGCCTTTTCTTGATCCCCTTTAATTATGTATTCAGATCAAAATGACACCCTGAGCTATTATCCTGCTTGTTAAACCCACTCAGTCACTTGTTGTCTGAGCAAATGCATCTACGTTTCGCCAAGCGGCATAAATGGTTGCCTCTGTCAGTCTCCACACACTGAGGGAGCTGCAGCTGTGTCCTTCAATGTCTTGGATTCCAGAGCTCATTCCAAAACTTTGGAGTTTCTTTGTGCAAGTTGACTTGGCACTCAGACCAACCTGAACTGTCACTTGCCCTTTTCCTCTGGGGGGCTTCAGAGGTACCTCCTTATGGGTGTTAAATCAGAGCATTTTAGAAGTATCTATAAGGGAACAAAAGGCGTTTCTTTTGTTTGCTTGTTGTTTTTTATCTCAAATATGAGCTGTCACTCCTTGCCTTGCACTTCCCAGAAAAAAGAAGAGAAGAACATGTTAGGTGTGAGAGCTTAGTGGTTGGAATTTACTAATTAGCAGGGCTGACACTCAGGGGCAAGAGAGGAGCAAAGGCTGCTTAATCAATGTGCATTTGGGGCCTAACTCGGTGTTGTAGACTTGACCTTTTCTTTAAAAATCTGCTGCAGACACAGATTTCTTGGGCCACTGTGGCAGGCTGAGGTGTGAGATGGTCAGTGACACTGGGCAAAACACTTGAGCTAGCAAAAAATTCCCTCAGCTTGCATATGGGTGGAATAGCATGTAGAACAGGAAGGTAATTATAACTCTATTAAAACCATATTTATAAAATAATTGATTTTTTTTTTTAAGAGGGATGAGCAGAATACTTTGAGGCAAGGTACTGTACTCCTGTGGTTGCTCATTCAGTAAAAAACTAAACTATATATGAGAAAGAAAGCTAGAAAATTTGCAAGTGTTAAATCAGGTGCTACTGTGGGGCACAGTGAAGGTTATGCCAATGAAGGTGTTTGCTTTACATGGAGATCAGCACATTTCAGTGTTTATTTAGATCAGTGAGTCATCTTCCCTGCTTACAGAGACTGGTAGAGTTCCTTCTATAGAACCCCTCCCTCTTTCTTTTACCTTTATTTTCTAATTTATTTTTTTTCAGTGTAGTTTTGCTGCTTATATTTAGTCTTTCTAGCAGCTTTGCTGGATGTAATTTCCTTACATACTATTTGTTTTAGTGTTTTTATTAACTTTTATAGCACAGGTTTTGTTGCCACTTAGCTACTAAACATTAATGTAGTGCATACAAAAAAATATAGTTCACTACTTACTCTGAGAAATAGCCAAGGGAATACCTTGGTACCATTCCTGTAAAAAACACCATGAACTCAAGATTTCAGAAATAAAAACCAAGGAAAAAAAAGTCTGATTCATCAAGCTTAATTCTCTAAAAGTCATTGTATAATTTTGCTGGAGAACATAATCACAGAGCTAGAGAGGAGTTTTTTAATTTTCCTTCGACTTTAGGATACAGCTGAAAATTCTGGTCCATTACTATTCTCAAAAGGAAAGCCGTAAGTAGGGCTTTTATTTGTGTCTGTTACAGGTGACCTTGGAGTTCATTCTGTGATCCCAAGGGTCGTTTCCAGGGTTCGTTAGTCCTTGTGTGCTGCAATTTTCTGGTAATGTTGGAGGCAGTTCTGGACCTGCTACACAGCGGGCAAAACTTTAAAGGCCTCTGGAAGTACATGCTGAATAATGCTGTTCATGTTCTAATACGCCGTAGGTTGGCCGGAATTTGCTTTCTTCAGCTTGGGGTTTAGCTGCTCCGGTATCAGTTGGGACACCTGGTGGCTTTGTCACTATTATGAGCTAGCACCAGTGGTGTCCAATTTTTTAAGCTGTTTTCATCATGGAAACCGTTTGTGCTGGAGTGAAACATCCCCTGAATTCCCTTCAGCAAGGTACTGACAAGTGTTCTCGTTGAGCAACACATCCCGTGCAGGGATCTCAGTGAGCAGCTGCACGTGGAGCTTTGGGGGGCAGGAGCCAATGACCCCCAGACTTTCCTGCCTCAGAGTGTGAGGCCATAAAAGGCCAGAGGTTCCTTTGTTCAGAGTCTGTCCTGGGAGGCACCAGCTTGAGCTGTTATTTTGTTATTTAGTTATTGCACCAAGATTAAATTATTTTAAGAGCTGTTAGGGAAACCTGGTCTGACTGAGAGTGTTGGGTGTGTATCTGCGATTGTGCAACGGTCCCAGCTCAGGTGCTGAGAGTGTGACTGCCAGAGTGGCTCCTGGGCAGCTGGACAGGGAAAGGAAATTCCTTAACATCCTGGCCAAAGAGGTAGGACTTGCAGGCAGGAGGGAGTTGTACACTGGACAGTGCAGTGTTGGCTGATAAGAATGAACATCCCTAAAGGATCCTATTGTGTGCATGGATACTGACAAGATCTTTAAAAGTTTGTTGTAACTTGGTATTAAGTTTTACTCTATTCAAGTTTTAGAACTGAGAAAAAAGCTTTATTTAACTTTTTAAATAGATAATATAGTTGTTTAATGAGATTTATGTTTTTGGGCTGCAAGCATTGTAGGTAAGGCTTTTTGTCTTTTTTTTTTAATTTAAAATTAAGGGGAGAAGAAAAAGATTTGTTGGGCTGGCAAAATACTAGGGCTACTTAATTGAGAGGATGTGAAGTTACATGCTGCCACTTAAATTCATTATTATATTGATTCATATACTTTATCAATTTTCAACATGCAGTCCTGCAGTGCTCTTAATAAATTTTGAATCCAGAATTACAAATAATTCTTTATGACTTACTTTAGAAAATAAACATGGAAAGATTTACCAGTAGTATAAAAATCTTTCAGTCTTTGTATCTTTTATTTGTGAGCCTTTTTTTTTTTTTTTTTTTTTGCATGGTTTTTTTCTATTCTTTTTGGCCAAAATCATGACCTTCAACTTTCCTGCATCACTACTGGCTAATCACCAAGTTTCAAATTAATATTCTTCTGTGTAAGTGATCACTGCAGCATGACTTCACAAAGTTTGCTTGAATTTTAGCCTGGATTCATGTAAGTCGAGATTTATAATGTATTCTTGCCAGGTGTCCAAGAGGGACATTTCCTCTTCCTGAGGCTATCAGATACCCTCAAAATTAATATTCACATTAGCTGTAATTTTTTTTCTTAGTTTTCATGATCCAAGTGGCCTGGAAGCATTAAGAGATATGTAATGATGCTCACGATCAGGGCTGGATCTGACCTTTTAGTATCCATGACAAAACAGAGGGTAAATAAATCCCTTCAGAAAGAACTTGACATTAATTCCACCTTATCTGCCCAAACCTGTCAAAGGTTACTACTCATCTGGGCTATTAAAATGCTAGTGTTTGCAGACTCGGAGAAAATTGCTGTCTCTTGGCAGAACAAGAGCCAGCAAGCCAGAACAACAGTCAGAAAGTACAAGTTTTTTCACTCCCCATTAGAAACTTGTTTCTAAGGTCTTTCCTACCAGCTTTCTGAAGATAACATTTATGAAAGTCATGTTTTGCAGAGATAACTTGGTGGCACACCAAATCTTTATTCGAGATAATTAGCTACTCTATCTTTGATGTGCACTTTACAGTGTATCATTATTTTTTTTTAAACTATGGTGTTGCATTTTCTGGAATACTGGCTTTCCATCCAATTATTTGCAGTAACACAAATACTTTTGTTTTAAACTGATGTGTAAGAGTTGTTACTGTAAAGCTCAGTACACTGTTACTGTCGCTACCCAGTAACAGAGGAACAGAAACCAAACTTGGAGAAACCGGAGCACAAACAGAAAAAAGACTTATGTGAAGACTTACAGAAAGCTGAAGTCAAATACAGAAACACAATTCAATGTTTGTTTGTGGAGTAATTTGCTCATTGTGTACCACTCCATGTCTAATCACAATTTGGCTGGATGGATGCACGAAGCCTCATTCTCTTTTCTCTTGGCTTTTTGTTAGGGGAATGGAGGGAAACTCCCATTAGTGTTCTTAAAAATTGGTTAGGCCTTCATGATGAAAGAAACTGATGTATTTGATTCTTTTTTAAGAGGGATGTGGACTAAGATTTCCCAAGGTTTTTCAGCCACCCTAAATGCAGGACTTTGGAGAAATAGTAAAGCACATTTACCCATGCACCCTAACCTTTCCTAGCCCAAATAGCAGCATGAGCCACATCATCTTCCTCCCTGACACCTTCCATGGCATGCTTGTTGCCTCTGGAAATCTGGATGCACTGGCCTGGAGGGGCACAGGCACTTCAGAAAGGAGTGGGCCCAAATGGAGGGCCAGGGCAGTGGGGCTGCCTCGGAGGCTCGTTTGTTCTGCAGTCCAGGCAGAGCATCTGTATTTGCATTTTCAGACTCCAGTGGGGATTTCTGTAAGAAGTGTCTATTAGCAGTCACGACTGGTAACTTCAAAGATGCCCTTTCCTTATTGCAGGCTGATGCGTGTGTGGCAAACTATAAAGTCATGCATAACATTTACGATGGTGAAATACACCGCTGGCATACTACAAGAGTTTGATTTGCTCCAGAAACCAGCTCTTGTCTCACATCAGCATTTTATGTAAATAGGATGATTTGGTTTTGTCCCCACAGACAGTAAAAGAAAGAATGCAGTTAATGTCCTTGACAAAATATATTAGAAAAGAATTCCACAAATGTATTCTTTTTTTCCCTAAGGAGAGCAGTTAGAGATGGCAGAACAAGGTGGCGTTGCAAGAAAATTTTCCCATGAACACCGAGTTTTCCCACTCTTACTACCTTAAATTAATGCTACACAGGACAAACTGTAATGCTGACCTCATATTCCTGAGCTACATGTGTAATTCAAACACATAAAAGTGCTGAGCAAAATCAGTGATATCCTTTGATATCATTCTAAGCACAGCCTGGTGTGTGCCTCCTTTATGCTTTCCCTTCTGGTAGTAGCTACTCCTGAGAAATGTGCAACTTTGGTGTTCTCTCTCTCCCACAAAACTCTCCACTCAGCAGATACTTTTTTTTTTTTTTTTTCATTATGAAGCAATTGAAGGTTTGCATTGCTTGGGATGTGGACATAAAATTTCCATCCATATTTAATCAACCTGGAGGAATGTCCTTGACCAGGACTGGGCTGTTTTCTTCAGAGCAGGTGTAGACCAGCATTTCCTTGGTATAAGTGGCAGTGGCAATATCTCTGGTGTTGTCACCACACTGCATTAAGCAGTTTTGTGGTTTGATTATTATGATACACCTTCTGTGTTTTCAGCTCCTGTTCTCTGTCTGGAACTCAGGTTAAAAAGAGTTTATGCCATTTGGAAAAAGGCGCAGGCAACTCAGGAGGACTACAAGGATGTTGGGAGGTCACGCAGGGAGAAAATTAGAGGGGCCAAATCCCAGATCCCAAATCCCCACAATGCACTGTTAATTTTGTTATTCCCACAGTAGGGAGCACTCAGCTGTGCATATCAAACTCACAAATCTATTAATAATTGCATTCATGTACACAACTATATACAAATATAAATAGCAAGGCTACAAAGCCAAGCAGAAAGTTAGGAAGTTAGGAGATAGTAGAACTAGTTGCCTGGGCAACAGTAGTCTGGTTAAGTATTTGCATTTTGATCTAGGACTTCAGGGGCCATATTTATTTGGCTTTTTTTTTTCCCTGCACAGGGATGCCTAGAGGTGAAAAAAATGGCTACAATTTTACTAACTCTCATATTAAGTGTGAGATAATTATAATAAGGGGCTCTTGCAGAACTCCTGTAATAACCTTTATCTTTATTGCATAGATGGAAGGAAAGCTCAAGATCTGTTCAACTGGTATCTTTGTGTGACAGACTTAGTGTTAGCTCCATGCTTTATATACATAATATGTCCTCAGAGACTGCAAGGAAAGCAAACAGACCTCATCAATTTCTCTAATGATTCCTCTGAAAGATACTTTTTTTTTTTTTTTTTATCTTCGTTTGTATTTTTAGCTCACTTTAACAACACCTCTATTACCAGGCTGTCAGAGACCTCGTACATAGAATTTATGTTGGCTTTCATAAAGAAAAATTAGATGCTATCTCAAGGACAGTCTCTACTTTTAATGTCATTAAAGCTAAATGAGTTATTGTTGATATTCACTGAGGAACAGCAAATAGAATTAGATGGAGAAAAATCTTACTGATAAGATGATGTGCTGGCTGTAACTGTCCACTGCAGAGAAGAAGTAATTTATAAGCATTGCTCTCTTAAATGTATACACAGCCTGTACTTTATACTGTGTGGTTGGTTCTGTTAATCCCAGAGGAGGGATGGAGGCTGTGGAGAAGGGGTGTGGATATTAGTTATAACGCTGTATTTCTCGAGTAGCACTGAGGGTGTGGCTGGGCAGTTTGGCCCCAGGCATCCTCAGCACCCCCAGATGCTGAAGAGGAAAAGGCACCTGGTCTGAGCCCTTTGGCTGCTGGAGAAAAGCAGAGCTCATGGAAAGACGGAAGGATTTTAAGTGTGTTACTGAAAGGTGGTGTTCATCAGCACAGCACTAAGTGGTACTTCTGTTTCGAGGTCTGTGTTGTGTTCCACAGGATGGGTCAGGCTGGAAGGGACTACAGTGGTCTTTTGCTCCAGCCTCCCTGCTCAAGCAGGGCCATCCCAGAGCACATGGCACAGGATTGTGTCCAGACAGTTCCTGAGTATATCCAGTGAGGGAAACTCCACACCCTCTCTGGACAGCCTGTTCCAGTGCATGGTCACTGCACAACAGTGAAATTCTTCCACATTTTCAGGTGGAACTTCCTCTGCATCAGTTTCTGCCCAGGAAGTTCCACCTGTTTGATTCTCAGGGTACAACTGGTTATGACTGAATGATTTTCAAGTTTAGTATGGAAAGCTTCCCTCTCTATTAGGATAAAGAAGCAAAGGTAGGCTAGTGGTATTTCACACACTGGAAGATTCCTGCATCTCCATACTTTGCACTTAACACTACAGTATTTGCTTTAAATTCCTTCTGTAAAAGAATGAGGAAAGAAGCAAAACAGAGTTGAAGATTACCCTGTTTTTACCCAGCTTGCTCAGGCTCACAGGGAAAAGCAGAGAGCTCTATAGACGACAGAGAATTTTGTAAAAGGCTGTTTTCTATGGTAATCCCACCTGTCTATAGATCTGTGGGACAGATGTCATCAACTTTGTTGCTTGTGCAACTGAGAGCTCTTTAGCTGATAACTCCAAAGCTGGAGTGAAATGAGTATGGAGATCCCACAGCATATTCTATGGGCTCAAAGTGTCTGTGGAAAAAAAATGAGGCATTGAATTTCCTGGTAGGGAAGAAAGTGCTACATATTTCATTTTATGTCTGTGGTATAAAGACTGAGAAATTCTTTTAAGAAAGATCAAAAGTAGATGCATTTATATGTAACACCTTAATGTATAACTGTTTTGTTGGGGTATTGCAGAGAGCTATTGCAAATGAAAAAGAAATGTTAAAAGAACATTATTAAGCAATGAAGTTAAAAACCTGAAGGATAGAAAATGTCATTGCAAACTTAATTAGACCCCCTAATGTGTGTGCAGTGGGAAGGGCTTTAATTACCTGATCACAAACTATTTTTTGCACAGCATCCTCCATTCCTTTCAGCATAGAAACCGGATAGTCTTTAATTAATGAGCAGCTATTCAATATTTTTTCTTCTCAATATGCCATCTTAAGTTTTACTCACTGTATGCTCTTCAAACCAGCTACAGACCCATAATTATTCATTTCTTGATGGGAAATTCTTGTGAAGTACACTTCACAAGAAAATCTATTTTACAAATATTTGTTATTTTCACACCATCCAAAAGAGATTATGGGTTATAATGATTTTTTTTGAAAGCTAATTGTGTCACAAGGAAAAATCATAAATTAATTTGGAGTCTTAAAGCAAATAAAACTGTATTTCAGAAGTTTATATGCATTTGAAGAAAAAATTCAGTTTACTTAAGCTGCATATACTACCTGGTGAAAAAAAATCAGATCCCAGCATTTTAAATAGTTTTTTATCCTCCCTCTCAGCACCACCCCCCTAGCATAGGCTGAAAACAAGACTTTGACCTGTCCAAAGACAAAACCCAGCAAGAGCAAGAACATGCCTTGTGCCAGAGAGAACTGCTGCCTCCCTTGCTGTGTCATTAAGGAGCTGAGCCGCTCTCTTTGAGCTAGTAGAAAGCCACATTTAAAATTGTTGCTGTGAATCAGAGAGACCAACCCTGGTGATAGTGAGAGGTAGCAGTTGGAATAAAATACCTCCTCTATTCCCAGGAATGGATGCTTGCTCTGCATTTAAAAATCACTGGGTGGTGTACAGGCGTGCTCCTGGCAGCTGGGGCCTGAATCTTTTGCTAATGAGCAGAGTCGTGCTTGCTTCTTCTTTTGGCATGTCCGTCTGTGTGGTTTTCCTCACACCCTTTCCATAAGGTGGCCTCATCCAAATAATTTAAGGCAAAGTAGTATAAGTAGTTGCCTGAGAGGCAGGAGTGACCTGTTGCTGAGACCACTCTCTCACTTCCAGATGAATCTCTTGATAAGAGGATTAGTGGTTTTAAGCAAGTGGATAGAGGCACCAGCACTAAATGAAGTGAGCCAGAGCTTTATCCTTTAAGGCACAGTTCAAAACAGGTTCACAGATTTCTATTTAAATGCCCGCATTCCAGGTGTGCATAAGGGTCCATAAGGATTTGAGCCTAAAGTTTCCAAATTGTGGTTGAAAGCCTTGAAATCAGCTATTCTGCCTTGCTGTCACAGACTACAGGAACTCTTCCCATGAATCAGCATTTTTTGATGAAATGTAAACAGTATTTTAGAATAAATTTCTTCATTGTCTTTTTAGTTTGTCTCCATAAAACTGGTATCTCATAATCGGTAGTTCCATCTCTGAAGTGCAGGTGGGGTTAAAGTGTATTCTCCCAGGCCTTATGAATGAAACTGTTTTTCTGGCTTCCTCTCCTCTTGCTCATTTACTGTGACCACCCCCCCCCCCCCCCCCAAATTATGTAAGGATGAAGGTGTCAGAGGGAACACCTGCTTTATTGAGGAGCTGCACCTAGCACTGGTGATTTCCAGAAACATTCTCCACTGCTGGCTGAAGCCAGGGCCCTGCAGGAATAATAAATGACCATAAAACAGAGAGAGGGGAGGAGTTCACAGTAGAACCTACCGAAGTGAATGCTGATGCTTCCCAGCTTTTTAACTACCTGCTTGGCAGCCTTAATATTTTTGACAAAGAATGGTGGATTGAATGGGTGTGTTGGTGTGTGAGCATGCTGGTATCTGAAACCAAGTAAGAGTGGAATAAGCAAACCTGGTTGTGTGATTTTATTGAGCCTTCCATGGCTCAGAACTAGGCTGAGAGGCCCATATTTGCTGCTGTTAAATGTCTGCAACTGGCAGGAGCACCTATTTTTTCCTTGTCTGATCACTGCTAAAACGCCCTGCAAAACTAGATCAGAGTTTTTTCAGAAAGACCACCGAAGCAAAGTGATAATTATGAAATATGAACAGCCACAGTAAAATTGATATTGTTTCTCCTGGTCAGCTCTATGAACTTTGCAATCTTTTGGGTTGGATAAACCATTTCAATAATGGGCAAGGTCTAAGAGGACAGATCCCAAGGGGAATGCAGTCCTGGAGGTGCTCTTATCCTCCTTAGGATGCCTCCTTGCAAACATAAATTCTGTTTGCTGGGGAAGGAAAAGTTGAGTCTGTGATGAAGAATTTAACATGCAAATTATTATTAATTCTGCCTTCAATCAAAAGCGCACAGAGCAGCTACAAGGAAGAATAATAACAGTTAGAATAATTGCACTTAGATCCCCTAAAATGTGACACTCCAGGTTGTGTCAGTAATTTCAACTTCTAGCCAGGGAAGCAGCATATTTATCTTGTCAAAGAAGTAAAAGTTACTCCAGGTTTTAACAAGCATATGTCCTTTGAAACCAGTATATTTATTATATTTAACACCATGGAAAAATGGTTGAAGTCCCTCTTTTAAAGTAAGTAAAGATTGTGTACCTTTTAGGTGATATGCTGGACTCTTGAGTTTGTTTGTTTAATTCTTCTAACTGTTAATGTGACAGGATGTTGGGATCATCACTGTGTATTTGCTTAATTTATAGGTGAGAGGCTCCCCCCTAAATGGCCTCCATAAAAATATTATGCAACACCCAAGGGGGTTCTTAAAGTAGAGATCTTTCCTTCCTTTCCTTCCTTTCCTTCCTTTCCTTCCTTTCCTTCCTTTCCTTCCTTTCCTTCCTTTCCTTTCTCCATTAATTTCCTTTCACAAGCTGCTTATATTCTAAAACTTTAGGAACTTCACAACAACTTTATCCATTTTTTTCATCCACTGTTTAGCCATTGCAGTTCCTGTATACCTTGAAAACCATCTGTACATTAAATTATAGAATGCTTTTTCAGTTTTTGACTCTTTTGAGTATCTCAAGTTTCTTGACACCTACAATTAGTGGTAATAGCTTGGTGGACTCTGGATAATGGCTCTCTAGCAAGAAAGAAAAATAATATGTTTCTACATTGCTATTACTTTATAGGACTTTTACAGAAGTGTAGAACGAGTGCTCAGCTAAGATCAGAGCTGGGTGCTGCCATGCACCAGGAACATCCATCAAGTGAGATGATTTGTCCTTAAGAGGAGCTGTAAGTAGGTGAAAAAGTCTGACAAGGTATTACTTACCCCTATTTGACAGATGAGCAGTCAGGACCCAGGAACCATCTGGATTAAGTGGCAAAAAATAAATGGCTTTATGAGTCTTGATGTCCTGTTATTGTTCAATCCAGGGACTTGGATCTGGAGAGTGTTAGAAATTTCTTATGGTTTATGCAGCTAGTTTCTGTTGGCATGGGAGGGGAATGATGGGTAAGCAGTAGCATTTTGAGACAACTATCACCAGAGAGACTGTGCCCACCCTGAGAGCAGCCCAGGTGTGGGCACAGTCTGGTGGACTGGTGAACTTTCTTACTAGTATTTAACCTGCTAAATAGCTGTAATGGCTAATGCTGAAATATTCCTGTCTGGTTGGATAATGCATCTTAGACTGGCAAATGCCAAAGTTAACAGAATCTATTATACAGTGCTTTTTCTCAGTGTCACTGAAAATCATGCTGGATTTTTTTTTTTTTTTTAGAAAAAAGAGGAAACAAAATGTTACTTGATAGGAGAATAACATGATGCTTTTGTGAGAAAGACAGGTTTTTTTCAATTCAGTCAACTGTGGGGGTTCATGTGCTTTTCCTCACTTTAGTGGGATCACAGCAACTTGAAATTGGCTTGGGATGCAACAGCTAAACGTGTCACTTTGTGGCATTCATTTGGAAGTACACTACACAGGAATGCTGAATTAGCCCTCCTGCTGTGCGGCCGGGATGAGCTGGAGCTGAGTGATTGTAGTGTCAGAATGAGAAGTAGTTCAATGGCATAGAAGGGATGTAATTTCTGCGGGTACCTCAGGATGTGTACAGAACAGGCTGGGCTGTTAGTGGAGATCACTTGTAAGAGGAAATATGATTTCCTGACTATCTCTAATAATGTTAAATCTAATTCATATTTTCATATTCATTGCTGAGTATTATGCAGACTTGGCAAGTCGTTAAGGACAAAACAGAGTTACTGTAAGATACACGAGCACTGAAGCACAAGAAATTGAGACTCCAGATGTAAAATCATAGATACCAGGAGGCAGGAAGTTTGTGGGATAGGTGGAATGAGCACACTGCTGTGTTGGAAATTTTAGTGCCAGGTTGTAGCCTGAAAGAGTTTTAGGTGCTGTTCAGTGTAAGGTGTCATATTACTGCAATATATTAGATACATTTTCTTGTACACTATTTCAAGGAACAATGGAGGGTAAAAGACTTGTGGAAGAACTCATGCTATATGTCTGCATTTCTGCACGTTGAAGAGTTTAAGCTGTCCCATTTTTTAAAAATGTTTGCTGTCCATCCCCTCAACCTACGTGAGTGCCTTTTAATACAACTATTCACCACTAAAGGCAGTTTCAGCAGTATTGCTTCTTTTCTAAAAATAGGCTGCAAGAGCATCTTTGTTATCTGCAGTGTGAATTGTTTTAGTCGGAAGCTGCTTTGCTACAGTATCATTTCTTAAATTGCGTATTACTTTAACAACCACATCCACCCAAAACATGATTGTGACTGAAGAAATACAATTCTGAATCACAAAGTGGAAGGCACAAGGGTTTAGATGCAAGTGACACCAGTTTTCATTTTGCATGTATATACAGAGGAATTGTGATTTACAGCAATATGCATGGTCTTCTGTTTGCAGCAATGCCAAGACAAGACCAGGCCGGATGGGGCTCTGAGTAACATGGTTTAGTGGAATGTGTCCCTGCCCATGGCTGTGGGGTTGGAACTAGATAATCTTTAAGGTCCATTCCAACCCAAACCATTCTATCATCCTGGGAAACCAAAATTCAAGTGTAGATTAAAGTATCTCCCAGTGAAATGAGCAGAATTTCAGTGATGAAAGAATGTATTGCTGAGAATCATTTGAGTGACATTCCTTAATCATGTTCTCAGAAGGTGGTACGTGTTTCAGCAGCTGTAGTGTGGGTTTGTGAGAACTGTTGTCCAGATCAGCATAAACCTTGAGAGGTGAGCTGGCTTTGTGCATTCCTAGCACTGTATTAACCACTGCTTGTTGCTGAAGAGTGTCCTTCACTCCTTCTCAACCTATCTTGCTTTGCAAATACAAGATTTGGATTGAAAATGTGTGCAGGAGCCTCCTGTGGCAAACAGGCAGAAAGCCAAGGACTGGTGGAGCCTCTGTGAGGGGCTGGTGGGGAATGTTGGCTCAACATGACCGAGATAAGCCACTGGTGCAGTAGATGCATCAAAAGCCTTGGCAGTGGTTGCTGCAGGCACATCTGAAATGGCTTTTCTAGCCCTGGGTAATGCTAGAGTCATCAGAGAGAGTCCGACAGGCACATTTTTCAGTGACCTAAAATAGCATTACATGTAGTCAGTAGGGCAGACTTTTACTCCTCAGGAAAGGTTTTTCACTCCTCAGTGTACGTTACATAAGTTTTCACAGCTAGGAATTTAGGAGCTTCAATGACAGCTATACACCACTTCCCACACATGCCCACCCCCCCCCAGAAAAGGGGGGAAAAAAGCTCTCATTTCCAAGTTGACATTAATTATGTTGTGATGAGTTTATAGTGGGGCAGTTAATAATGCATTTAAGAAACAAGATATGGTCACATTATTGTTTCCCTATTTCATTTTTTTCTTGTTTTAGTCTATTCCCTGCATTTAATATTTAAAACGAACAAGCACAAGCAAACAGAGAAAACTTGAAAGGCCGAAAATCAAAAAAAATCACAGAACCTTTCCACTTACATAATTCAATTAAACACATTCTTCCCATGATGCATTGAGGAAATATATTATTACAGACACAAAGCACTTTGTAGTGTTGTATTATTAACTCCTTCTGGGGCCAGATGGTTTTTCTGCCAGATAGAAGGAAGGAGCAATAGGATGTAATATCAATTAACCTAATTGCTATGGGTCTTTCAACGCTAGGGTTTATGTGCATTCCCAGAAAGGGGATACAAAAATTTGTACATTTAGGATTTCCAGATCTTCGGAGAGAGTTTAAAATACCCTGATATTACCCCGATGAGAGCTGTGTGCTCATCTGCCTGAGCAGTAAAAATAGGCTATTTTTATTTAACTGGATGGTGGAAAGCTAGAGATTTCTCACAGCAGTCCGATGGCAGATTCAAGATTTTACATATGTCAAAACAAAGCCATCTGGATTTGTTTATATTGCAGTTAGTCTTTTGCAGGAGTCCAAGTGGCCACTTTAGCATCAGCATAACAAACAAACACAGGTCGTGCTACAGCCCTTTCCAGTTTCCTGGGCCAACGTGGAGAGCCCTTCGCTTACACATCTGCAGGATGAGTGTGTGTTAGCCAAACAAAGTTATGGAAATGAAGACAGGGTCATAAGAAATCCCATCTAGACATGAAATCATATGTTAAATCATGAGTTAAAAGACTGAGTCCCCGTTTTAAACATTCTCATTGCCTTGCCTTTTTTCTTCAATTCTTTCACCTCTCAATCCCGTTGCATTACGTGAGCATAGATTTTATTATTTTTGTTTATGAATGCAGGATTTATTCAACAGAAGATTGAGTTTTTTACGGTGTTTTACATAAATAAAACATTTTACTTTTGAGTTAAAAAACAAACAAAACCAAACATTCCTGCTTGAAATAACAGAAATCTTTTTTAATTGATTGAAGGCAATTAGCAAGATTGATTGCTCAACCCCCCTGCAGTCCAGTTAGGAATGGTTCATTGTGCAAGTGATAAATTAAGATGGTTTGCAAAGTTCCTGGTGGACTCTTGATTTGAGGTTATGATTTTGTAACAAATCATGACAGAGCAAAGCTATCAAGTGGTACTGTCTCTCCTTTAAAGAGACCTCCAACTCAGCTGGCAAAGCCTTTTCTATCTGTCTAGGGAGACAGCAATCTCTCAGTTTTATGGTAGTTTGGGATGGGAATGGCTTAGTAATGTTCATTGAAAAAGAAATTAATACATAAATATGTAATTAATGGGATCTCCAGCACAGGTTAGGTTAGTTTGTAACATTTGTTAGCCAGTGGGGTCCAAAACCTTTCAAGTCCACTTCAATTTAATTTTCTCTAATTGTCAGAGCTCACAGGTAGGTTTTCCTGGCTCTGTGCTGTTATTTCCTGTGTCTAGAGTGGGGCACAGATCAACTCACACATTGTCCCGAGCACCAGGCACGGGACTTGCCCTATGCAGCCCAGGAAAGTGTTTGAAGAAGTTCGTATTTGGGGTGATCTGATTGTGCTTTGGGTCATTATGGTCAGGAAGGGCAGAGTTTGTGACTTTTGTCCCAACTGTGGTGAAAACAAACGCTTAGGGTGACCTTAGAAATACACCATGTCTTTTCTATCTACCTTTAAGGTACAAAAAGAAAGAAAGAAGAGTTCATCTGCCTCAAATGTTCATTTGTTTTCTTTAGTAGGTAATGGGAGCTCTCATGAGCATTAGAAGTATGTCCTGGCCCTCCTGATTTCTGCCAGCTGCTCTCCACTGGGTAGGGGAGGCTGGTAGTGTAGCTGGAAGGCTTGGAAGCTGGAGTGTTCCCCACTTTGTCCCTCTCCATCTGTTTGGATTTGGAACTGGAAATACTGTTTGGATTGAGAACCTTGGAGAAAGTCAGCAAATCCCCGAGAGCTGCCAAGTGTGGTAGTTCCTGGTGGCTGTGATGAAGCCCTAAGTCTTGGAGACTTGGAGGATAAATGAGTGATCGTCCTTGCTGGGCTGCAGCTGAACTTGTCTAAGCCATGGCTGAACAATGGCATAAATTAGATTTATTAAAGAAAGGTGCTGCTTTTGTAGCATCAATTTAGTCAAAATGTGATGGTGACGATGGTGGATGGGTCTTTGTGCATCCTCCCCACCCCACACACCCCCTCTCCCTTTCTGGTCTCTCTGATGGGCACTCAGAGGGTTTGGGTTTGTCCCAGCATAGGAAGACAAGGTGGGTATTGCAGGAAGAGCTGTCTGCATGCTTGCATAATTGAAGTATTCCAGAGACGGGGGAGCTGAGATGCTCACAATTGACTTTGGTGCACATTGGCAGGCATAAAGGTCTAAAACACTGCTGGAAACTGGGCCAACTGGGCAAATTGGTCTGCTGAGGTTGCAGGCAGCTTTCTGGTGAATGCCCCCCACCCCCACCCCCAGCAGGGACACCTGCAGGGTACATCCAGCCCAAAGATGAAGATTTTTTTTGTAAGAGCTGTGTGAAAATGTTCAAGTAATAATCTTCAGTTCTTTAATTCTGGATGAATTTGAGGCAGAAATGTCTGTTTAAAGTAAAGAATATATTCTGAGAAATTAGTATGTCATTAAAACGAGCACTAACATTCATTTTTTTTAGTAGTGTGGATGTCCATGTAGTTCTGAATCTTCCTAAGTGCGATAGAGTTTGCAAGGATGGGCAGCTAGGAGGGAGGGAAAGGAAACTTGGTGGACCATGATTCCAGGTCTCTGTTTGATTTCCAAATAACTTTGCAGTTACGATCCCTGGTTCTGACTAGTCAATTTATGGATAAATTTTCCCTTTGAAAAACTACCTGTGTCAGTACTGTGGTTTTTTTTTCAAGGCAAAGGATCATTTTTGGTGACATTTTTCAAAGAGAAACTTTGAAATTAAATTAGATTTTTATTGTTTTTCAGATTTCTCCTGTTCAGTATAGTTATTGGAAAATAAGCCAATGAATAAATAGTTCACAAATAAAATTAGTTGGGTTTTTGTTGTGGTGGGTTTTTTTTTTTTTTTTATTCACAGTTTCCTATGGAATGTCACCAGCTTCAAATAAGAAATTTCTTTAATACGTTTCTCTGGGGGAAAAGGAATAGATGTTTTTCAACTCTTCTGTCAGTGTATGCTCTGAGACACTGAATAATTCCGAATCTCAATATACTCCTTTATCTAACAGCTTATATGTTTTATTAGTTTTGTGGTTTCTGAGGTTTTGTTTTTTCTTTAGAGGATTGGTGAAGAGATCAGTACAATTTAGTGATAGATTTGACATTTCAAATAGACAGACCTAGAAATCTGACTAGAGAACACATGTCTAGAAGTCCCTAGCAAAACAAAAGCTGCCGGGTCCACAAGTTATCTGAAAATTATGTTGGGTGTTTGGCTTTCATGTTCTAGTAAACATGAATAATAATTCCCCAATCTCCTGCTATGTCTGTTATTCATTATTTTATGACTCCGTGTTGTATTCTACTTCAGACATCAATTTTCAGGCTAAAAAATCCCAGTCTGTTTAATCTTTCAACATTCTGAAGATATTTTATACCATTGGCCTACTTTGTGGCTGTTTTCTGTATTTTTTTTCAGTTCAACTATACATTTGTCAAATGGAGAGACAAAAGCTTCACAGTTTTCAAGTTGGGGTCACATAACTGTTAATATATAAAGTTATTTTGATACTTTCTGGATGGCTGGTTCTCTTTTTTTTTCCTTGCAATTCCTAATAACTTCTTCAGTTTTTTGGCCATTTTGAGTCCAGAACTGATATTTCCATCCAGCAGTTTACAAGGCTTCAAGATTCCTGAATGACAGCAGCAGATTTCCAATGTATCTCAGAGGGGGTGTGTGGTGAGGATGATTTTGTCTGTGTGGTGTGGTGCTTTATATTTGCTGATCCTCTTTATTTTCCATTTTACTGCCTGATCGTTCCATATCATCAGATCCTTGTGCAGCTTTTCTGTCAGTCTTTATTTTGACAAGCCAACAACTTCTGTGTTATCACGAAGTTGTGTTAGTTCTCTGTGCTCGGTGTTTTTTTGGTATGACATTTAGGAAGCCAGAAATAGCATAGATCAGACTAGATTCCCATAAATGCACATTTTCTTTTGTCATATATGAGCTTGGTTTGGTTGTTCTTTTTTCTTTCAGTGATTTTCAACAAAAGTTGATGGAAGTGCAAGTGCATGGTATCAATTATAGCATCATTATCAATCCATAAACTGTTTCCTTTGAAGGCTAATAATAAATTTGTAAGGTCTGTATTCCCTCTTAAAAAACAAGATGACTTTTAGTCATTATATAAGGATCTGCTTGTTTGTTTATTCTGATTTTTAAAATAGTTTCTACTAATTTATGGGTTTATTTGTATGTGGGTACCACGGTCTGTCTTAAAGCCTCTTAAAATATGCCCCTGCATTTTCCACCTTCTGTTTCTCTGCTAATGAAGTAAATTTCCTTGATAGGATAGCCATCACAGCTAGTAGTTGAGCAATTTTATATTGAATTCCTGAATTGTGGAAGAACATTAACTGAGCTTAGTGGATTTTCTCTCCTTATTTTATATGCTAATTCAGTACTTCAATTGAAAATAATTTTCTCACCCATAATGGAAAAAGAGCATAGAGTTGGAAATACCCTAAGCTGTATCCTACACTCTGCTCTGATGAAAAGAATTAATTCACTGTCTCAGCTATGGCTTTGTCTTCTTCAAGACTGTCTTGCAGAATTTTTATCAGTTGTTTTTTTTTTTTTCCTATCACATGTTCATAAGGGTGTTTATTGATGTTTTTTATGCCTTTTATCGAATACTCTAAAAATTTTAAAATTCTGTGTTATGCTGGTATTCTGTACTTACAGAGCTGATCCCAATTTCCATTTTATCCTTTAATTGTGACTTCTTCTTTAGAGGAGAGTCTTCCTTCTTCAAATAGCTTCTCAGTCTCTGATTTTACCAGATGGTTTTTACTTCTTTCCTTTTAAAGAAATTTGTTTTCAGCATAAGTGGTTTTGATTTATTTTAAATCTCCAATATGATGACTTCAAAATACTTACCCTGTCGTTACTTTTAATTTCTAGCTAACAAATCCTAGGTTTTATGTATTTTGGTTTTTGAAGTTAATGTCTGCTTTAAAATAATACTTTAAGTTTGTGTGTATGTGTGTAGTTCTGCATTTATGTGTTGAATTACAATTTTGTGTGGCCAGTTTTGCAGAGAAGCTCCTCAATAGCAGTGTTTTCATCCTGAGTGCTGGTTAAGTCTAAAGAACACATAGTGTCTGTGTGTTGGGTACCTTGCCTTCCAATTCCAGCAATTATGCATTTCTGTTTTCTAAAATTTGGAGTTTAAGATGATCTGACAGTTTCACTGTGTTCAAAGCTGAAAAAGGCTTCTCTCTGTTTTCTCTAGTCCTGGATCTTTTATTAATGCCTTATCTACCACTGAGTGAAATGACAACATCACGTTGTCATGTTTCTGATAACCCAGACCTAACACACTAATGTGGAAGAATTTCAATCCATATTGATTTTAGGGTGGTCAGTAGTAGCTCTGTTGCCTTCTCAAAGGCGTAGCGACCTGGTTCGACAACGGCATGGCAGCCACCCCAGGCTGCTCGGGCCAATTACTCACTGACCCCAATGTGGTGGATGGCAAAATGGCGTTTATTACCCTACCTCGTGGGGTTAGATAGTCAGGGGGCTTCTCTACGTCACGGGGGCCGTTTAAGTTTAGCTAGGGTTAGTAAAAGGAGTGGAAAAGTACTGGAGTTAGGGGGGTTGCATACCACAGGGGGTGATAACATATCACAGGGGATGATGGGGGAAGGGCCCTACCACTTTCCGTCACATCCCGAGATCTTCCGCAGCGCCTGTCCCTATCTACCACATAGCTCACTGTCCCTATTGCCTTCTAACCTTTCTTTCAAACATAGCACCTTTCTTTTCACTAGTGTTTCCCATTCCATCCTTACAAACTTTGTACTCTTTACTGCCTCCTCCATGTGGCTGCTTTCCACTCGTATGTCTGCTGGGATGTGTTTTCAAACACACAAGGCATAACCCAGGTTAGTTACACTTCCAGAGTTAGCACATGTGCCTTTGACATAACCATAGAGAACTGCCTTGGCAGGCTTGGCCTAAATTTCCTGAGGCTGTGCTTTACTGGTTAAAATGAGTGCATTTTGTCCATTTCTGTCCTGTAATCAAGAGTATGGACTTTAGCACAATTCATTCCTCAGCAAGGCACACAAACACCAGTATGGGGAGAAATTGGACTCTTTGGAAATGCTAGTCTGACTCTCCAAGGATGCCATATAATAAACAATCTGGGAGCCTGCAGAGTTGCTGCATTTTCCTTTAGTCATAATGTGTTGATTTAGTGGTGTTTTAAAGAACTGCTGTCAAAGCTGTGTGTTCTCCACATGGGTAGTGGTTCAGGTGTTCATTAATGCTCTGCTGCAGAAACTTGGTGGGTTCAAATGTGCATGAGACTGTAGCATTGCTGCAGAAGCACGTGAGGGCATTCCAGTGTCTTTCTTTGTTAGAAGTTAAATTTGTATATTTACAGAGTTCTCTTCTGTTTGCCAGAGAACAGGCTCATCTTTGAAGACTGAACTGTGAACATCCATCCTAGCCCAGCTTATTATTCAGGCCTCGCTGTGTGCAAAAGGTTTGAAAGGAAATCCTGTAATAGGTTAATTTTCCTCTCTGTGGGTTGCATTATCTAAAAACACTTGCTTCTTTCTTCCCTTCTTTGTTACTTTTCAAGGTGTAGCTACTCATACTGCTTTCAGGATAAAAAGAAAAACACCTTAAACACAATGCCTTCATCTTAATATTTGCAAAAAATGTTAGGTGTTCTTATTTCTTGTTCTAAAGGCGAGCTCTTTCATGGATCCTATTCACAGATCCTTTCTTTCACCTATGATCAGGAGATAAAAAGAATAAAAGAGCCCTGTGTGCTAGATTTCCCACCTCAGGAGAAGGGCTTGTTAAGGAGCTATTGATTTCCTCTCTCCTCAACTCCCTCCTCTTTTCCCATACTTCCCTCTCTCCTCAACTCCCACATCTTTTGCCATACTTAAATGGGAAAAACTGATACCATTGGAGAGGCTTCTAAGATTTCTAGTTTGCAAGTGTTTACCTAGCTACGACTTAGGGAAAAACTATATGGAAGTGAAAGGAAAAAGGACAACTTGAAAAAGGAGTGGTAAAAAAGGTCTCTGAAAAAGCAAACTGTTCGATTTATAGAATCATAGAATATGCTGAGTAAGAAGGGCCCATCAGGGCCCTCCTTTGGATACTCTCTAGCAGCTTGGTATCTTCATGTTGTGGCACCCAAAACTGCACATGGGACTCAAGGTTGAGGCCACACCAATGCAGAGTAAATTAATTATAATGCCTCTTAATTTGTATTGAGGCATTATATTGAAATTATTGACATGGCATTTTAAAATATGATTCTACTTTTCCTTTCATTTAAGCTATTTCCATTCACTGAAGCTGTGACTTTGATTTGATTCCTTTAAAGTGTCTGTTGAAGTAAATATTGGGCTGCAGGTCTATACAGAAATAAATTAATTTTCTTAATATGCTTACATTTCTAAAATGGCATGGGAGGCTCCTGAGCCTAGTGCCATGGCATGCAAGGTTGAGGAGTATTTCCATACCTCATTATTTGTTGTTCCTTTCTTAAATGGAGGCGTACAGCAGAGGATGACAACTTGCAGTCTTTGTTTGCCTTCCGATGGGTGATCCATTACAACTGCTTAAAAACTGGTGATCATGCTATGTAAATCAGCATCACATATCTTGCTGTTCGAGGGTGCAAAGACACAGATTCTGTAGGATGATCCTCCTTGGGGAAGGGACAAGAATGAAATTGTTACTGAAGGTCCTAGGGACAGTCCAGCATGATGCATCCCAGTTTGCACATTTACAGAAACATCTTTTGCATAGAAACTCCTCTTGTTGCAAGGAACTATTTCCACGTTCCTTCCCTTGTGTTCATCCACACGGGGGTAATGCTCATTTCAAAATATGTTTTTTACAAGCACTGAAATTTCAAACTTTCTGAAGTTCCCATATTCTTCTAATTTCTAAAATAAAAGTAATAGAACAGTTTTTATTGATGGTCTGATGTGATCTCAGACCTGCCAAGTGTGTCACGACTCCATATGTCCTACCATAACTAACAGGTGTTATTTGTATGCCAGCAAAAATTACACCTCAGAGTCAGAATTTCAGCCCTCCTCCTTGGATCACTAATAGAAAGTTACTTTTTTTTTTGTGCTGTATTTTAGAGAACATCATGATCTTTAGAGCCTACTGCTGAGGATTGTTTGGTGTGGTTGGCGTAATGAAATGTGTGGTCGAAACATAATGGGCAGACATGCATTTGGAAGACATTGCACATCCGCCTGCCAAGATGCTGCAAAAGCTCATCTTACTCTATTGCAGGAGGAAGAGATGTGGTTTCTTTAAGTTGCTTTAGTGTCCTCAAGATTAATTTAATGTGGTTCAGTGATGGACCTCAATGTGAAAGTGGAATGACAAGACTCAAATCTATGCAAGCAAGCATTACAGTAATGGTTTTGTAGGAGGAAGATTTGTCAATTAAATTTAGCCCTCCTGTGGTAGAGACAAGTCTGTGTAACTCACTAGGCCAAGACTATGGCTGATGTGCATGAGCATGGTTTCACTGCTCTGAAGGGTGAGATTGTGGCTTCATTGCCACCCACGTGGAAGAGCAGTAATGGGTGCTAGTCTGAGGGCAGGATCAGGCTGGGAATTTTCCTGGTGATGTCCTTAACCCAGGCCCCAGGGAGGCAGCAGACTTCCCTAAGAGGAGGATCTGCCCAGAGTATTGAACCCTCTGTTCTCCTCGGAAGGGAGTTGCCTACAATGATAACCTGTCTTTTCTTCCTTATGGAAGTTGCTATGGGGCTGGGGGGAGGAGGGCACAACAAAAAATGTGTGTGTAGGCACCTGCATTTCAGTGTGTTATAGAACACTGGAGAAAATCAAGCCTACCTATTTTTCTCCTTCCACAGGATATTACTTTACTGATCCGAATGAAAATGCTATCAAACTTTATAACAGTGAAATATCATGAGATAATGAAGCACAATATTCATCTGAGGTCACTGTTGCATGGAATAACTAACACCTCTCTGGTGTCATCTTGCTGGATCCGTCTGGCAAATTACAGCCAGAGAGACATCGAGTGTACAGCACTAGCTATTTAAATGCACTTTGATGAAGCTAAACACAGGGAAGGTTCCCAGAGTTCCCCAACACTGCCAGACATAAATACATTCACTGCATTGTTAATCCCACTAATTTAATGTAAAGCATGAAGGTCTCCATGAGATTTACGCAGAACAGCTGAAATCTATGATTAGTGTTGGCAGCAGAAGAGCAGTTTCAGTCTGTTGGCTAAGGTTAATCTAGTCGAGGTACTAGGGAAATATTTATCCTTGTTGTGATTTAGTTTAAAATACTATCTTTATGTAGGATTGCCTTTAAGATAAAGTGCAGGAGTGAACAGAAGCAGGAATTAGCTGCCGACTTTTAGCTTAGACTTGTAATTTACAGGTTTAATTTTGCTGCTTCTTGCTTCTATTATTATTTATTTATGTAGCAGTGATAATATTACCAGCAATAACAGCTTCACCTCCAGGTGCTCCAAAGACAAAGCTGATTCTAAAATCTAAAGATAGGGATCCATTCTCCATCAATGGAATGCAATTATGTGAGATGCAGCTTCACATATATATGCAAAGAGTGTCTCAGCAGGGTAAGGAAATTGCACTTGGTTCATTGCTGGGAAGAAGAAGGGCAACCTGCCCAACTGCAGATTGGATCAGGCACTTGGGCTACGTCTGTATGAGGAAATGGAAGAAGACAGAGACCGTTTTCCGTCCTGAGGTCAAGTGAATGTAGCTCATGTATTATCCATTTGGTAAATTTGTTTTTCTTCAAAAGAGATCACTGTACCCAAGATGCCTGTTGGGAAGGGTCACTGGTGGATACAGTATCTCAGACTTTGCCAAGGTACAGTCTGGCAGACTCTGGAAACAGATTGACACTAATTTGAACTGTTTAAAGATGAAACTGTCCATTTCAGTATAGAAAGGTGCTGCTGAACAAAGCCAGAGAATAAATTAGAATTTTCTAGGGGTGAATCAGAATGGGGAAAAAAATGTGCAAAGGGTTAAGAAGTTCTCCAATATTTTGCTTCATTTTCTTTGGTCTAAATAGAAATGTTTCACTGTCCTTAAGGGACCCAAGAAACTTCATGTTTCTAATGTCACCATCATTACACACGTTTTTTATTTTGATACAGACCTATTTAGGAAATAATATTATATAGATTGTCTTAATGGCTATTATTTAATTTTTTTTAAATGCTTTCACTTGCAAAATATTTTGATGATGTAAAAATGATGGATTTTATTGGAAAATCTGTGATTAGTTCTACTAACTGTCAGCAGAAGGATAATAACCAGCATCCTTAATATAAATGTAGTTTACTTTGGGCAGTCATCTATCTGATGTTAATGACATTGTTAACAGCATTTGTTCCTGTATTTGGAAAGTAACTAACCAGACAGAAAGGTATTCACGCAGTGTAATGGGGTGGATTAGCAGCAAATAACCTTCTCACTTGAGCAGATCATTTAGGGAAGTGATGAATTAGTATGGACCCTGACACATTACTGCATCTCCTCTCCCCTGGACTGCCCTGCTTGTACAGAAACTGCCAGTAGCTCAGAGGTGTCTAAATAATGCTCAGGAGCCTGGGCAGATGCTGCATTGCTGGAGCACAGCAGTCAGCCCCTCAGTAAGTAACAAGTGTAATGCAGTCCCAGTAGGACTCCTGCTTGATCACTGCAGCCAGTCATTTTAATCTTTGCTGTAGAGGGAAGTTTAACTACCTCTTTGTAGATGATTTTTTTTTTTTTTTTCCATTAGGGCATGGAGGGATGAGATGGAAAGCTGTCACTTACTCAGATAATATGTTATGGGAGGATAATTTTGACAGGTGCCTCTTCTATTCTTTTCCCTCCTGCTCCTCCTTAATAGCAGCTCTGACAATGTGCCAGGGGACATTGTTTCAGAGGTTATTGTCTGACAGTGTGCCAGGGGGTATTATTTCTGAGGTTCTTGTCAAGGATGGGTGTTTCACAGAGAAAAATGTAGCTGCTTTTGGGAAAGAAGAAACATAAGCAGAAAGGAGGCTTCTATGAAGGTAGGATAGGGTTTAGACTGGCTTGAGTCATAGTACTCAAGCTGGAAGCTGAAGCATGAGTCTGGAAACAGGCAAATCAGCTCAAAAGGCTGTTAACGAGAAATAACTGGTTGCCTCTTATCATGAAGACCATGGTGTATTTAAAGGAAAGAGACATGAAGTGGTAAGAGATGCTCAGAGGTGACTGCTGTGCTAAGTGGACACAACCTGCCCTCCAGCTTTTGGTCCCTAGACCAGGCTAGCAGCCATTTCTTCTTGGGCTCAGGCCGAAACCTGCTTAAATTGGTGGAAAAAGCTCCCATTGACTGTCCTAAGCAGGCAAGTTCCTCCAAGTAAATGTACTTCATTTCTACAGATGGTTTGAAAGAGTACCAAAAGAAAATTTAACTTGCCTCTTGAGAAAGAGAGGTGGGAAAACAGAATACTTAGGTTTGCCATCCGTGTGCCAAATGTAGCTGTGTGGTATTGAAAACAGAGCTCAAACTTCAGCTCTTAAAGGACCTGATCAGTCCTTCTTGTCATCCTTTCCTTCTCCCCATGGTCTGGCCCCCTCTAACAGCAAAATAATTTTTTAAGGCCAGGTGCAGAAAGAGAACAACTCCCAGGGGCCAGGTCCTGCCATGAACTCCAGAGCTGGGCACTGAACTCACCCTCCAAATGAGGAGGAGCTTTTAGCAGCTCCCAGTCTGGGCACAGGGCAAGAGAGATGACAGCAAAGCCATTTCAGCCTGTTTCTTTGTGACAAGGTATTAACAGTTCTGGCTTGATGTGTTAGGCAGGACTTCTTCCATTACATAAGCAAAGCAACGTTTTTCACCGTTGGCATTAACAGGATGCAGAAATGGTAAAATGTGAAAAAACCCCAAACATTTAAGACTTTGAAATCATATTTTAGTTTTTATATCTTTTTGTGTTTTAGGGCTGAGCTGAGGTGAAAGGGGCGAGTTTCTAGAATTGCCTGAACTGACAGTTACATTTGATTTGCACTGAAACTAAGTGTATTTCTTAATTTTCATTGTTACAGAAAGTAACCACAAACCTGTCCAGGCCTAAGGTGCAGTTGGCAAGCACTGATGCAGTATAATTTTTCTGTGAAAAGAAACCCATTAAAATCAGAGGCTGCTGAGTTTCCATGTGGTGTGTTTATGTCAGTATTGTGTCCTTGTCATGGTAGCCCTTGGTCTCTTTCCACACATATAAGCAGAGACAGAGGACCCCTGCCATAACTTGGTTTTAGTCACTGGCTTCCTCAAAACCTGGATTTAATACCCACACCTGGTAGCCCCACTGAATTGCATTCTGGGTAACACAAAGTTCAGCACAACCGAAATCCCATTGCCTTTGGAGAAGATAAAAGTCAGAGTTTGTTTCAGCCTTAAAAATGTGAAAAGGTAGGCAATGCTTTCTCCTTCCTCTTTCAGATTTTCATGCTGTTTCTTCATTGAAAATTCATGCTTTCTTTAAAGTGCATGTACGCTCAAGTACTTGGGAGTCATTCACCAGGAAGTATGTTCTGTATCACAGCACAAACTCCTAGCTTGTGATCTTTGTCATCCGGCTAAGGAAGTTTAAAGGGGAGAATGACATAGTTTTACTTATAAGTACTGCAGTTTTGGGATTTATGACAGGCTTAGCTGCTTTTTGTCTCCCTTTGGTTCCTTCACTAAGCTCTGGATAGCTTGAATTAAGTGCCCTCTTGTCCTTTTTCTTCAGGCTCTGGAGGCAGCACACTGTGATGTCACGGGTGAGATTTGAAGGTGGAGTGCTCTTTTCTGTGCTTTTACTTCTTTTAGTGAAGGTTGAAATGTTGTAAATTGCGAACATCTGTGCTGTATGCCCTCTGCACATTTATAATCTGATTATTTTTCTCCCCTCAATTCAGCTCATCAGAGTTACTTTGGCAGAAATGAGAGTTTTCAATATGTCTTAAAATACCTCCCCTAGAAGGCAGTTAACCTCGGGTCTGCCTCGTCACTGTTCAGGCTGAGGATTGTGCCGATGTTGCTGCTTGCATACTCATTTGGAACCCATCCCATTACCCACCTCACAGAGTGGGAGAGCAGAATGTATTCAGCAGAGCCGTTATGGGAACCACCTTCTGCAGGTCTGAAAATAAGTTGCCATTTGGTGTGCAGAGGGTTCATGCTGGGGGAGGCTGAGATGAAGTCCTGCGTCTGATCTTACCTGTTGAATTTATTAGGCTTTCATGAGCAGACACTTGCACCCAATTTCCACTTGTCTGTTGGGAGGTGGAGATCAGTCTAAGAGTTTGGCCAAAGGAAGATCTAAAGCTCATCAAATCTCACTGGTATGATCTGGCATAGCTCTGAATTAATGCATGAGGTAAAGAAACAAATGTATGTCTGCAGGGTTATCAAACAACTGTCATATTTCACCACAGTTGTGTGACATTTTCCTGAGCTGCCCTTGAAAAGCTTTTGGGATCCCTCTGAATGGGAGAGTTGTAAAAATAGCCCATTTAGTTAAATCGTTGTTTTTCTTGAGGGAGTCATCCATGCAAATTTCAGGCAACAGCAGCGGTTTTGAGATTTAAGCTTCTTTTCAACATTTTCATTTAAGCTGGAATTCCATTTTGTCCTATTTCACTATATTCCATGCACTAGGCGAGCTGAGCCTTGGGAAGAGTGTTGTATACGCTTGTCTCATTGCCATTCTTCCCTGCATGCTGACAGCTGCTGCCCAAGAGGCAGCACTGAGCCGGTCGGACCCTGCTCCAAACCACTGCAGCTGCTCTCCCCTCACCTTTTCATGCCAGTGGGACCTGCCTTTGCTGGCTCATAAAAAAAGCCTCATAAAATATTACTGTGTTGCTGTGGTCTGTGTCACAGCAGAGCACCGTGCAGCCAGGCATTGTGAAACGAGCTTGGTCTGAGGGGCAGCCCTAGCCAGCTGTTAACCTTGTGGCCGCTGCCACTGGGGAAAAGTTTTTGCCTTCAAGAAGCTGGTGGCAAAATTTGGCACTAATGGAACGCTTTGATTTGTAAGCCCCATAGAATGCCAGAGGCAGAATTTCCCAGGTAAATCATCAGTCTGTTGTGTTTACAGGGCTTGTTAAAAGACACAGATTGAAGTGTTGTGCTCCCTCCCAGAGCAACTGTGTTGCATGGGAAATGCAGGTGCTTTGTTTTCTGCACTTGTTTGTCATTTTGTTCCTGGGAATTAATCCTTATCCACAACAAGTTGTAATAGGGGCCATTTCTCAAGAGGACCTCTGCCATTCTCACCGATAGGTTTTCTGTTAATCAATAATGTAACCTCCAGGGCTTCGAAATCTGGTACTGCATCCTAGTTTCATCTTCTTTAATGGATGGGTTTTTTCTGTGTCAGCTGTGGATCTAAGTTTTCAAGTGACCATCTGTGGCAATTGGTGCTATTCAATCAATGGTCTACAGCCCACAGGTGGTCCATAAAGCATCAAAAGGTGGTCTGTATAGCAGTGGGAGTTGGGAGGGAAAATCAAAGCATTCCTGAAGGCACACACACAGTGACACCCCGCTGGCAGCAGCAAGCAGGGATGTGCCAGCTGCACATGGAACCATCTCGTAGGCACAGATCAATGGGTACAGCACTGCCTGTGGAATTCCTTTCCCCAAAAGGGTCGTTAGCTCTTTGCTTATTAGAGAAACTTGAGAAAAAAAGTGTTGTAAGGGTTGTATAGGACTTCTGAGCAGTTTAGTTTTACCAATGTAGCTCTTTCAGTGTGGGAAGGATGTTTTTGCACAGTTGCCCATCATGTTCGGAGTGAACTGATCTGGAGGCTGGATGTGGATAATTCTGGCTCTTGCTTGAGGTGTTGAGGGAAGATACCTAGCAGAGAGGCCGGTGGGTAGGCAGCTATGTCAGCTTGCAATGGGTGTGGTACAGCTGTGAATCATTTCTCTGGCAAAACCACCTCCTTGATGGCACAGGCAGTCCCTAAAGTATGCTGGACACCCCATCTTGTTTCATAGTATTAAGGTGTACTTTGTCTTTTGTCTCTTAATTTTCACCCTTACTTTCACTCTAGTCACTGCATTTTAAGCTTTTCTTCACATTTGGGAAGACTGGAAAGTCTCTGTTCTTTTTCTTCTTTCTTTTTTGTGTTATGAAAGGTGAGGCTTCTACATAATCACAGGACTCCAAGAACATGAACCTTTGGAGCAAACAAACAGAAAACCACACTTCTCTTTGTGCATCTTGTATATCCATGAGTGTCTTACTAAAAATGTGAGGACTGCCACAGCTGCGATTGTGAGGCTTACTCTCTACTGATGATTTCATTACTGAGAAGAACAAGATTTTTCTCTTGAAATATAAGGAGAAAATCTCTGAAAGACTCTCTGCTGGAATTTGAACTTGGCTCCTATGTGGAAAGTAGTATGAGTAAGATCAGGACATCTAGAAGTACTGTTTGTTCCACTTCTCAAAACATATCTGATGGATAAAGCAGTAAACTGGTGTATCGGGTTAACTTTGAATTAACATCAACGAGAATCCCCATTCAAAAAAAAATTATATAACTTAACTTGTGAGAGGTTAGTTAACTGTTGCATTATACTTGTAGAAAACAAGATCTTGTGCATGAAAAGTTCAGAACTAGAGGTATAGGAAGTGAATGCTGAGTTGATTAAAACAAGAATATACTGAATTTGAGGTTTTACACCATCTATAATAACATTTGGGAAAAAGTTGGAATGCTTGCATTTGAGGAAAAAAATCTGAGCAGGGGTGAACCCCTAATCTCTTTAACACATCCTTCAATCATAAAAATGAATTGTAGGTCTACTTCAATGGGCTTATTCCAATTTGTGCTCACAATTGCATTGCATAGGTGAATGGTGCCAATTTTTGAACTGCAGAAGCATTTAAAACTGGTACTTTTTGTGATGAAAATTTATGCTTACAAAATGCAGGACCTCTTTTACAAATATGGCTCTCCTATGAGATTGTGCTTGTGTGTTCTCTCCTTGGTTTTCATGTTTTACAAAACTGTTAGCTTCAAATTTCAATCCTAGCTGAGTTACTCAAATGTTCTGAAGATTGCAGAAAGTCTGTGATATTCTTGGGCCAATATTACAGATAACGGTGTAAAGATGAATTGAAAATGCTTCAGGCAGGAATACAGCCTTGATGTTTTTCTGAAGGTTTGTCTTTGAAATCCCTCGGTCATTCTTCATCCATGAGAGAATTTCCTCTTGTTAAGTTACAATTCTGACTAGGGCCATTAATTTTGGCTTGCTGTTGCAGGCAATTAATCAAATAGGTAAGAAAAGAAATTGAATTATTACTGTTTGCATGCTTTAACTCTCTTGAGTGCAAACACAGTCAAAATGCTGATTCTCCTGTGTACTGGCTCAGGCTTTTATCTGCTCCTGTTCCTTGCTTGAGTTTTTTCTTGGGTATCTAGATAAACATGATCCTGTTCTTCTTCCCAGGCTTTGGAGAACTTCGGTGGCGTGTGTCTATCCTTTCCTGCTTCCATAGATGCAGCAAAGGCTATATTGAGCCCCATCCTTCAGTGTGCTGATGGGACTCTGACTATTTTAGGGGCTGATGGAGTATTATAGTGCACAGGAATGGCCTGGGTTGGGAGAAATTGTGCAGCACCTTCTGTATCATCCCCATCTACAACCTGCTTCTGTTACTCTGTGTATACACCCTCCCACTCTGCTGAGGTGCTCTCTGTGCTGCTGTCTCCCTTGTTTCCCTTCATAAGAAATGCAGCCCTTAGAAGAAAACTTGACAATGAATTTAAATAATTTTTAGTAATTTTTGAGACAGAATTGTGAAGAGGGGTGGCAGTTCACAGCCTTTGTTCAGAGTGCTGCATTCACCTCTTGTTGCCTAATGTCTCACCAAGGCTCTTTGTCCTCCCAGGTTTTCACAGGGAACAGCAACGCTGACAGTGTGGTTCACCACAAACTGCTGCACTCCATGAAAGCTCGATTCTTGCGCTTCATCCCTCTCAAGTGGAACGCTGGTGGGCGGATAGGACTGAGAGTTGAGGTCTTCGGCTGCTCTTACAGTAAGTGGCTGCATCTTAACCCACATTTTGTCAAAAAGAGCTTTTACTTGGTGCTGGCGGTGCTGTGGAAAGAGTAAAAGTTTTATGAGTTAAAATGTAATGGAAAATACGTTGCCATTGTTTATTTTTTTCAGTAGTTTTTCCTGCCTTTCTGTCCAGGGATGTGCTGCCCGTCTCGCTCAGCTGGTGAAGCCTCCTCAGAGCTGAGCCCACCACAGAGCAATTTGCTGCTTCTGGGAGTGCCAGGCAGTCAGATGCTGCAAAACCTCTTGCCCACTGGAGGCCACAAAGCTGATTGGGATCTCTATAGGGCTATATTTGACTAAACAGTTAATTTCTGGGTTTAAGGCAAGTTACCTAGTTGTGAAGTGCTGTGAATTTTGCAGCTGTGGTTATATTTGAGGCTGATGACTTTATAGCTTCACAGTGCAGAGAACCTGTCTGCTGATTTAGCTGCTTTTACGTGACTGCTTTCTCTGGCCACTCTTAACACGTGATGGTCTTTGAAGATAGAGTCTGTAGTAGTTTTGGCTTTGGAGCAGCCTATAAATGTTGCTGGCTTGGGGTGTTTTGGTCACATATCCTGGTGTAGTGCTGCAGATGTATGACCTATGACCATGGCAAACTGTGAATGTGAGGCAAAAGGACCGATGCTGCTCCACCGCAGAAAACAGAAGTCCACTCATGAGGAAATACAAGTCCAATATTTGTTTCTCAGGTGACTTTGTGTTCATTTTTGGGACTTGAGATGCTGCTAGAAATGGGAGAGATTTTTGTTGTGGACAGTTTAGGGGATTAACAGCATTTTACCGGTAAATTTGGCGTGGTGTGGCACAAGTCACCATCATGTGACACCACTGTACTGGCACATCTCCCCATTCAGCTTAGGTCCTTATCTGTTCCTCCAAGCACGGATAAGGCGTTATAACAGAATGAGCATAAAAACTGTTCAGGAGACTACTTAAATTCGTCCAAGCTAAATGAAAGAGAGAAGTTTATTAAACTGTTTGATTTGCGTGTTCCCACTGAACAGAGCCACAGGACTCTTTGGGGCCTTGTCACTGCACATGGATCTTAGGACTGCTTCACATGGTTTCACAGGAAGATTCTTACGGTCTCGATGTAGGTCTGTCACATCTGTTCAGCTTCTTTTAGATGCTGTTCCTCCACCTGTACAGACACTGTGGACTGACCTGCAACAGCCTGGTCTGGATGCACAGTCTTTAGGGCAAGAGACTTTTTCCAGGTGTATCAGCGAACATGTAAACCTGAAATTCAAAATCAACTGCCCTTGGTGACATAAGTCTGAAACAACCAGCTAATCTGTTTTCAAGAGCTTTCTTCTGTTAATGATGCCCAAACCTCTGCAGTTAAAGACTATAGTCCGAACAGACGTGTAAGAAATAGAACTTGAGAAGATTGAAACTTTTATGGCTGATTTTTCTTTTTCTGGTGCTAGTCCCTGTGATGTACTACATGAGCACTACTTTCATGTCAGACTGTGGTTGTATTTTCTATGATACAAAGAAGATTTCAGAGTCACTTGCAGGCTGAGTTGCCTTGTGCTATCATCTAAGTCTTCATCTTTTTCCTGTACCCTGCAGTTACAGGAAATAAAAGTGCTTGTGCGGAATTAAGGAACGAGATTAAAGCAAGCCAGAAAAGAAATAAAGGGATTCATGAAATTTTTACAGGGTGTTGAAATATTCATTCCATTTATATAAATATGCCGCTCACATTTCTCTCTGGCAAATTGCACATGCCAAGCAATACCTGTCTACAAGTTGTGCTTAAATAGTTTCACTGACTTGGCTACATCTAACCCAGACACACCAGCACTGTAAAAAAGATGTTTGATCGTTTATAAAATGTCATCTTTAGTATTATACTGACAGAATATCTGCTGCAGATCCTGAGCTGGTGTACACCTACATAACTGCATTTTGTAAAGTTGATAGGACAGAGACTCATCCACTGTGTTCAGTTGTAGCACAAGAAATATATTATTAATCTGGAAATTTTTTTTTTTAAAAATTGCAAAGCTTGAGTTTCTAGAGACAGGCTGTTGAACAAGCCAGGAAGGAAACTGAAGTAGAAGAAGAATAAGTGTATTGTATGTGCACCATCTTCTTGCAAGTGTCTGTATGTATATGAAAGAAGGGATGTGATGCTGGGAGTAGAAACAGCATCAGCTGATACAAATCCATCTGTAAGAGCCACCTATGGCTTCCCTGCTGCCTTTTTAGGTGAGTGTGCCAGTCTTGTGGCAGCAGAAGGCTCTGTTACCTCATTTCTGGAGTATGACTGTCCTATGCAGCATTCTCTGCTCGAGAGGTGCCAGGAACACAAACCCATGCCAACTTTTGCAAGTGCAGCTTTCAGTGATAACAGTTTTGTAGGGGGCACATGGAAGGCATCAGGTCTTGTCACCTGCCAGGTGACACTCTGCCAGGACACAGCAACAAAACACACCAAGGGACCCTGCTGTGTGCATTGGATGCTGAAGTGGGTAACTTAGCCTGTGGTGGGACTGTGCTGCTGAATGTCACTTGCTGTTGTTTATTTCTTCTGCTAGAAATAATTTACTGTGAGTTCACTCCTCAAATCTCCTTGTCAAACAAAAGAGCTTTCTTTTTCTGTCTTTTTTGTCCTTCTTCTCTTTTTCTTTTCACCCTCTCTTTGGCTGCCAGTTGACATTGTTTCTTTGGAAAAATAAAAACATGGTTTGAACAGTAAAGCTATTTCAGATTATGAGTGTGCTTCATCCTATCCCATACAGATCTAAGTTCTTATAATAAAGAATAAAGGAGTCCAAGGCCATCATATGAGATGGAATTCACAGATAGCCTGCTAGTTGCTTACTTTCTTCAGAAAGTATGTATTTAAATGAAAATGAATTACATTTATTTGAAATTCCTGTAAAGATCTCATGTGGTATCCTCAAAATAGGAACTGAAATAGGAAGATGATGATCTGAAAACATATATTAATGTTTCCCATTCAGAAAAGGATTGATGATGAGTTCTGTGGAAAGTTCCATGCAGAAATATGTATAAGCTCTTGCTGTCCCTTTGCAGCAGTGGCTCCAGCAGGGTATTTGTAGCAGATAAGCAGAACTGCAGCAGAGGACATGCTCAGACAAATGGCAAACCAATTGCTTTTGACGCTGGAGGTGGCAAGGGGCAACAAGTATATCTTTATACTTGGGAAAAGTCTTGTTAGCTTAGCACAAGAAAAAAAAATGCTGACACAATTGCTTTTATGGGATAAGATTTATAGCTGCATTGAAGATGCTGATCATATTCTATAACTGGTTAACAGCCCAAAGTGCATCAGCAGAATTGGGTGTATGTGCAGTTAACAGGCTGGGATACCACAGGACAAACAATGATAGGGTGTGAGACAGGGTGTCTTCTGAGAGCAGAATTCTTCATTTGCAGTTCAGGACTCTGATTTCTCATATTTTGCTGCCATTGCTTCAGGGAATATGATCTGATACTGTGTTTTTTATTAAATGATATTTTTACTGGATGCTTTTTTCTGTCTTTTTTTCCCCCCCTCCTTCCTTCATCTTCTCCTTTCTCTTCCTATGAGATAGAAAAGAACTCATTGCAGAGAACTGCTTAATGTCTGATGTCATTGACCAGTAGTGTTTGTAATCAAATGCACAAAGTAAATACCCAAATGATCGCTTACCCAAATGAAGCAGAGATTTGTGGTAGGGACAAAGCTGCGTGGCAGAACAGTCACCTCTGAAGTGGTCGTCCACATTCATCCCTTGGCTTGCATGTCTGAGAAGGAGGGCACGGCTTTAGGGTCATTCAAGCCAGTAAGCCATGACTGGCCAGGGGACACATCTGTTCAGACCAGGAGCTGTCCTCTTCCCTTCTGCCAGGAATTAAAGACTCTGTTCACTGGTGCAAGTGCAAGACTGAAAGTTCCTGTCTCACATGGCAACTGTTCCTAGAGTTATTCTTGTTTTAGGATATCTTTGCTAAGTAAGTGTTCCCTTTTCCCAAAATCACTAGGAGGGAGGCTGTATGGCTGTATATCCTCTCTGCTGCAGGGAGCAGATTGCTGCATGAGTAAACTCTGTGCTCTCATGCTGCTGCCAGCCTGTCAACAGCCTTGTTGATGAGGACAGTGCAGGAAAGAGCCCAGAATGAGTAAAGTCTGTCTTCAGGGAGTGTAAGAACACCAGCAGGCAGTGCAGAATGAAATCACATGTTGTGTTTTAGTTTGTTATTACTACAGATTTTCTGACTCTTGAAACATTTTGGATCCTCGTTCTCTTGCTGCAAGAGGGTTATGGACATACAAGGACTAAATAAACACTGAGCAAACACTAAGCAGGTTTTCTGGAGTGGCTGTTTTTTAACAGGAACCAACGATTTGTTGTCATGCAAACTGCCACTAATGACTTTTGGCTGGCAGTGTTAGCATTCATTTGACATATTCCCATTTCATTCAGGGCTATTTATTGGCCAATGTGCTCGCAACTGATAATTAGTGGAGCAGAACTTTTCAGAAACAGGTTTTCCTTTGTGATATACTCTGTAAATGTCAGTAGTAGAGCTCTTCAAGAAGTCATGTTATGCTGTGGCTTAGTGGAGAGTTAAGAACAAGAACTGAAGTGTGAATTTAGAGTGTCTGTAGCCTTGGATCTTAGGAAAAAGATGAAAAAAGGGCTGCTTTTGTGGCAACATTGAATCAGTGCACCCTTGCTCTTACAGTACCTTTAGTTTTAAGAGCTAGGAGGAAAATCAACTTTAGGTGCAAAATGCTCTGGAAATCAAAGACTGTAAATTTTTTATAAGCTATTTCCTAATTCCTGCCTGTGTTGAAATGAAACCATTTTTATAAGACACTTGTGATGTACTTTAAACAAATTGTAGTATTTAATGTAGTTAGGGGAAATTCACAAGAACTAAACTGCCAATTTAATTCCCTTTATAGAAACTGGCAGTCAAGGTGTCAATAGAGAGAAGTCAGCAATGCTGCAGGAGCTGTTTCTTAACACCTAATTCAGAAGTTAAAAACAGTAAAAACAGATGGCAGTAATACTTACGTATTTGTGATAATTCCTAAACCAGCAACTGTTCCACAAATGATGGGAAACAGCATGTTGTAATTCTGACATCACAGATAAGAAGTTGGTCTTAGTTTATTCAGGAGTGAATTTTCCTCAGGGTTGCGTTTCTTTGTAGTTTTATTCTCATTAAAAAAAATCAGTTGCATTCTTATTTGGAATGAAGTTGGTTTTGGAGTTGCAGAATTTTGCATCAAATTTAAATGTTGTGCTCCCTGCAAGTTTGTAAGCGTGCCATCAAACTTCTGTACAAACTGTCATACTGACAGGCAGAAGTTTTCATGGTAGTTTCCATGGTAACTAATAGTTAACAGCTGGTTTATTTTCTGAGCTTTTAATAGTTTTTAATTGAAAACTTCTTTAGATTTTTCACTTAAAAAAAAAAAAAAATTAAACCATCCTCCCCCAGTTCCTATTATTTTTGGTTTTTTAAAGAGGAGTAGATTAAACTAGTGTTAATGCTTTAAAGGATAGAAGAACTCTCAATGGAGCTTAGGTGACTTAAATTACTGACTTGAATCACAATACAGTTGCTGTCTGGAAGTCTTGATCAAATGAACCTCTCAGTTATTTTTCAGAAGAAAATAGAAAACTGATAGCTTTGGGTTATCATTAAAATGTGTGGTTTGCAAACAAAGATAGTCTCTGCCCTTTCTTCTTGGGTGCTAGGAAGGTGTTACCTGTCTTTGTGCATGTACCCCAGTAGTTACATAGCTTAGTAAACCTCTGTTCAGATTCTTCATTGTGATATCCTTAATTAATATTTTTTTTTAGCAGCAAGAGATACCAATGGATAGAATTGATATTTTATACATAAATTGTGTCAAATCGCAGTTGGATAGAAATTGGAATTGAATTAATGTGTCAGCCAGATGTTTGTATACTACATATCAATTAAAAGTATTTAAAGGTACCTGAAATATTCTCCTTCTATGTACATTTAAAAATTTGTTTAAAAATATGTTTTGCTTAAAAGACTGCTTTATAAAGCAAAGAGAGTATTGCAGGCTGCTGCTGCCAAAGAAAATATTAATTGCAATTGAGGAACAGAAAGCTTGTTTTCTACTGGAATGATTGGGTTTTTAGAGGCTGACTGAAGGGGAAAATATGTTTCTAATAGGATTTTCAAAGGTGTATAATCAGTTTAGATGCCCAGTTCCCATGAAATCTCTTCAAAAGCTTTTTGAATTGATATTTGACTATACCTGCCAGCCTAGTCAATTTGCATGCAGAAACATGGCTGATAAATGCTCATCACAAGCAAGCAGCCAGCCCTCGGAGGCTGAGGGGATCCTGATTTGAATGCAGAGGTGGATGCAGGCATGGCTGACATGCAGGAACAGCTCAACAGACACTTGTGAAGCCACAAAAGTGGAGTGAGTACTGAAGTGTTCAAAGTAATGAATAACATCCTGAATGCATTTGAGATGAACAGCAAATGTGGCAAGGGATGTTCTGGAGATCTGAATATGATGGAAGGCACCTCTTCTGTTCTCAAAAGTTAAGTGAGAGAGAAGTGTTGTAAGAGGAAGGCAAGTGCTGAGGAGTTCTGGTTTTATCCTCCTGTTCCCTTTCCCCAGCAGTGGGAGAGAATTGGAAATGGATGAAAAGTGGTTGCCCAAATGACCTGGGCATCCTGTGGGTGTGCACTCAGGACAGTACCTGACTCCAAACTGTATCTGAAAAGATCCTGAAAAAAACACAGTCCCTCTCCTGATGCTGCCCCTCCTTGTCATTTTGCCATTTTCTTTATTCCAGAGTCAGATATTGCAGACTTCGATGGCAGAAGTTCACTTCTCTACAGGTTCAATCAGAAGCTTATGAGCACATTCAAAGATGTAGTTTCCTTGAAGTTCAAGAGCATGCAGGGGGATGGAGTCTTATTCCATGGAGAAGGACAGCGTGGAGACTACATAACCTTGGAACTGCAGAAAGGGAAGCTCTCCTTGCACCTCAACCTGGGTAAGGGTAATTAGGATTATTGGTTTGCATGTAAATCTGTTATTTACATTAGTCAGTATCTGGAAACTCTAGCTGATATCAACAGAACATGCTGGGTTCTGTTGTCATGCAGGACATGGTAACTGAGCCAAGAAGAGACCTTGGCTCCTCTAACTAGTGCTGAGCAAGGCGGAACTGCTCAAGTTCTGATTCTTCACATACCTTCTTTTTTTTGCATATGTGTGGGGGATTCTTGTATTATTTTTAAGAACAGCATTCTCAGGAAGTGGTCGTTGGACTGCAGAAAAGGTTTATTTTTGGTTTGCGTCTAATTTTTTTCCATTCACTCAGTGATTCAGAGCTGAGCTGAGAATACAGAATTTCAGTGATAACATTCTGGTCAAAACATTGTGCACATTGCTATACATTTCCTCCTTGAAAACTGTGAATATTCCTTCTTGAATATCTGTAAGGCCATTGCTGTACGATCATGTTGGATCAGAGCATCAGAGGAAAGGCTGGCTTAATTTCTTTCTGTAGAAGGATGCTTGGTTTTTTTCCTGATGGATACACTGAAGCACTTTGATAATGGTAGGAACTACTGCAGTAGGAGTGATCATACCCCCTCTCCCAGCTTTACTGCAAAATCTTCACTGCCTTCATCTGTGGGTGTCCCATGGTACTGGCCTCAGCAGTCTCTGCTGACTCATGCTTCTCATACTGAGGGGTTTGAGTTGGGCATTTTTCCCCTTGTGCTTAATTATGTTTGTTTTAAAAATCAGTAACTATTTTCCACAGCTGTTGGGCTTCATTTTTACATAAGCTCATTAATTATTTAGTCTCCAAGTTGTGCTTTCTTTCTTTCCTTCTTTCTTTTTCAGCAAAGATTAGAAATGATAATGCATCATTTTTCTGATTTGGGATTTGGATGTTACTTGGACCAAAAAACTACAACCCAAAGCTCTGAGTGAGGGAATCTACCCCACTGAATTGTCCTTTTACAAATGTTTCCTATTAGGATAAGAATATTGTACAGTTAATTATTTTCTGTAACTTCTTCCAGAGGAGATACTGTTGTGAATGTGTATTCTAAGATGAGTTGGGTTTTTTCTACAGCTGTAGCCCCAAATGTACAAAATTTTAGCCATTTCAGGTCCTCTTTGTGCATCTGTATGTCATGGGCAAGGGTTTTGATGTCTTCTCTCGAATCTGCTTGTACCTTGCCTGGCCGTTTCGAAGCATGTGTTCTCTCCATTCTGTGGGAATGTAAAAAAGGATACACACTCCCCTTCAGTGAGAGGTTCTGAAGTGTTCAGACGTGTAGCCAGCTAGAAAACAGAGGAGTGCTTGAAATTACCAGGTTAGGGCCTAAATATTTCTATGATTTGTGATCTATACTTTTGAAGATCTAGGCCAGGTTTAAGAATTTTTATGAGCTGAACAAAACACTTTTATTACTTCACTGACTTGTGCCTTTTTTTTTTTCCTGTCAAAATGGACAGATACAATTTTCTTGTTAAAATGCAGAAAGCACAGAGCTGACAGTGAAGTGTCAGGAGGGGTCTGTTAATGTGACTAGACAGAAGATTTTGCTGCTACCTGAGGGAAGCTCTTAAGCCACCAGGACCAAAAAGGCCTGGCAGAACGAAGGGTACGGACAAAGTAGTAATGCCCTGCCTGTTGCAATGTGTGGGTGCAGCATCAGTAACACCTTCTGGTTCATCACGAGGATTCTACAGGGGGAAAATGTGTGCAGGGCTATACACACATATATGTGAATAAGAGACCCAAGGAATCTAAGGCAGTCTTTGAAAAGCATCTGTTTCCAAGAGCTCTGGCTTGCATCCTGGAGCTCTGCTCTGTGCTTCCCTTGAGTCCCCATGCTCCATTTACAAGTCTGGAAGTAACTCTGGTGTCTTCTGCCTGTCTGTGCCACTCCAGGGGACTCCAACCTGCACTTCAGTAACAGCCACACGTCTGTCACCTTGGGCAGCCTCCTGGATGACCAGCACTGGCACTCGGTTCTCATAGAACGCTTCAACAAGCAAGTGAACTTCACAGTGGACAAGCACACCCAGCACTTCCGAACAAAGGGGGATTCGGATCACTTGGATATTGATTATGAGGTGTGTGAAGCCCTTTATTTTATAACCTGGGAGTTGAGGTATGAGTTGCTATAAAAGGAATATGAGGGAAAGCAACCACCCTGTGAGCTGTTTCTTTCCGGCAAAGATCTTTACTTAGTATTTCCTTCCCAGAGAGCTCCTTTCATACCTTACCAGCATAAACTATGTCAGTGTAACTCCATATATTCCAGCATCAGAAAGTGGCCAGTCTCTGTGCAAATATGCATTGCATTATGCTTGCACTTCAAAGTATGGCAGACTTTGAATAAATGAAAAGTCATAGCCTGGGTTCTAGTCAAATACTCAGGGAGCAGCTGTGTCATCATCTCCGATATGATTTTAATGGCATCATTGTGCACCATCCCTGCACTGAACTGAGCATGACTGTGGGGATTCCAACCCTGAGCTGTCCCTCTCTCCAGCCACCACTTGCTCTAATTACAGCTCTCCACACAGAGGTGAGCAGGTGAAAATCATTGTCTTCCCACTAGGAATGGAAGACCTCCAGAATGCAAGGAAGTTGTACCAAGGTGGGGGTCGTCTCTTCTCCCAGGTAGCAGATGACAGGATGAGAGGAAATGGCCTCAAGTTGTGGCAGAGGAGGTTTAGATTGGATAGTAGGAAAATCTTCCTTACTGAAAGGCTGGTCACACATTGAAATAGGCTGCCCAGGGAAGTGGTGGAATCATCATCCCTGAAAGTATCCAAAGGTATAAGGAAGTGGAACTTGGGGATATGAACACATGGTGCTGTGTTGGACTTGATCTTAAGAGGTTTTTTCAATCTTAGTATTTTTGTGATTCTATGACTCTCACGATCACCAGTTCTGACCCAGGCCCCTTCGCATCTGGGGATGTTGCAAAGCATCCTGATCTAGGGAGCCAGAGCAGCTTATCAAGGAAGGACTGAGCAGAGGAAATACCCTGCCTGCCCATAAACCCCTAGGCTAGTGTGCGCCCCCTTGATGAGGCCAAGGTGTGGCAGAGTGCAGTTTATGTCACTCCAGCAGTTCAGTGCTTATGGATGACAGTTGTTAAAAAAACACCCTAAAACCCCCTAAAAATCATCATATCTGTATGCAAGGCAGTTCCTCATCTGTTCCCCCATCAACGCACACCTGCGTGCAAATTACCCGTGTTCATTTTTATCCCCTTGTGCTTGTCTGCCAAGCCTTTCTCGCCCACAAGGCTCAGGGTCATGCTTGCACAGAGCCATCACCCTGTCTGGATGTGTTGAGCTGTCATGGTTCACTGCTTCAGAGACCGCAAGTTTCCCCTTTGCACTTGGAATTCATTTCTCTGGAAAGGATCATTCTCCAACACACCCAAGGGAAAAAAGCAGACGGCTCAGCAGTGGCAGGTGCCTGCTCTCTTCTCCTCTCATCTTCCAGATGAAATTCCTTTCTTTGCATTCCACAAAGCAGGGTGGAGAGAGTGGTACCTGTCCCCTGGCAGTGCTGTACCAAATCATGAGCACATTTAGTAGGGACAGCACTTGGAGCAGTGGGATTCTGCAACAGCTTTAGACTGAACTATCAGGGGCCAAAACTGTAACTGCTTTTTAGATGGAGTTGAGAAAAGCCAAATAATTGAGTCATCAGCTTTTCTAATTTCAAACTAACAAAATTTTGTGCTTCCTGCTTGGTGCTGATTAGGGGAAACTCAGGCTCCAATTTAATTTGCAGAACATTTTTCCAGATGTTCCAAAATAGTGAACATGGTAGAAAAGATTTTCAGGTGTTGTTAATCAGCATCACCACAAACGTCTGTGGCACTCAGACCTTGTCCCTTGAGCTTAGTTTTTCACAGTGTGTTTTTCCTCCATTTGCACTGTGACAGTCTTTCAGTCAAACATTGCAGCAATGCAGTCTCCTGAAAGTTTATCTCAGCACACTTTAGGGATTAAAGGCCTTAGTGAGGGTAATAAAATCATTACTTTTGTAATTAAAATTATTACCAATCAGAAAGTAAACTGTTTTCTTAATAATGAATTGGTGTAATTGATATTGATTTTTCTTCCGGTTTTGAAAGCCCAGTACAGAGTCCCTAAGTAGGAGACTTGAGGAATAGAACATGAAAGAAGGAAAATCTGGTATTTTAGAAAGAACTAATGATTCTCACTGGAGAAAAAAACATTGCTACCAGATAAGCCCTCATGCCAATAACAAACCTGCAAATGACGTAAAGTAGCAGTCTGTTCACTCTTTATTTCTCTGAAGTGATCAATTAAAACAACTGAGGTGCAAGTTCATTAAGAACTTGTTTTCAAATATGTGTTTTCAAGGTTACCCAGGGAGGTTTCATTTGCGTACGTATCCCAGCTTATTAGGTGGAGTGGGAGGAAAAATAACCCCCAAATTGCTCTTTATTTTTGTAATAATGAACTGAGGTAAGGCCTTGGGAGTTGTGACAGGGGAATAAGGCTGTCCAGGTTCCAGCACCCGTCAGCGTGTAAGCAGTGCCACACAGCAGTGCATGCTCTTGCTGCAGTGGATGCAGCAGGATTGCAGCACAGCTCCTGATCAAACGTGGTGCCTGCAGGATCCCCACCTGCATTATATCACTCATGGTGCTGCTGGCAGTGATGGGAAATATGCGTAAAACTTTAGTGGTACCACCAGTAAGGTTTTGCCAGAAAGGTCAGTAAAGTTAATTACAAATGAGCTGTGACATTTGGAAAATGAAGGTAGGATTATCAGAATTTTTTGGGGTTGTGGAGTTTGTTTTACTTTTTTTTTTTCTTTCTCTGTCTCTTTCTTTTCTTCAGAATCTAAACAATTATGCTGTATTTTGGAAGCTTATTTTGTTACGCTCTTTGTCCTCCTGGAGCTTTCAGCCCTCCAGTTGAGCGAGGAGCTGTAACCTTCACAGTGTTAACGTCTGCCAGTACTTAGCAGCACAGCAGAAGTTTGGTGCACATGTGTAGCCTGCAGAACTTGTCCCTTACAAAGCTCAGTCCCAAATGCCACATGTGGCTGTTGTAAAGACCAAAGCACAGTGCAATTGCAAGGTGCAAATGGGGTATTTTAGGTATGTGATACTACCCTCCCCTGGCTGAAACCCTGCTCAGACAAGTGCCTGGTGGAAAGGAGTGACAGCAGCTCCCAGGCAAATCCAGAGCTCTGGGAGCAGGGAGAGTTGATTCCCCCGTTGCTCAGAGGTTCCTGAGCACTGTGGGCTGCAGCCAGGTGTCACCCTCTGTGTCAGTGGGGCTGTGGGTTGGACACCATGGGAGTGTTTCCTTGTGTGTTGGTGTTGCTGGGAGGGGAGCTGGTGGCACCAGGGTGGTGTGCTAAGGCACTTCAGAGCTGCTCCCAAAGCAGCGAGCTGTCTGTGCCAGATGTGTTTCTCCAGCAGCAGGAGCGCAATGGGGGCTGTAATTTCCCCTGAGAGGTGGCCAGGCCCTGCCTCATGCTCCTAGTGATGTTGTTGGTGGGAATTGGCTCTTAAATAATATCCCAAGTGGATGTATGGAGTGGGGCTCTGCTCTCCTGCTTTCGGGATGATAATACAATGTAATATAATATCTACATTTACATACGTATATATATATATATTATAAATAATGCTGTTCTTATTCTTTCCAAAAGCTCAGTTTTGGAGGGATTCCTGTCCCAGGGAAGCCAGGAACCTTTCAGAGGAAAAATTTCCATGGATGCATTGAGAACCTTTATTACAACGGAGTCAATATAATTGACCTGGCCAAAAGACGCAAACCTCAGATCTATACTGTGGTAAGAGGCAGTACCATGTGCTTTCCTTCTTTGCTTCCATGCTGCTCATGCTCTCTTGGTGCTGCTGGCTGCACTGAATGAGCAGAGTTCAGATTTGGATAGCTGTGGGCATAATTAGCTTGTTAAAATGATATTGCTGAGGCTAACACCAACCAGCACTGGCTCCTGTGGTGAGAGTATTTGAAAGACACATGTGGAAACCAAAGCATTTCTCTGACTTTCCTGGTGTATTAGAATTTGCTTGGAGAAACTTGTTAATTATTTTTTTCAAGATTAAAATGTGTATATTTAATGGTGATAGAAGTCATGGAGATATTTTTTCCTGGTTAACTCAGATAAAATCTTGTTTTCTGAACCATTCTCTATCACTGTTTGGAAGTACAGCACTAGCAAAATTCTACTTTGATACTTCAGTTCATATTACAGAGGAGAAAAAATACTCCTTTTATTATTGGAAATAGTTTCTTTTGTGCTGCTCCTTATATTCAGTATATTGGCAGTTCTGAGGACCATTGACCTTGTACTTTAGTCTCTAAATGTGGAATGGGAGAGGTAAAGCAAGAAGAACTACAGTCTTACCCAGCTTGATAACATAAACCACAAATATATCTTAACATCTAATAATGTCCAAAATTACAGATATATTTAAATATATCACAAAACCAGCAAACATTTTATTTTGCAAGAGTGAACTACAGTCCCATGAAGCTTTGATAAATTGTACATGATCAGCTCTCTGTTCAGCTTGTGCCTCACTCCTGCACTGTGCTTTGATAAATGCCTTTTGGCTAACATTGTGTCTTTGGAGAACATGGAGATGAAACTGCTTCTGGCTCCCATTCCATCTTCTAGTTTGTAGCAGTGTGTACAAACACGCTGAACCTAAAACAAAGCAAGCCAGAAGACCAAAGGAGGTTCGTTCTGTGCTTTCCCTGCCTACGGCGAGGCTGAATACACGGGGAGCTGGAAAATGGAAAGGTGATGGGTGAGAAGTTCCTCACTGTGTTGCTGGCAGTCAAGTCTGCCTCCAGGATACTCCCCTGGGACCGAGAAACTTTGCTTTAATCATCTTGAGTTTGATTGTTCTGACTGAGGACTCAAAGGCACAAGTCTTATGAACTTTGTTAAATTGCTCTTCCCCTCAGCTTGCTTTCTAAGGGGGGAGCAAAGTGCCCTGGTCTGCTTCTTAGGTCATTAAACAGCTGGGTGTTTTGCTGGCTGGATAATGGGAAGGCCTTTCTAAAGGGGAAGAGCAAAACTTTGCAATGCAGTTTTTTTCAGAAGGGCATTGTGTGAGTGTAAGCGGCCCCAAGCAATGAAACTTGTTACCACTACACTTGGTTCAGACAATGCTAGATGAAAGGTCTGAGAATTCAGCTCCTTTTCTCAATTTAAGGTAGTGGGGATGGATGGATGTGCCTCCACCCTTCAATCTCTTTCACGTAAGTGATGATTTAAACACCATAGTTTGCAAAGGCAGGCTGCTGTACTGCATTTTTCAAGGTTTATGAGCTGCTCTGTGCTGTGTCTGTGACACTTGGGTATGCAAAAGTGTTGCCATGCTCAGAGGGCCTCATAATCTTAGATGAACACCCTTCTATAGGATATGGGCCCTGTAAATCTGTTCTCCAACATTCTTTGCATCCCAGCTATTTCTCTCCTCTAGCAACTGTCAGGTACTTCTAGGTCACAAAGGCTGGTCCCTTTTCCTTTTTCTGCTCTTCGCCACTCCTTGGCAATTAACTTCCTCAAATTAAAATAACCTGTTCTTGTTAAATGTAGCTTTTTGCCTGCCAGAGTTACTCTCCACTAAATGCTTTTACTCAAAGTGCATTGAGGTTTTCAAGGAACAAGCTCTATCCTCAGGGAGCTTCAAGCTTCTCTGCTTCATGTCTTGTGGTCACTAAGATTGTCTGGAGTGGAAATGCGATGAAAGGATCAGCACAGAAGAATAACTAAATGTAGCAGGGTCCTGGAACTGCTCCTTCCAAGAATGTGTTGTGTACTTACATTGTCTCTCCACGAGCTGGAGATCACCTGAGATGGTTCTGCATTGTTAGACCCCAAAATACCTCTGTCTCCTAGCAAGAGATAATTGCTGACAAACTGGTTGGTGTGGGATTAGAATGCCATTAATGCTTAGCGACATCAGTTTTTGTCTCCAAAGGCAGGCAGACTTTAACACACACTCTCTGCTTCACTCTGTGCCTTTGTGAACGTTGCCACAGTCAGTGAGCCAAACTTGGGGATTTTGGTACCCACCCACTTTGGGATTTTTTACTTTTGACATCTTTCACACAAGCAGGAGAATGATACGCCAGCTTGGGAGGTATAGATTTCCTATTATGATGTAGCTCCTCAGCCGTATAAATAATGGTCCCAAATCAGCTGCATTTAAAGTCAGAGGAAGAAACTGCAGGTTGTCAATAACAGAGGGCTGTAGTATGTGTTGTACTCTTGGTGGTGGCTGTGATTATCATTCTGCCTGTTCTTTTCTGTAACTCATTTGCAGTTTTCAGACTTGCAATAAATCCCCTTGAGAAGGCATCTCAAGATAACAAGGCAGCCTGTCTCTTTGAACTGGAACTTGCCTTCAGAATTCCATTTTTGTATTGCCTGGTACTTAACCTCCCTACGTAGCCCTGTCTGTCTGGACAGGCTGTTTTTCTTCTCTCTGGGGTTTCTTCTGTCCCTGATGGCATGTTGTGGGCTTTAGGGTTTTTTTGGGTTTTGTTTCTTTGTTTCTTTATTTTTTTTTCTTTTTTTTTTTTTTGGTTGGTGTGTGCGGTTTTTTGTGTGGGGTTTTTTGTTGTTGTGTTGTTTTGTTTGTTTGGGGGTTTTTGTTTGTTCTGTTTTCCCTCCCCTCAATCATTGAATGTGGAGCAATGATAGGGGATCTTTTATGTGCTTTCCAAGCAATTACTGGTTTCAATTGCTAGAGGTTATGAGAAGTCAAATTTCTGTAATTAACCACTGTCATGGTCGTAGGGCTGGACCCTTGGGAAACCCCAGAAAATGCTTTAAAATAATAACCTAAAGGTTTGCCCTGTTCACTAGGTGTCTGCTCAGCACGAGAGAGGTGCAGACTGCTCAGTATGAGGAATTGCACAGCAGTTACACTTCTTGGGCAGTTAAGTAGGGGCGGGAAAATATGCAAGTAAGAGCCACATTTACAAGAAGCAGAAGGGGAATTGTTCTTCACAGGAGGAAAAAGGAAATTTGAACGGAAATTTGACCTGTTGATATCTGGGACGGAGAAGTCTTCATTGAGGGATTTTGTGCTTGTTTGAAGTATGTGTAGATGCAGGAGGAAATTGGGCAAGTTTTAGGAAGATAAATCCACTGAGAATTGCTAAATACATCTGGTTGAGGGAGTAAATAAGAGAAAAAATAGCTATGGCATCCTGAAAATATAGGATCCTTTCCACCAGTGGTTACTTAATGCTAGATCCTGGTTGCACCTTTAGAAACTGCTCAAATGTGACCTGCGACCAGGATCTTAAGTTGTTTTTGTGCTTCACTGATTTGTGATGCCAAAATAGGAAGTTGTCTAGCTGATGAAAAGAAATTAAGAGGTCATGAAAAGATGCTGTGTTTGGCCTTCTCAATGTTCCACCCTACTTACTCACTGAAACTGAGAAAAACACATTCTCCCTTTCTCTTCCATTACCTCTGGCTAATAGAAATCGGAGTTGCATTTTTATTTAGCAGAGCAAACCCTGCGCTGATGCGAGAGGAGTGCAGGGTACTGCAAGGCAGAGGTTGTCAGCTCTCAGATACACGTGGATTTCTGCACTGGCCTGCCATGTTGAGTGTGAGAGTGACAGCTCAGCACAGCCAGGGATGTGGTGATGTGTAAATGTATCACTGCAGTGCCTTGGGGAAATAACCAATTGCCAGCATCAAAGAGCAAGGAAAGATACCTAGTGACAGGAGAATGTAAACTCATAATTCATTCCCTTTATAGAGAATCCAAACATGCTATTTTATTAAGCTGATTTGAGATACCTTCATCTTGAGAAGAATTTACTTGTCTGCGAATGTCTCGTTCTACCAAAGTGCTCTGGCAAGCGTTGATTTATCTGTGAATATTGGATTTGTGAAGGCCCCTCCTAGGGTTTAGAGAATCAAGGGTTAGATTCTTTTTCTTATTTTTTGCACTCCAATCAGACTATAGGAATCATATATAAAAACTATTGGAAGTTTTTAGTGACATTTTTCACAACTTCCTGTGGACCAAGTTGAATTCCTAAAAAAATTAGTTTTATTCAATTATTTAATGAAAGTGTTGAGTCACATGATTAAAGAGAGAACTGAATTTGCTATTTTTTAGGTAAGGCTGATGAACTCAGATTCCAGAAATATTTGGTTCCTTTAAAAATAGGTTTTTGTATTTTCTTCTATCTTTCTGTTCTCTCTGGGTCTTCAGAGGAGTCTCCTTTGCATTCTACCTGCAGTGTGGAATAGCAAGGAAGTCTATATAAATAGCATTCATTCTAAGGGTCTATTTTTATTGTTGCTGAAGGGTATAACAGGATTATTTTCAAAGAAATTAAGTGTGTCACCTCAGTCGAGGTCTTGAAATAAAGTCTATTTAAATGACATCTTTTCCATTGATTTCAGTTGGCTTTGTCCACAATTCTAAAGAGTTTCAGTCTGCAAATATATAATCCAGCACATAGCTGCATTAATAAACTCTCCTTGATATAAAAGTTTCTTTGTATTAGGATTTTGATAGCTGTGATGACAACAAGTGAAACAAGTCTTCTCGGGGAGGGAGACCATCTTTTTTAACAAGACTGGATGATGTGCAGAATAAAATGACATGTTTCTGAGCAAACAAGGCCTTTTTGAGAGTCATCAGCCTTCAGCAAATTACAGGTTAGAAACAATTATTCAGGGTTTCATTTATTACATTATCTGGGTAGTCAAATGGAATGAATAGGGCAGTCAGTGCCTGCTGAGCAGAGGAGAATGTTTCAAGGTGGGAGGTGATAAGGCTGTTAGTCCCTGTAGAAGAGGAAGAGAGATGGCTAATTATTGTCATAGGAGTTAGCAGGGGATAAGGAAAATGGAGGAAATGTAATTTTCTGCAAAGCCAATGCTTTAGTGCATTTTTTAAAGTCTTATTCCAGTTGGTAAGGCCTTAGGAACTCTGTGGCACTTGGTATAACAGAAAGGGGCAAGCTGGGTCCATCACAGTCAAGAGCCTGGATTGTGTGCAGTTCACACCAACCATTTAGGCTGGTGCTGTGCTATGATACACAGATAATTGGAATTTATAAGAGGAAAAATCTATTAAAGGAAAGTAATACATAAGAAAAGAAAAAAAGCTGATAGGAATTACTTTCTATACACTTTCCTATTTTAAGGTAGATGTGGTTCTGTTTTCATAATAATAATGAAGAAAAAAATCTCCTTGCTGCTGTGTTTTGTTCCAGGCAATAAAAACTAATAAGCTGTAGATCACTTTACCTTGAAGTGGAACAAAAATTGGGCTTGGACTGTAATAATTTTCCAGTTTGATCTAAGACATCTTTCTTATTCACTTCTAGCAAGGTGAATTTGAAAGGTTGCCTTCATTCCTACTTGATGCTTAAAGTGGATATTCCCCCCTCACCAGGAGACTGGGTGTGGGTGAGATCTTGGGAGGAGACATAGCCAGGACAGCTGACCCAAACTGACCAAAGTGATATTCCACACCAAATGAGTCTGCTCAGCAATAAAAGCCAAGAGAAAAAGGAAGGGGAGAGGCATTTATTGTTGTGGAGCAACTTCTACACGTGCTGAAACCCTGCTTCCTAGGCAGTAGCTGGCCATCCCCTGCTCATGGAAAGTAAAGATTAAGTTTTTTGTTTTCCTTTGCTTCTGTGTGCAGACTTTGCTTTTGCTTTATTAAACTGCCTTTCTCTTGACACAAGAGGGTTTTCTTCCTTCATTTTCTCCCCCCACCTCATGAGGAGGGGAGTGATAGAGGGGCTTGGTGGGCACCTGGCATCCAAAGTCCACCACAGAGAGAAAATATTAAGTGGTCATTCTTTTGTGTGGGTGGGTGGGTTTCCTCCTGTGGTCTTTTTCCCCCTTTTCCTGTCTCTCTGAGAAAAATGATGTAGGATGTTTCCAAAGTATTTCTATATTTGCTCCCATCTTTTGTCAACTCTTAACTATTGTGCCATGTAATGAAACATTAACATACAGTTACTATGGGCATAAAAATGGTAAAATCCTTTGTTCTGCGTCTGGCCAATGACACATTCAGCTTAGGAGTCTGCGATAGAGAACATTGGGAAAGGTCCAGCCAGGCATCTAATCCCGGATTCTCTCATGGTCACAGTGTTTCAGTTTTTTCAAAGCCTTCTCGATTTTGTTAATTGTTACTTTCTCCCCATTGGGAACATTATCTTAATGTAAACAATTTAAATCAATGTGATAAACAATTAACATTTTATTGTAATTCATGATAGCTGCAGTAAGTGGAGATAGGGCAGTTGTCTGTCACAAGATTGATTATCCCAGGGCTACATTAGTTTCAATGGAATTTGGTTCAGGAAAGCTTTCAGATTTCCATATTGAAATTTTGCTCAGAGAAACAGAAACCCATCTCAGTATAGGAACTCTCCTAAAGTATGGTCCCCTGCTCTTGGGATGAACTTTTTGCTCACTCAGTGGACTTGTCCTAACTCAAGGAACACTGTGCACCTTGGTGCTCCCGTATCCTGTTTGAAGACAGTTTGCAGCAGTATGTCAGAAGGCTGGAGCTGGTGTCTCACTTGGATTTGCTTTTCATTTAGTGCTCAGCATGGTCTTGAGAAGTATTTGAAATATATGTGGGTCTCTTGACATTTGTTCTGCTTGAAAGAGTTAATTTAAAAAACAGGGCTTGAAGGAACCTCCCTCATTCTCAAAATCCAGTTCCTCAGAGTTGAATGACAGTTTTTCATCTTATCCTTTTAAAACTGCATCAGAGGTCACCTTTTTCTTCTGTTCCTCTCCTTGCAAATTTGTCTGCAAACTCAGTCCCTTCACATCTAGAAGGAGTCCTCTAATTTCCAAGCTGGAGATATTCTTGCCAGTTTACCACATTTGTATCTCAGCCAGGCCGGGGATCTTAGTCCCTTTACCTGTCATATGAAATCATCCTTTCCAATCCTCTGCAGAAAGCAAGATATCATTTTTATTGGACAGTATCCATAGAGTGATTAATGAGGAAAGTTTAAGTGCCCATTTGATGCTCTAACCTGCAGGTAGAATGAGAGCTCAAAAATACTCATTTATTGTTCTTTCTTTTCAAGCTGTGATCTTGGCCTGGATCCTCTGGTAGGCTAAGTGCTGAGGTTTTCAGTGCAGCTGTCAGTTTAAATAATTTCCCGAGTGCATATTATTTTTGATTAGTATTCTCTGAGAGCAAGGGGGATGTATAAGGAACTTGTTACCAGTTGCCCTGGCTGTGGTGTTGTCTTCTCTCTTCATTGAACAGTACATGATACTATATCAAGAAAGGCCAGAAAAGACTGAAATGGTTCATTAAAGTTATACAGGTTTTATTGAAGTCCCACAGAAGTCACTGGAAAGTCTCCAGTCAGTTTTGGATGAGGTTTATGGCTCAGAGGATCTTCTGTGTAATCCACTTTTATCCTCATCACTTAGCAACTGTGTTCTTCCATTCTCTTTTAATAAGAGAAGCTCTGGTTCTTTAAAATGCTGTAAAATGCTGCTGCTTGTTCATTCAACATCTCACTTGAACAAGAACCACCTCTAAAGCTGTACCCTGCCTGCAGAAATCTGGGCTGCTTCCACTCTTTTCTTAAGACAACTGTCATGGCAGGCAGTGAAAAAATTGCAAGTATTTCCATTTCATTTCTAGGTTCAGAAGTTTTCTCTTTTAAGAACAATGAGAACTATTTTGTAAAGATTTCACTGCTTGTTAGAGGAGTCGTTAATCAGTCTGGAGATGGACTCAATGGAATTTTCAAATGCCACATGATAGCTAGAGTTTCCAGCAGCTGGGTAGAGCTGAGCGTCTCCTTTATTTTCTCTAGGGATTAGACTGTTCTTATCCCATTTCCTAGCCAATGAGCTTTTACTTTTCAGTTAAATTGGGTTCAATTATAAAATCAAGTGTCTGCCAGAAATCTGGCATATACCCTGGAGAGTTCCAGAACAATTAAAGCAAAATGCTCGTGATCAGATGAAGGTTTAGAGGGAGCTGTTTACTTTTCTGACTTAGGCCTGCTGGAATAATTTGTTTGAGAATAACATTCAGGGCAAATTTAACAGTTTTTGTAAAGGGAACCTATCCCACTTCAGTGGACAAATGTTTTTCAAAGTAACAGCTGTGTATTTCTTTTTCAGAGTTTCATGTTACTGTCTCTAGGAAGGTAGACAGGTTGGTCAGTGTAAGGATGTCAGCAACTATTGTTGATGTGCATTAACTACATCATCTGGCTTTGCTCTGGAGTGCTGCTTTAAGATGTTTCCTTCCTAAATTAGTCAGTTGAATTGATGTAAGTTCTTGTGGCATCAATTACTTTATTCAACTTTTTTTTTTTTAATTTTTCATTTTCTTTTTTTTTTCTTTTTTTACAAATCCTGTCTAGTTTTTAGCTCTGACTGCAACTACTTATGGTCCTTACATCATGGAGGTCTCAATTTTTGAATAAGAGTAAAAAAAATACCTTGTGAAAAGAACCGCCCCCCAAAAGGCAGACACACCTCGTCTGTCCCCCATATTCACCTTTAATCCCATTTACAAAAAACATTGCAGCACCACCTTTGTGCATTTCCAGCTGCCTGTTCACATGGTGGGTGGAATCACACCTGCTCTGCTTCAATTTAGTCAATGGAGAGGCTGAAGTTGAAGTCAGACTTTGGAGCTTGAAGTCTCACCAGGTTAAGCAAGGGAAGAGATGTGCAGGTCCTGTCTGTATGTCCCAGCAGTGGCCCTGTAGTCAGCGCTGTTTGCTCATCATGTCTCAGGACAGGACTTCTGTGGCATGAATTGCTAGCTAGAGTGAATGACTGGAGTGTTGCTGAGTTTGTCAAGGTGTCACAGCAATCCATGGATTTAGGACTAGCTGCACGAGTTCAGAATCTCACGTCAAATGCAGACAGGAATTTTACCTTACCTTTGGGCCTATGCCTGTGCATCAGGGATGCTTTGTTATGGTGTTGCTGCAAACAGCTGAAAGGGTATCTAACTACTCAAGGTCTTTAGTGGCTTGTTTTAAGGTCTTCTGAAAGTGTGTTGACCACTGCAAAATGTTTTTTCATCTTAGCATTTGTCTTCTTCTGCACCATTAATTCAGATCTAGGCATAGGTTGTTCTGCTGCTAGGTAAAATCTGGAAAGAGTTTTGAGACAAAAATCGTATCTGAATTCTTTATTGTGAGGATGATGAGCTAGTGGAAAAGGTTTCACAGAGAAGTTGTGGCTACTCATCCCTGGAAGTGTTTAAGCCTGGCTGAATGGGGCTTTGAGCAACCTGGTCTAGTGGAAGATGTCCCTGCCCATGGCAGGGGGATGGGAATGAGATGAGCTTTACTGTCCCTTCAAACCCAAACTATTCTATGATTAATAAATGTCGTACAACTTTGTGTGGAGTGCTTGAATCACTGTAAAGTTCTAAAATTCCAAAGAAAAATAGTCATTGTCATTTCAAACTTTAACAAGCTCAAGAGAAGGTTAACTGTATTTATTTATAATGCTGCAGTTGACTGTTTTTGTTTTCTATGATTTGGCATCAATTTGATTAAAAATTGAGGTAGAAATGTAGTGATGACAATAGCAAAAAAATTTGTGGCATCTCTTCATGCAGGCAAATCCCAGCAGGTACTAGAAACTGTTTGAAGGCTGAGACCAAATTTCCATCCTACTTCCCACCTGAGTAATGTTCAGTGGAGTTCAGATAAGCTTTGGATTATATCTCAAAACACAGTCTAATATGATATAGCCAAGGATTCCTTTTGCCAAATCTTTGCCTTTTGCTGAGCTTCTGCATTCTGAACCTAACAGGTACTATGCAAATAGCTCCATATAGATAAATATCTGTCAAGGATTGTTTCATCCAGTGATAACTTCGTCTATTTCTGGCACCTTATTTTCCATTTAAAAAATAAAGACTGGAAAGACATTTGAAAGTGATAGGGAACAGTTCCATCATCTGTCTGAGATTGCAGAGAGGAATTCCCTGAGCACTGTGCAGCTTCCCGCATATCCATCAAGTGTTGTTCATTATAATTATCGTGCTAGAGTGGGGTATGGGCTCTGATGAGAAGTGTTATCATGGAGAAAGCCTTATACTCCAATGTTTTTATCAGATTACAGTTGGTATGTTACAAAGCAGCCGAGTCAAAGCAGCTGGCTGCAACAATCTCCTGGAGTGGCTTTGAAACACACAGCTCCTTAAGTGCATCCTGGCTTTATATATTGATAAGGTTTTATACCATGGCCTGATTGACCTGTGGGGTAATCTACAGTGCCTGAGCAAACTGGTGGAGTAATTTCTTCCACCAACTACAGTGATATGTGCTGGTGCAGATTCTGCTGACTGCTTTGAGTAAATGTGCTGCTCTTCTGGGCAAATTGTACCATTGATTTCAGGGCTGGATGACTGAGATAATCAACTAAGGTGTGGCGTTGATAAGGACATTTGATTACATTTAGATCCTTCTAAAGACTAAGGTTTTGATTTTTGATCCTCAGCATTTAGGATAAAAGCAAGATTTTGAAGTTAGATATGTTTTCCCAGCATGGACAGATACATTTCCTATTGATTTCCAAAGATATGTGTCTGAATAACAATACCCATTTCAGCCTGAAGGGCCATTAGAAATCCAGTGAGCTTATTTAACTGAAGATGTTTTGGGATGACTGAAAAAAAAGTCATGCTGAATATGTTTGATTTTTTTTGGTGTTTTTTTTTTTGCAGGGGAATGTGACCTTTTCTTGCTCAGAACCACAAATTGTTCCTATCACCTTTGTGAGCACCAGTCGAAGCTACTTGCTACTCCCCGGCACCGCTCAAATTGATGGTTTGTCAGTCAGCTTCCAGTTCCGAACATGGAATAAAGACGGCTTGCTTCTGTTCACCGAGCTGTCTGAAAACTCAGGACATCTCTTGGTTTACCTCCATGGTGGCAGATTGACACTACTTATTCAAAAGGAGACTGAGAACCCAGTGGAAATCACTGAAGGTGTTTATTTTTTTGTTTACTTTCACTTGTCTCCTTCTGAAACACAAAGGTTCAGCTCCATGGGATGAAAGGATCAAGCAATAAGGAAACACCTAATCTTCCTCTCTCTTTTAAATTTTCTCTTGCTTTCCAGTGGTAAAGCTGCTCTATACAGCTTGATCTAAGCTTGGAAAATTGACATCCTGAGATCTCCAGACTCAATCTCACTGACAGTTAGCTGAGCCTCTATGTTCTTAAGCAGTCACACTCAATTTTCTCCAGTCAGGTCACAGGAAGACCTTCCTGTTCCCATCTTCAGACTGCTGAAATCAGCTGGGAGCCAGCTCAGCCACAGGATCTTTCCCCAGCACAAGTTAAGGCAGCCTCAAAGCTGGTTTTCTTTCTCTGACTGTAGCTTTGGACTCTCCTTTTATGCTACACTCAGAAGAGAGGATGACCATGGGCTTCTTCTCCTTACACTTCCTCTTGGGCTTCCTTGGCCATTTTGGAAGTTGCTTTATGCAGTGCACCTGGTGGGATGCAAGAGGGTGAAATAGGGCTGCCTCTCCGATTTAAAATTAGGGAGAATAATAATAATAATAATAATAATAATAATAATAATGAATTTTCTGAAAGAGCAGATGTTTAAAAACATGTAATATTAAAATACTCCCTGTACAGACTAAAACAGGGCAGATGTATCTATTAAAAGAAGCAGAGATAAAAAACTGACAAGAGTTGTCAAAGCAGAGCTGTTCTGTATGCATGTTTCGTTCCCCTTTATGATAGAAAATGAGGCAGCCCTGCATCTATCCTTATTCATGTAGATTGCTACAGCCATAGCTTGCTGCAAATGAACACTGAAAACTGAGATTCCAGCCTTTATTGCAGTCCTAATTAAATTGTTGACAAAGCTGAGACAATGCCAATATTTGGTTGGGTGTGTTTGTTTTTATGTAGTTCTGAAATCATGAACCTGGGCCCAGCCTTTGGTGCTGTCCAAACCATGCTAAACTGCCTGCTTGTACGTGGAAAATATGCAGAAAGTGCATGTGCCATGTTCTGCAGGTGTTGGGTACCCACAGTAAACTCCTGCTTGCTCAAGAATGGACCTGTTTTTCCCCCAAATGGGACCTATTTTCTTTTGCCATTGTTTCAAACTTCAGCAGCATATTCCACTTCAAAATGCACTTGTTCTTGTTGAAAAATCATCCATTTTTTGCTGGAAAACCAGCCTCTAATTCTATGGTAATTGTGCATGTGCTAACAGCTATTACTGAGTAAATAGTCTCATTTTCAAATTCATGATGAAATGGCTTTACACACACCTAACACCCACTTCTTTCTTTATTTTGTTTTGAACTGTTCTCACACTTCTTTGTGTTCCTAAGTGCTTGTTTGTTTTCTCTGAAAGTGACTTTAACAAAAATATTCTGTTAGTGAGGGGTGTAAATACTAGCTGTCTGTGCCTGATCTCAGTGACTCCAGCCTGATGGTAGCATATTTGGAACTGCAATTAGGTTACTTTTGATCTGCACCTCCATGTGTGGGCTCAGAAGCTTGCCCACCGATTTTCATGGCTGTCAGAATAGAGGATGTGGAGTTTCTTTGTAGCTCTGTGGTGGTATTTCAAGAGCCACACGATGCAACACTGATTTTTGGAATAAGGAAAAAGACAGGTAATTTCCCACTTTGCAGGAGTGTCTAGAAGAGAAAGAGACTGCCCAGTGTATCCCTCATTAACCTTTAGAGGTGCCTGGTCAGAGCAGCAATCCCAGTTCTCAGAACATCCATGTGGAAATCCAACTTCTGTACATCTATTAATAGTACTGGGTGCTGCGTTGGTGCTGGAGGGTTTTAAGACACACAAATCCTGCTGATACCTACTGGAGTCAGTCAGGTTTCAGATTGGAGCCTAAGAACAAGCTGCAAATGTCTCACTGAATCCAATCCTCTGCAACCTCATGCATGTGTTTAGTACCAGAAGCTCAGTAGAGATCTCTGCACGCTCCCGGACCTGTAAGCATTTACCAACAGACTGAAAATAGACACAGACACCCCCAAAAAGGTAACAGTGTGCTACCAGAAAGGTGAAGGATTGGGCTAGCTTGATGAGTGACTGCAGTAGTACCAGGTTAGATTAAAATGTGAGATGACCTACATAAATACCCTCAAAAGCTTCCCTTTTCCTGGGCCCTTTTTCTTCTATGCCAGTTTGTTTCCAGAGGTAATGAGTTCTTCCCAGCTACAGTTCTCCCTTTTTATAGATCAACTGCATATTTGTGGTCACAAGTTGGAAGCAAAAGGAGGTTTGAAGAACACTGTTGTCTCCTGCACCTTCTTTTTTTTTCACTTTGTACATGTTTTTTTGCCAGGCACCAATCTCCACGATGGGCTTTGGCATTCTGTGAACATCAATGCCAGAAGGCATCGCATTACCCTGACGCTGGACAACAATGCTGCCACCGCCAGCCATGCGACCACTGTCTCAAGGATCTACTCTGGGAACAGCTACTATTTTGGAGGTAGGTTGTTTCAGAGAGGTTTTCGTGATGCAGATCCTCAGCTGCTCACCACTGAGTTCTCCCCAGGTGCACTGTTTGCAGCTAAGAGCAAAAGTAAGGACTGATTTTTGAACTGCAGTGCATTCAGCACTGTGGGCAGGTTGAAGAGCGTTGGTCAAGCCTGACAGAGAGAGAACAAGCAGAACTTCAAACACAGCTGTAAAAGTGGACTACTGGTAGTGGTAGCCAATGGGTACCTATATCTATCTGACAATATATGCAAAATCTGCAAAGCTGTATTAACCATGAGTGATTTTGGTTTTGGTTTTTTCCTAGTTAAAAGGCCTTAGAAGTATTAATAATATCAATATTGCTGTAGACAATGTTCTGACAGTGTTCTGATCAGGCTCAGTGACTTTTTGGAGCTTAGGTGACATACAGCTCAAATCTACAAAGGTATTTACATACAATGCTCTTGTGGAAATGAAGAGAGGCTTAGCTTAATATTGAAAATGGAAAAACCAGTCTTGAAAAATACTATCTTCTGCTTTTTGGAATGCAAGCATTAATTTAGATAGAGGGACTGTCATTAACTATCTTTCATTCTAATATATTTCTGTGTAGTGCTTGCTATAGTATGGTTCAGATCTTGGTGAACGCTATGGATACAGCACTAAGTGAGGATGTACAGGAGGCTTTGGATCTCACAGCTGTCTAAATACTGGGGAAGCTCAGATACAAATGGCTTTCTTGCTGCCCATAGGATTTCATCTGCACGTTGCTTCAGCAGCAGAATTTAACCCATAATGATTTTACATTTTGTACAACTTTTTTAACATTGTTTAGTTGCTATCAACTGCTGAGTTTGAAGAAGATAAAAAAATCACATTTTAATTTTGCTCAGCACGTGTGAAAACCTCATACTCTGACACAGTGGCTGGTTTCTCTCTTTTTTTTTTTTTTTCTCCTAACTGGAGGATTTATAACACAGGAGGTTGCATAGCAGAAGGAGTAAAAACATTTGGAATAATAAGCCTCTGAGTTCTTGCATCAGGAAATCCCAGCAGAAACAGTTGAACATTCCAATATTCTTCTCTGCCTCTTCTCTTTTTCCCACAGGGTGCCCTGACAATTTCACCGATTCCCAGTGTTTAAATCCCATTACTGCTTTTCAAGGCTGTATGAGGCTCATCTTTATTGATAACCAGCCCAAGGACCTCATTTTAGTTCAGCAAGGCTCCCTGGGGAATTTTAGTGATTTACACATTGATCTGTGTGGCATCAAAGACAGGTAATTATTATTTCCTGTTTCTTGTATTTGTTCTTTTTTCATCCTAGTGGTTTATAAATACAGGTTGCATTAAGTGAAAATTCTAATCTGCCAACATTACAGATATTGGGCATAATAGAGCTACTAATAGAAAATACTGCAACAAAGATAGGAGGACTGGAGGGGAAATGGTTTCAATTACATGAGGCTCTCTTCACATTGACTTGTAGGAAATAGAGTATGCAAATTCAATCAAACTATAGATTGGTGAAAGGATTAAATTTTATGCATAAACAACATTTGATTGCTTTGAAGTTCTAGAGGAAATGAAAGAGAAGGAAAAATTAGTTGATTCATCAGAACATGTCATACCCTTAATATATAAGCTGGTTCTGCTTAAGTAAATCATCTACAATTTTTCTTGCTAGCCATTACAGCACATTCACGATGAAGATATGGTGCATCTCATGTGCAATACTGCCCATTCAGTGGGACAATATAATGATGAAATGTCTGCATCTGCCAGAGAAACATTTCAGTTCAAATAGCAATCCGAATCCCTCCTAAGATAAAACCTGACAGGAACTCCAGATATTCTCAGAAAGAGCAGAAAGGAAATAAGAAACCAAGTTTTTTTTAAAGTATTTTGTAATTCTCTTTTGCTTCTTATGGATTTTTAGTATCTAAATATTTCTGAATCATTTATGCAAATGTGTACTTAGAAGTTAGCATGTGGAATAGGAGGTTCTGGGATTTATTTTTTTTTTATCTACCTAAGTTCTGAAAAATAGGAATGGAACTGCTGGAAATTTCATGTGCTTCAGATAGTTAAGGGAGTAATAAGGATACTTTGGAAATGCATTAGGACGTTAAGCATTTAATGTATTTTTTTCAGACATGTTACTTAGATGAAGTTGAAGGCTGATTTCCATGATTCCTTCCTGTAGGAGGGATCAGCCTGCTGGAGCTGCAGTCTTTTGATAAGTGGGCGGCAAAACCCCTGTGATGCAAGACCTTTGTGCTCATCTTTGTATGTTCATTTTTGTTAATTTATATGGAGAAATTACTGACTTGGCTGATCAAATCTCTTTCCACATTTAATGAGTGAATTCAGGGGAATGTGAATTTCATACTTGGTGTGCCTGACATGGTAGATGGAATTCCAAGGCAGAATGGAAAAAGATGCAGCTGATTTTACAAAGGAAGCAAAATGTCATCTTTCCTAAGAACTGAGAGAATTTTGCTGTTCTCTTGGAAAAACAGATTCTTTTAAGATTGAGTGGACCATTTAAAAGTACTTTGTGTGATTGTATGTTGAAACAAAAGAGAACTCTTCTGGTATGATGCAGAACTGTGGGACATCTCCAATACCTTCACTATCACCAAGTCCAGGCTATGTGCAACTCAGTGGTACTCCTGCAAATATCTTCCTTGTCTTTGGTGTCCCAAGGATGACGAGCGTTAGTCTGTGATCGTACCATAAAATTATTTAGGGCAAGGATCCAAACATAGTAAGAATGGGGTTGTTTTATGTAACACCATAAATGTGTTAAATCTATCACACAGACGTTAGATGTGACCTAATGAAGGACTTGGGGGTGCTGGCTGACAGAGGCTGGACAAGCCAGAGTGTGCCCAGGTGGCCAAGAAATCCAATGGCCTCCTGGGCCTGCGCTTTTCAGCATTTTCATAAATGATTTGGACATGGGACTGGAGGGGATACTGAGCAAGTTCGCACACGATACAAAACTGGGAGGAGCTGTTCACTCCCTCAGAGGCAGGGAGGCCCTACAGAGAGGCCTTGAGAAATGGGGGGGCTGGGCAGTCACCAACTATATGAAGTTCAACAAGTGGAAGTGTCAGATTCTGCACCTGGGATGGGGCAACCCTGGATGTATGGACAGGCTGGGGAATGAGAGGCTGGAGACCAATGCCACAGAGAGGGACCTGAGGGTCCTGGTCATCAGCAAGTTGAACGTCAGCCAGCAGTGCCCTGGCAGCCAGGAGGGCCAGCTGTGTCCTGGGGGGCATCAGGCACAGCATCGCCAGCCGGGCAAGGGAGGGGATTGTCCTGCTCTGCTCTGCACTGGGGCAGCCTCACCTCGAGTGCTGGGGACAGTTTTGGGTGCTGCAATGTAGGAAAGACATTAAACTGTTAGAGAGCTTCCAAAGGAGGGCAATGAAGATGTTGTAGGGCATTGAGGAGAAGCCATATGAGGAATGGCTGAGGTCACTTGGTCTGTTCAGTCTGGAGGAGTCTGAGGGGAGACTTCATTGCAGTTACAACTTCCTCCTGAGGGGAAGAGGAGGGGCAGACACTGATCACTCTGTGATGACAGTGACAGGACTCGAGGGGATGGCCTGAAGTTGTATCAGGGGAGGTTTGGGTTGGATATTAGAAAAAGGTTCTTCACCCAGAGGGTGGTTGGACACTGGAACAGGCTCCCCAAGGAAGTGGTCACAGCACCAGCCTGATGAAGCTCAAGTGTTTGGACAATGCTCTCACATACATAGTGTCACTCTTGGGGATGTCCTGTGCAAGGCCAGGAGTTGGACTGTGGATCCCTTCCAACTCAGCATATTCCATGTTTCTGTAATTCTAAGATTTACTGCTGTGTGCACTGTAAAGCACACGTTTCTCTAATTTTAACGCATGTGGGAATTGTGTAGCTTAATTAACATGTAAATGGGACGTTTGTCTTAGTTATCTAAGCTAAAAATCTCTTTTGAGGAATATGTCTCTATTTAAAAGCAGTTTATTTTTTACAGGCTTGTAGGCCAAGCCCATCCAGACTTGGGCTCTGAAAGCAGTGGTTAGGCAGCTCACTGCAACTTGTGCCTGCTCTTAAAAAGAGAATTAACAACTTTGTTTCAGAAGATGATAAACTGTTGGTATGACTATTGATGCCAGCAGTATGTTTTGGAGAGAAAATCCAGTTGTGCAAGCATATAATGCACACACCCACTCACATAGCGTTGGATCCTCTGTATAAAGTGATGAGCCTCCATTGATTTAAATGGAGCCATCTGAAGGACTGAGCCTTAATGTGTCACTATCCCTCATCTCTAGTATTTGAACAATATGTGTGCTCAAATGAACTTGCCGTGAATGCCTCCTGTTCCCTGTATTTATTATTTCCATTCTTCAGTAATTATTTCTTAGGAAATAAATGAGATTGGTGGCTAAGGAGACAGTGTTTTTGGAGAACAAATGAACATGACCCTCTTGCAGAACCTTCTTTGAGCAGGCAGCTTTTGTTGGAGGCTCCTTGTAGCCTTAGTGATCCTGTGAAAAAGGCCACCCTGTAGCTGTTCTGGTCCTGGTTGAATGGGCAGTTCAGGGTGTGTCTGTGAGACCTGAGTTCAGCAGGTAGGACATAAAGACATGGTAGGGTCTTGAGCTGAGCACAGCAATATGGGCTGTCCAGGTGATGGAATAAGGCTCATTAGCACCATCTCCTCTTAAGACACTGCTTATTTGTAGCCCTCAGTGCAGTGCCAGCATCACTGATGTCCCTGCTGCTGCATATCAAGTTATGTCTGAATTGCAGTCCTTTTGTATGGTACCTGCATGTTTTCCTTAGGTGACACATCCTGTATAAGGAGACATCCCCAATCTGTTCATGTCAGAGCAGTGTCTGCTCCACAAGCCCTGCAAAGTGTTCCCTTCTTTGTCTCCTTCAAGACAAAGCTGCTCCTGCAAAATGTTCCCAGTGCTTTTTGGAACAGGAAAATAGAATCCGGAAAAGGAAGCAATTTTTCTGGTAGCAATGTGTGTGTAGAAGTCTTGGCATTATCCCCACTGCCTGCCTTCTGCTAATCCACCTAATTCTTTTTCTTTTGTTCTAGTATGTATGTTTACTATGATTAACCAAATACACAGTGCTCAGTCTTTTCTGAGGATGTTGCAACCTGTGGTGCTCACACTGCTCCTGTTATGAAGTATTAGAGGTCCTGCCTGCGGGCCATTTATTCCCCTTCCAGTGAGAGGTAGAGAAAAATTGAGACAATATTGTGCTAAGCCATAGAGGTCTGCTCCATCTTTAAAAGGAAGTAGATTTCATTTTATCCCTCTCTTTTAGTTGCCTTTCCAGGATTTATACTCTGTTAGGAGTGCACATCAGGACTTGCTTGCTTTACACTGAATTAATTAGTCAGAAAACACAGTTTCTTACAGCATGCTGGCATTTCCCCTCTATGGCATGGTACAAAGCAGAAAGTAACAAAGATGATGTCTGCAAGTAAAGGTGGTATGAAGTCCTTGAATTCAGAGACATTTTGTTGGGGATGAAAGGAGATATCTTTAAACAGTCTTTTGCAGCAAGACATGCACTGCGTTGACCATCTCTGACCAAAAGCCATCTGATATGGGCCTAGAAAAAATAAAATAGAGACTCTCTTTGAATTTATTTTCAGTTCAGCTTGATAAAGATTAAGTTCATGGCTACAGGAACCATGCAGTCCTCGCTCCTGATGGTTTGTAAGTGTTTTCTGGGAAAGGAAGCATCGTCTTGGGGTGACATATTAAACCTAAAAGCTTCCAGGAGAAAGCCTGAGCAGTAAGGAAGTCTAATGAGAATGGAATAATGCTTTTTGTCTTTGGCCCTTAATCTGCGGGGAGGAGGATGTCAGTGTCAAGGGATGGGAAAGTGGCAAACAGCATAAAAAATTAATTTGCTTATAGATGCAGTAAGTCAGAAGGGATTCACTCCATTCTCTTGGTGCCTACTAAGCCTCTAGCTGTAAGTGTTTGGCCAGGCTCCCTGTCCTCCACCTGCAAGTAACATGTTAGGGTCTTTACAAACACAAGATGGACTTTCCCAAGGACTTCTGCTTTAGAGAAGAAAAAACCCAAAACAACAACATACAACAGAATGTCTTTTTCCTAATGGTGTCCTCAGGCATTTCCTTCTTCAGTATTTTACAGTATTTGCAAAGACTTCTTGACCCTGTCAAACAGCCTCCTAGAGATGGGTTAGGGAGGCAGTTACAGAGACTTGCTGTTTTCTTCATGTGGTGTTTTATCCTGTTACCTTAGAAGGAAAACATGCTTGAAGCCATTCCCCTGATCTAGGCAGGACCCCTGAGACATAGCATTGATACCTAAATACTAGGCTCTTAGTATCTACAGCCTTCATTTTGAAATTTGGGGTTGCTCGCAGATGGACAAATTGTGAAACACAAATCAGCCAGTGAACAAAGCAGGTGGATGAATGTGTCCAAGTGAGGAGCAGCAGCGGGATGAACAAATACTAACCAGGGTTGCCACTTTGTGTTTAGGTTTGCTAGCAGTCATGCTTCTAAATTTCTGTTCTCTATAAAGATATGCAGAGCCCAAACTGTTTCTTCAAAGGCCCCCTCTGAACAAAAAACCTAAAAAAGACAAACAGAAAAAAAACCCAACAAAGAAACAAAAAAAAAAAAAAAAACCCAAAAAAACACCCCCCCAAAAACCCCAAACCAAAACAAAAAAAACCCACAAGACAGGGCTGGAAAACATCCCTTGCAAAGAGAGATTGCCTAAATTCTCTAACCAGAAGAGATTGCTAAGGGGAAGCAGCATAATGGTCTTAGGTGCTCAAAGGCTGCTGCAGCACTGAAGGGAATAATCATCCTTTCTGCCCAGGATGTGTAGGAGAGCTGCCATGGCACAGACTGCCTGAGGAGACTGTCAAGTCTCTGTCACTGTAAGGCTTTAGGAAAAGTTAGATGAGTCTGTGAGAAATAATAAACATGGGTGTGGATGATCCTGCCTTGGGGTGTGAGCATGGACTGAGTGATCTTCCAAGTTCCCTCCAGCTCTGTTGCATTTGCTCAGGTTTTTCCTGCAGCTGGAACAGCTGTCCCTTGTTCTTGCTTTGGGGGTTTTGAAATGTCAACAACAATAACAGTCCTTAAATAAAAAAAAACAAAACAAAACACAAAAAAATCCCCACCAAAAACATGGGAGAAATCTTTCAGGAATTCAGCTCATGAAGTCTCAGACCTGTGAGAAAGCTCATTTTAGTAGATGTATCTCTCAGACAATCTAAGGCAGTGCTGCAGCTGTGAGTAAGGACTGTGTAGCCCAAAGTTATGTTGTTGTTTTTTCTTTTTAATAACCTGATATCTATAGATAGATATAGATATATATGAAATGGGACAGAAGAAACAGCATTTCCTACTCATGTCACTTCCCTGATTTGCTCTTTTTGCTTCTAAAAAGCGCATGATTCATTTTTGCAACTGCAGAAGAAAGCTATGTGATTGCAGAATTTATTGCTCTGGGGTTTTTTGGCATATCTTCTTTGCAAATTTCGTGACGTCTAGAAGGGTGGGTAAACTCCATTATGGTTAATAATGTTTTTTTCTTTGATGAAAAGTAACTTGATTTCCTTCTACTCGTCTCTCTCTTTTCTTGAGATCCTGTGACTTCTTGGAGTTGAGGTGCCTGTCTCTCTTTCAGATGTGGTGTAAATGAGGGTGAGAAGTTTGGAGAAGGCAGGGACTGAGGCACTGGATAACTATAGAAACATCTTCCCCTTAGTAAATCAAGATAACAGCTCTGTGTGGATCCCTTCACAACCCTCTATTTTAGCTGCTAGAAGATGAAATGCAAATCCAGTTGGATGTATTCACTGACCTCCTCCTTGGCCTGACCAGGCTTTTCCAGGAAGTGTGTCATCTCTGGGCCAGTCAGAGGAGATGCTGTGTGCTGTGAGCTCTGACTGCACAGTCTGTAAGCCTGTCATTCAGCCCTCATGGCTGTTTCTAAAACTGACACTGTTGTTTGGTGTGCCACAAACTGTTCTCTACAAGGAGAGATTAAATAGGCTTCGACTCTTCAGCCTGGAGAAGAGAGAGCTGGGCAGAGTTGTGCAATGAGGAGCAGCATGAAGGAGGTGAATAATAAACAAGAATGTGCAGTTTCTCACAAGTTCAAATCTTACACAACATCAAATTGGATGCTGTTAGATGCTGTAGAGGTCAAATGTAAAGGAAAAAGCCTATAAGGCGTACATGAATTCATAAGCCGCAGATGGCTGGAAGCTGGCAAAGTGTTCCGTGGGATGCTCTTGAACTTACTTCATCAGCATTTTTGCTGTGGCACTGTCAGAGTAAGGAAATTGAAGGAGAGGCACTGTTGATCTGAACCAAGTCTGGAGGGAGGTGATAAACTTAGGACTAGGAAGTCCAAGTCCCTCACTGTTTCTAAAGCACTGTTTTCATTGCATGCAGCTCTCTGTACCTCTGTTGTTCAAAACCAAAATATATTGCGTCATGGCTGTGCTAATCTCCAAATACATTTGAATCTAAGTGTGAATTTTGCTAAGTACTAATATGTTTCTCTTCCTTTGTGTCAGTGGAATAGTGGGTGTGTGGGTCTGTCTGTGTGTGGGCAAACAATGGAAGGCATAGCCTGAGGGAAATTCGGTCAGCCTCTCATTTAAAAATAAATGAAATGGGTAGGAAAACAAATATGCAGATGCTGAGACTTTGGCCACAGAGTCGAGAAGCTCTGGGATTTCCCATTCAGCAATTGGCTCGAGTGCCAGATTTTGTGACTAGAAATACTAGCTCCAGTCCTGAAGCTGAGTTGGTTGTTTGCTGTGGTTGGCATCCTGTTCAGAGAATAGATGCAGGAATGTGGGCTCAAGAGATATTACAGCTCAAGAGTTACCATGGTTATTAGGAAAATGTGCCAGAAAGTCATTAAACCTCAGTCCAGAAACAGGGTGGATTTCCAGCCCTTCATCATACGGCACAGATGCTCCCTTTGGGCTGAGCAAGGCTGGCTGCTCTTACCACAGATGGACCCCTTGGAATACAGCAGCAAGGGCTGCAGTGTTGCCTGGAGCCTGAAGGCATGGCTTGGTTAATCTTGTGCACTTCTTGCCTGCAGTGGGACAAACTGCTTTACAGTGTTAGAGAAGAAAATTCCATTTGCAGGAATTCTTGTGCACTCTGTGTGTACACAAACAGGTGAGATCTGGTGTGCTTTCTCCTACCAGCTCCTCCTAAGTCTATAAAGAAAAGTGCTTAGGAGACATTGTTGTTGGGGTAACTTGTGCCAAAGAGCTCTCCTGAGTAGAAAACTGGTTTCTTTTCCTTTGAATTGGCACCTCATATGGAAGTAGTCTCCTTTGCCCGTCAAGGTGGTTCTGGACAAATGTTTGCATTCATCAGGCTTTTGAGGCAAATCCTCTTGGAACACACCCATAATGCTGACATTGGTTGCATTCATGTTTTTAACTCCTCAGTCCCCGTCACAAAGGATGAGGTATTTTTGTTGCCCAGAGAAAACTCTGTTAAGGAGTCTGAAATGTCATGATTCTGTCATTCCTACCAGAACTGAAATACCTTGAAGTGATAGACTTTTTGGTGGCGATTTTTCCCTAGACAGAGGTGGGGCTGAGGCAGATGGAGAAGCACGGTGTTGTGCACCCATTGTTTTGTTGTCATAAGTTCTATGCATGATTCGCACTTGAGTACAATAGACTAGGTTGTCGTCGCATTAGGATGGCCTTTTATGTGTTGAGCCTGTCGTTATCCACAGAGGAGCTGCAGGGGTGGCCAGAGCCTGCTTTTCTTTAGGCTCAGGTTCACAAGTTTGCATAGATAGTGCATGTGTTGCTCTCCCTGTCTACAGCTGCTGAGGTACTTTAATCTGATTGCTGCAGCTCATGTTGATTTTGCGCTGATGAAGCTCTGACTGGGTTGTCCTATTTTTACTTGGCTGGCACCTTGCCCTTGCTGTAGCAAATACTGACAGTACTTGTCAAGGACAACACCAGGGACTTCAGTTCCCTTAAGTGACCTGGGGGAGAGGGGGAGGAAAAAAATATTCACGTTGAATCCACCTTGGCAGATGGACGGATGGCGCATCTTGCAGGACATCCTGGGAATTCCAGTGATGTGCCACGAGGAGCACAAACCTGACTTCAGGTGTTTCCTATGAATCCTGGCAGTGTCCCATCTCAGTAGCATCAGCAGGCAGACACAAGGACATGGTGATGTTACCATCCTTATTAAAACAAGATTCATCTGCATATTCCAATTCTCCCAGCAAATCCAAATGGAGAGAGCAGCATATGGTATCCATAACAATCACTGCCGTGAGATTGGCGTTAACAGTTGTACTTCATTAGGGAGAAATATATGGAATTGATTCATGAGTTGGCTCCCCTGAACTGCTTCAGTTGTGGAGCACAAATAGTGTTCTTAGTCCCTATTCTTTTATCCCTACCCGTGTTTTATCTGTGAAAATTCTTCATAGAATTTTCTAAATAAATTAGCTTAAAGTGTTCTTTTTCCTTGCTAAATAGAGCTGACCTTTTAAAACCTGCTTTATGCCTATTTCCTTTTTAGATTCTATTATATTTTATTATCAATTTTTACTTGTAAGAAAGATTTTTTTTTTTTTTTTTTACTTTTTCTTCCTTTACTTTTAGTGCTGAACTTAACATTGCTTCATGTGTTGTACTGTCAAAATGGGCCTTTGGGAAATTAATTACTATTGCAGGTGGAGGGTGTTAGGATAAATCCGATAAAAGCACAGTGGTTTTTTATGTTTCTTAACTCTCCTCTTAGATTTAATATATGCCCTGCAGCAGAAGCCAAACTTCATACGATCCTTTCACCCCCCAGCATTGCCATGCAATTGAGAAAATACCCTGGCTAATTATGCCCAGTGAATTTTAATTGTTTTTGTTAGAGTCTCAGGCTGGGATTAAAGAACCAAACACTTAGTATTGCATTTATCCCCACATAAATATCTGCAGTGCATTGCAGAAAGAATAATTAAAGAAACTCCTACTCCCAATTTGGCATCCATCCTTTTCATTCTCTATTTAGTTTTTCTATCTTCATTATTTAGTGCCTTCTCTGCATAAATGACAATTATTTTATAGTGCATATTACTTTCTCTTTGCAGGAAATCCTCTTTTGTTTTCCCTTCTTCGTTTTATAGCAATGAGTGGGATGTTTTTACATCACATCCCTTGAATTTGGATGGTGATCAAAGCTGGAATGAAGACATATGAGGGGATGTCATGTGATGTCATGTGTCCTTTTTCAAAATATTTCTGATTCTGGGTAAATCCTGAGTTTGGTTTGAGAATTGCCCAACTATGTCTCCATCCTCAGCCAAAATAAAGCATTTGAACTGCACACCTTCAGATGCTGGAATACCCAGAGCTAGATTTTTTCCTTTAAATGCTGCAGGAGAGACTGTCCTGTCTACTTATGGGGATCTGATGGTCCAGATTAGTAGTTCTTCTGATATTTTGTATCACCTTAAAAAGATCATTGAAGTCCTGTGAGTGAAAATTTTCCCCCTTATCTTTTTGTTTCTTTTGCCTGTTTTAGGATTTAGTGGACAAATAGCTCAGGGCATACTGAAGCTTCATGTCTTCTTCCAGTTTATATATTAATTAAGGAAAATGTGGAAAAGGTTTCAGAGAGTTTCCCTTTCTCATGCTCAGTACTTTGTAAAACACTTTGCTTTGTGCTTGCTCAGCAAAAATCAGGATATTGTTAGAAATGTGTCTTTCTTTTTCATCATATTGCCCTTAGAGAAATTCTAGTTTTTTTCTACTTCCTCTGTACTAAACCCAAAGCAAAACCCTTCAGATAATGATGTGGAAATGGAATGGGGAAGATATCTGAAATCCAAACTATGTTACACGGTGGGGAAGGAAAAAGGGAAAAATGTATCTTAATGACTTAATCCCTTGTAAAGATCAATATACTGTGAAAAAAATAGTATTACAAGTAGAGGACTACCTGATGTTCTGTGAGAGTTGAACAATCTCTTGGGCCTTTCCCTAAAGGACGCACCTACATCACAAATTAGACATGATAACTAATGGAATTAAATTACTTACCTGGAATTACACCCATGCATTTTGAAGTGTGATCTTGGAAATCCTCTCAGTACCACCCAGGTTTTAAGATGGAAGGACAGGATGCAGAAAAACTGAGCAAGATTTTAAAAATTCAAACCCACGGGCATCTAAAGCGTTGGCGTTGGAATTAAAATCCCTGCAATTCTGAAGAGCATCCCCTCATCTCCTCATATCTATTCTAATGTTTAAACCAGCTGAATAAAGCAGGTAATGGCAGAGCTTCTCTCCAATAGCTGAAGGGTTGATTGACAATGAAGTGTAATAAAACCATGTAGCACAGTTTCCTGCTCTTGGACTGGGATATGATCTCCACTTGGACTGGGATACGTCAGATGCTCTTGCTCTGTGATAAAAAACAAGAAAATATTTGTACAAAGCAAATTCCCAGAAAAAAACTAGGCAGTCACAGTGGAAAATGCTACCTCTGAGGAGGGGGCAGTGTTCTAGGCTTTGTGTTTCTTTAATGAGAATGAAAAGGAATGCTCAGATTATTTGGATAATGCCATAAATTGGTTTGCTTGCCCTGCCTTAATTTTTCCCTGTCTTTGTTTCATACATGCAAGACCAGCTGCAGAAAATGACAATTCAGGTGCATGAAGTGTTCACTAGTCTGTATAAGTGCTGTGTTTCAGAGCAAAATAAAGACAGATGCTTCGGATTCATCAGTATCATTCAGTAAATCCTGTAGGGGGTAGGTAAAAAATCGGTTTGAGCAGCATGAACGCCTTCCTATAACTGCAGTGACTGATACATGTGGAAAGGTGCTGAAATTGGACAAAGTTAGCTTTGTCCCTGTGAGGGTAGGGACTTCCCACTAGGGTGGGAGAGGGGATTTGTCCTGAATGAGACCCATGTGGAGAAAGAAGGCAGTTTGAAGGTAATTTATTGGCTTTTGAAATCCAGCTTGAGTGTAGAATTGAGTGTGGGGGGAACCTGAATAGAGCTCGCTCCCATTGCTGTTCCTTTAGAGTAAAAATTCATGGGATGTGCAATGCCACGCTAAATTAAAGGCCAAATATGGGGATGCAAGTAGAATATAATATCATATCTTCCTTTGTTTGTTTGATTTTTGCAGATGGCTTTTCTGCTTTTGCTTTGTAAAATATTGAATTCTAAATGGAACAGCTGTCTGTACAGGATGGTTTATTTGTTTCCCTTTTTTCTTTTTCGAATTTATTTATATAAAATCCTTTCTGCTGATGCTAAGCCAAACTGTCAGCACATTTACCTATATTAAAAATGTAGGTGTTCTAACAACAAAGCAATCAAACCTCAAAAAAATGCCTTTTATCTAAGGCACAGATAACAGGCTTTTCCTTCACTAGTGCCAGTCCCAGCACAACCTTCTCCACAGTTCTGTCCTACTCACATGCCTGAGGACTGTTGGCATCAGCATTCAGATGTAAATGTTGGTCTTTTAAAAGTGGTATGCAAGGGCAGGGTCTGAGAACCAAGGAGACCAACAGTGGAAATACTGATATATTTTAAAAGTTTTTTCATCAAGTTTTACAAATCTCACAAAGAAGAAAAACCTACCTTTGTGATAAATTATTGAGATGAGAGAAATACCTTTTTTTGGTTTTTTTTTTAACACATCAATTCAGTAGGAAAGACTGGATCCTTTCCATAATGGAAAAAAAAGAATTGTCTGTTCACATTATTCTTGTTCTGTTTGTAGAAGTCCATGACATAACATAATAAATTTAGGAAAGGAAACATAGATGACTTAAAAAATAAGGAACACCACAAGACTTTTTAGTAAGTTGTTGGTCAGTTTTCTAAAGTTGCAAGAGGAGAGAGACTTTGGAAGGTGTGGTGATGAGGAAAACCAGAGGTCTGAACAGTGTTAATTCTTTTGCAGCCTGTCGTAATATTGCTTTTACACACTTTTTCTCTCTTCCTCTGGTTCTGGTAGCTCTTTTTTCTTCCTTTAGTTAAGGACACCTAACCCACTATTTTACCACAAAAGGACATCCAGGGGAAAATAAGAGTGGGATGTGCTTTTGCAATATTTTTTTCTGATGCTCTCAGATCTTCATTAGTTTTCCCCCTGGTAAACCTCTGAAGTTGTTATACGTTGTCTGTCTGGTAACATTGCTAAATTTCTCTTCGAAATGATTGTCTGGTCTTCCCTTGAAGCCATTTCTTGTATCAAAAATAACCTTTGGCAAGGAATTTCCCAGATTTACGGCTCAGCACAGCAGGGCTGAAATCCATGCTGTTGCAATTGGCCTCAATCTATTGAGTTTAGTGGAAAGACACCATTTTATTAAAGCAAAATAAGTCTGTTACAGCAACACCATCAGCTTCATCAGACGTGCATGCCTACTATATGAAGTCATCTCTTTTAATGTTATATTTGGTTAAATAAATGAAATACCTGCTGTCTGTAAATAGGAAAACATGCTGAAATAAAATAAATTTGATACAATATTTAGGAAAACGTTTTATTGATAGAAAATCTTCCAAAATTTCAGGTATTTTTTTTTTGTTACAGCATTATTGAGTTTTAGGGACTTTAGTGCTTGTCTAAAAATTATGTATATTTACAGTCTTGATACTGAGGGGGTGTACTCCTTTTTTCTTTCTCTCTGTAATGGTTCCCTTTCTTTCCTCTTTACTTAGGAAGAGTAGAGGGTAGTGCTGGATGTATGTGCTGACGATAACAAAATCTCAGAGGTGCTTATTGAAAGTACACTGGGTTTATTTCCAGTCAAGTGTAACATCAAATGTGTAGAACTCCTTCAGCCTTCCCACTCAAGTAATTTTGCCATTGTTATTTCTTCATCATTCCCATCAAAGGGCCAGATTTCTCCCCTAATGTCTGTGCAGTTTGTCCTTTGATTTCAGAGGAAGCACACATACGGTTTTGGAGGTGAATGTTTCATCCAAGGACAGCGAAGGCTTTTGTGCAGGCTCTGCATATTGCTCACTTAGATGGCTAAGGTGTGCATTTTCCAGCTTGGCTGAATGAGGGAAAAAATTATTTGCTTCACTTATTTTTATTTTTTTTTTAATAATAATATTTCACTGTGAATAAATGGGGAAGATCAGAGTCCCTGGTCTGTCACAAACTTTCTTAGACAAATCCATAAATTTTCAAGTGTCTTATTTATGTTACTTGAAAAAAGTGAGTTGAGCTGTTCGTTCATTTCAATTGCAAATAGGTCAGGGGCTGTGTGATGCAAATTTTTGTCTATGAAACTTTCTGTGATACCACTGCATTTTTTGCTGAAAGTGTTTGTTTCTACTGGAATGCAAATATTCATTTATATTTTAAATTGCATGTATTTAAATCCTTCAACATGAAGATCTAGGACAGTTCACAAATGGAACAATCTGTGACTTATCCATGCCTTGATTAATTTTAATCATAGCTATTTCTTAATTTTGAGTCTTCTCACAATTAGGATAAATTTTGCTTCTAATGAAGACACAACTGCTCAGCTAGAATAGGATTATGGTAATTATTAGAGTTGCAAAGAAATTTGTTTCATAAGCTTTTAGAAGGGTTAGTTATCTGACCAAAAACAAGATCAATGCAGTTGGTGCTAATTAAAGCAAATAGACTAAGGAATAAAAAAGATTTAATTCTGAATAATTAAAAGCTTATATGGTTAGTTTGACTTGCATTTTGTGCATTGTTGGGAGAAGAAAAAGTGTTTGCATTTGTAAGACAAGTAGAAATGAGAAGTGACCTTCAAACTTTGTAAAGTCCTTAAAAAGAAACTGTTTTAAGGGAATAAATGTGGCTTAGCCTCTAATACAGGCCTTCGGCAAAACACAAATGACTAGTAATTAGCTCTACTGCATTGGGTTAATTAATAAAAGGTAGCTTAAAATAGGCAAAAAGCATATTTGTCCATTACATGTAAATTAAGATAGTAACACAGCACTATTCCTTTTATCTGTCCAAAGAGCTCTATTAACATCATATGTTTCTTCTCACCAGCATCCCTGTGATGTGAATAGAACTACTGCTGCACAGGTGACATAAAGGAATGTTTATCACCAGATAGCAAGTGCAATTAAAGGCAGTGTGCTGAGGGCAAGGGCAGCCACCACCAAAGTACAAATATGAATAAATGTGCTCCCACAGGCGAAATTCACATGTATCACCACAGAGCTCTTGTACCCCTGTGCTTTGCTTCTGGGATGAAGCTGCTGGGGAGCTGCTGGTTCAGGGTCCTGCAGGGCACAGCAGGGTGCAGGGCACACCACCCAGTTCTGCTTGCACCATCCCATAAGGCTGCTCCTGCTCCCTTCAGCATCGACCCAAAGCTTTAAACCTCACTTCAGTATTGCCAGGAGTAGGTGTGATGGCAGAGGGGCTGGCTGGGCTCTCGCTGCACCAGCAGGCTGTTGGACTGATAGGTGGTTGCCCAGCATTACCATTAACAACCAAAATCTCACCCTTCTCAGAATTCCTGTCCTGTAAGGGTGGGGCAAACCCAGAGGTTTTGGCCTTCCCCTTTGTTTCTTTCTTGTTCTAGAAACTAGGTGTTCTCCCACAGCCCTGGAAATAGCTCCCTGGCAAGCTAGGAAACCAGGAGTGTCATTCTCATACTCTGTCCTCATTTTGTATTTGAGCTCAATGATTAATAAAAGCCATGACAATGATTTTTGTAAGACCAATATATCTCATAATTGTTTTAAAATTGTTACAGGTAGTTATAAATAACATACTTTCTTCTTGAATTCCGTATTTCTCTAGTATTTGAATAATAAATAATTACTGCAGTAATTGAGTAAGCATTAATAAAGATCATTAATCTTTCATGTTAATATTTTATATTATCTTTATAATTTTATGTACAATGGTATAAACAGTGATCAAGTGAACCTGTGTTCTGGAATGAATCTCAGACTCTCTGATAGAGATGAATAGATGTAAGTTTGTATGAATGAGCATGGAGCATATTGAGGACAAGAGGTTGTTCTGATAAGCCTCTTGGCACAAACAGGTTTCCTTGGGTTGTCAAGGCTTGGCAGCTCTAAACAGCCTTGGACTCAATTGATGAAAACTTGGCTGATGAGGCTCAGAGGGTTGGTGAAGATGACTTTTAGTGACATACAGGTTTTCTGTTTGCATGCATGAAATAGGTTTTAATTTTAAGTTATCTAGAAGAAACAGATTGAAAGCCACTGCTAAGGGCAATATACATACTTAAATGCAAAAAAAAATTCCTAAGGATGAGATGAACTGCAATAAAACCATGTCTTCAGCTAGAAAAAATCAAGGTAGCATCAGTGATTCCACACTAACACCCTGGAAAGTTCTGGGCATCAAAAGAGTTTTGAAGCTCAAATTACAGCAAAGCAAATCCTAATGGAGTTCTGTAGTGTAAAGGATAAATTGATTGCCTGTTTCCTCTCCACCCACCCATCACAATTGAATCAGCAGTATAAACAAGTTACTTATTTTTCAAAAGTCAGACATACTGTGTAAAAGAGATTAATATACAGTAAGAGGGAAAAAATAAAATGAAAAAAAGGCAAATAAGGGAACAATCTGTTTCCATTTAAGCTGGTGTAACTCCATTGCACTGCCTACATTTATACCAGGGGAGTTCAGATCAGCATTCACTTCTTGTCCTGGAGATTGAATTTATCTCCCACAGCTTTTATTTTTGTTCATTTCCTGAGTTGCATGCTGTTGCGCCTCTTTCTTCTTTTAATAATTTGTTTCACAATAATACTTCAGAGGCACACCAACTAAAATGAGGAAAAGAGAGTACAGAACTCATAATTGAAGCATATTTTTCCTCTCGCTTCAGAGATTTGCATGCTGTTAGTGTTACCACAAATGTAACTCAGCCTAATTTTGATAACAGTGGTGCCTGTTTAATCAGAGAACAGGGGATTCTCCTTTGAAACAAGATTTCAATAGCATTTTCGCCTGCTACTTTTCTTGCTCTGTGCTCAGAAAGTTCGTGACACATTAATTGCTAACAAGTGGAATGTTTTTATTTAGAGTGATCTTTACCTATCTTCTGGATAGTTTAGATGTTGTTCTCTTCAGTGCTTGTATTGGATGCGAATCACAGAGAAAGAAATAATTATTTCATTACATAGTGGTTCAGCCCTAGGAAACTCTTGCCTCAATGAGGAGTTGAGACAGTTCTGTTTGATTTTTGTTTTGTTTTTATTTTTTTTTCAGCACATTATTTTTGCAGAAATATTGATAATTAATTCCATTTTTTAAAACTGTCTCAAATTAGATGTTTACCCAACTACTGTGAACATGGAGGAAAATGCTCCCAGTCCTGGACCACCTTTTACTGTGACTGCAATGATACAGGCTACATGGGAGCCACCTGTCACAACTGTAAGTAAACCCACGTGCACTTTTCATTTTTATTATGTCCACATCATAGCCACAGTGGTCATTAGACACTTAGTAGAATTTAGCTGGGCTGAGCTGGCTGATTTTAATCTGTGTTTGGTGCTTTAAGTCAATTTTACCACCCTGGGCTTTGTTTTTATATCATGTGAAAGTCCATGTTGCAAAAACCCAGTTTCCAACAGTTTATGTTTTTTAAATTTTGCTGAACTATTATTTGAGCTGCTGCTATTAACAAGAATACAGTATTTGAAACTGGCAGTACACAAAACATTCAGCTACTGAAATCCACAGCAAAAGGAACATTAATGTGTTTTAAAGGTTAAAAAACCCCCATCAAACAGTACAGGCACAAAATGCTGTGAATTCTGGTAAAAAACAGAGAGGGGAAAAGCCAAAATAAAGCCTCTTCATACAGCTGACTAAAAGGGAAAACAGAAAATGGATGTAAACTTCCAGTTTTAACACAGGAAATAAAGAGAAAAAAAACAGTGTGTAAGAACAACAATTCCAGGAATACAGCTATAACCACTCCGGGTGCTTGATGAGCACTTGGACACTGCAGATAGGATGACTTTGGTGAGATGGATTTTTTTTCCCTGTTAAACTAAAAAGCAGAAGAGAAGAAAAGGTACTTAGTGGTTTGAAGCTGAGAACATTGGCAACCATACTGTCATTTTGGAGACTTTAATGGTTTGCTAGTTAACAGTGAAATCATTTGTGGGGTATGCAGCTGACAGGAGAGTCTGTTGAGAGATCTGTTCATAGATTTGTCTCCTGAACTCTACATTTTAAACACAAAGCAAGCCAAGGGTTTTGTGCGGAAATCATGCCAAGCCAGATGAAGAGAGGGAAGAAAAAGGCTGACTTTATAGTTTTAAAAAGAGGGCTTACTTTTTGTCCATTGCTTTTGTTGTTCCAAAAGGCATCATACCTCTTCAAAGCTCGTAAGGCCATAGCAGGGTTATTTACACCAGCTGACGGCTGGTACAGAGCTAGGTGGCCAAATCAGGTGGTGAGAAGGGAGAGGCTCCTTGGGGAAGGAGAGAACTGTCACTGTTGACCATCAAAGGTGATTAGGGACGCTCAACTCTGGGCTACATCTGTGCTCTCATATTAGCTTGGGGCCTGAGGCTCCCTATGTCTGTGCCAGCTCAGTGTGGCTTCTGTCCAAAGGAGACCATCTCGTTACCACAGAGAACTGGTTAATGACCGTTTTCCCCATAGACACTTCCATGGAGCTAGTGGAGCCTCCTGCTTCTGTCAACCCGTGTCTGCACTTCAAAGACACATACATAGCTGCAGTTATTTAAGGTTCACTGATGTGAAACTACTCTGAAAAGTTTCTCAGGAAGCTCTTGTGTTAAGCTGTGCCCACCTGTGATGTACAGATATTCACCTGCTCAGCTTATTTACAACCGATTTATCAACAGCTAATTTGATTCCAGCTAGATTGTGGAGCCAGCTACCCTGTGAGCCAAGCAGTGCTGATAAACAGCAACATTAGTCTGGAGAGATGCATTCATCTGCTTGAAATATGCAGTGAAACCACTTCAAAGCTGGTGGGCAAACGCAGACTGTTGATAAGAAACTTGCAGAACAAGAGACGTTATCACTTTCAGCTGATAGTGGTTGATGTGCAGGAGTACCTTTTAGCAGGTGAATGAAAGGCACAGATTTGATCACAGCATAACTCCAGAATATCCTCAATGTATAGGAAACTCTCCAATCATGTAATTCAGTGTAGTTCTATCAAAGTAAAACATCTAATTTCGTATGGTTTGAAACATTATCTCAAGAGATTTTCATTTTTCTAGAACACTGAAGCTGACAGCCCTGAAATTGAACTTATACCTTTGGAGAGGCTATTTCTTTTATTAAACTGCCCTTCAGACCCAAATCCATGCAGCAATAAGGGAAAGATTTAGCTGGCAAGTGAAACAGTGTGATTTGTTTCAGTGTTGTCTGGATTACTTTTTTGTCTTAGTTACATCACCATAGGTTTTGCCTCATCTTGGTTTTGTAAGAGATGGGTGCCACTGGTTGAAAACCATAAAAAGATCCATTCTTTGTCATACTTTTAGGAAGAACTGCATGGCATGCATCTGCAAGTCAGATTTAATTGGTTTATGTTTTGCCACCCCAGACTGGGAGATCTTAACCATTTTAAGAACTGAGATCTGAAGAGAAATTGCCCCTGACTTACTGTCATCATATGTGAAATGTTGAAATACATTTTATGGTTGCTACATAAGCTGTCTTATTTTTAGTTCCAAATATTCACGGACCACACTGTATTCTGCTGTGAAGAACAGCTAACAATACATAATATCTCTTCTCCAAAGAGTTTGCATTTAGGTGTCTGAGGGTATAAAAAGTTGCTGGCACAGGTGATGGAATGCCAGAAAGGCTTCATCAGCATCACAGGTGGCACTTTCAGTCTAACGGGTGCATAATTATTTCTAGGCTTTCTTATAGCAAAATAGTCATAAGGTAGAGATTAAAGAGAGGAAGAAATTGAATGCTTGCAGACACAGAGCGACATGGGAGAAAGCAGTAATGTGCTTGTTTGAAAAATATGAGGCTATGGCCAGAGGAGTTTGACATTTTTGACAAGGCAAATGTCAGAGTCATGACAGGTAAAGAGGTTGGAAATGTGCCATGAAAAGCAAAGATAAATAGTTTGCATTTGATGCAACATAGGGGAATTAGACAGTGCCAGAAAAGAGCAGTAAGTTGATGGAAGACACAGCTGGGACAATGTTTGCAAGGCTGTGTCAGATATGTGGGACAAAATTGAGTCTGGCATGTCTGAAAATGGATAGTTGGAATTCAAGATGTGTGGATGAAGCAAAAACGTGCATCTGAAGATACATGGAAAGAACTGCCTGCTCTAGACATGGCCTTAATACAATCATACTAGAGGCAGCTACTTGCCTGCAAGCCTCAGGTATCCTCCTGATCACTCCAAATCCCTTCTGATCCTGAAAACTCCTAAACTCTCACAGGATGTTTGGCAATCTGCCTGGTCCAGATGAGGGTCCACTACTGAAAAGGGTGTGGTCCTGTCCCATTAAAGAGCTATTTTGTGAGAGATAAGTTTCACACTGAAGTGTCATCTGATCCTGCTTTCATTCTCCTGTTCTCTGAACTTAACTGCAAATGAAAGTAAAATAGTGCTAAAAGCTGTATGTGTTTCCTGGGTTTCACTAATATATAAGAATCTCAGTGTTTTCTAACAGGTAGTTTCTTTCTTGCAAAGCTTATTGCCTGATGCATAAGCACGTTTCTTTGTTTAGTAACAGTTAATCCTCCTTTACTAGCTGCCACGTGGATTGTTACGGATACCTTCCAAGTCTTATGTTGTTGTTGTGGTTTGGTTTGGGTCTGGGATGTTTTTTTCCCATTTTGGATTTACCTCTCATCATTACATCTTCCAGTGAAATTCACATCTTCTTCCTGGCTACTCACAGCACTGACGAGCACTTGTGTTTCCATGTCTGTACTGTCTGTAGCTGTGAAACCCCAAAGCATGTGCTCTGCCGTGCTCTCACAATGCACGTGGACGTGCAATGTGATGGTAAATGTGGAACGAGTGCTGACTGTCTCCAGATGCCCATTTCACTGCCCACAGTTTAGGGAAACTGAGAGTCATGGAATAACCCTACAGGATATAAAGTCAACTGTAGGTGATTTACATTTGATTGTGTAGGAGTTTTGTTGTGCCTTAGTTTCTCCAGCTCTGTTGGAAAGAAGATCCAATTTGCAGATACATTAAAAGGTGTGTGATCTGTATCGTGTACTGAAATGGTGTGGCCTCTTCCTTTTGAAACTTATTGCTACTTGAGCTTATCTGTAGCTGAAGCAGTGCTTTGAGGATACAGTCATATTTCAATCTCTAAAATGTGCGGTTTTGCTTTTTGCTTTATCTTTTAAATGTGCTTTGCATAGCTTGCATTTAGATAGGTTGGAAGATGAGCTCAGCTGAAGTGTTTTGGCAATAGGTACTTTCCCAGTTTCTCCAGTGTGGTGGGTAGCCTGCTGATCTGTCAGGTATTGGATAGTCTGATAAATTCCAGATAGGAGAGGATCCATTATGTAATCACATGTGTGAATCATAGCAAAACAGATAACAATGTAATGTTCATTTTCTGTTTTCCTCCTTTAGATACAAACACTGATGGTAGTGCACAGCTTGGGAAAAAGGCCTGGGTGGGATTCAGCTAATCTATCTTTTGCTGTCTGGTACTGTGACATCCAAGCTAAGATAGTGGTTGGTCTCTCTCTATATGTAAAAAGGAGTGTGAGCTGCTTTCAGAACTGAACTAATCTCACTGGGAGATAGAGTGTCCATGGCAAGGTCATGGACCACCTCTAAGGTCTGTCTGTAGAGGGAGGCTGTCCTAGCTTAGAGATACAGTAGGCAACTGAAGGTAGGTCAAAATTATAGGTGGGAAGAGAGAGAGAGGGAAACTGAGATAGGTGAATTAAAGGTCTTAATTTTTATATACATATATATAAATTAATATATGTATTAATGGAAAATGCATAGTTTAAAAGCTGCATAGTCATCCCTGTGATACCATTAATTCTTGTAATTATCATGTGATAGTAAGAGCAGTAGACCAGTGTAAAATGGCCCTGAGATACAGAATGTTATAACTTTATTGCAAGATAATGATTAGTAATCTCCTCTTTCTGTGAGTTATGCTGGTCCCTTAGAAAGCCTCATCTTGCCCTTCTGTACTTTTATTATTTTTATTTATGATAGTTTTCAGGTGGTTTTTAGTCTTACATGATTTTTTTAATTCCAAAGAGTGCTGAACATTGATATAAGAGATGTTGAGAAATATAAAATAATGATTTTATTCCTCATATTCTGGGGTTGTCAACATGTCCCAAAGCTTTGCAAGGTGATAATTAACAGAAGCTAATTTAATTCTGGATATTTGCTTTGGTGTGTGATCTATCTCACACATACAGGCATATGTCTTATTGGTCTAGGTAATTGCTGGAGGAAAGAGTCATCCAATAATGGAAATGTCATATCAATATTGATGTGGCATAAACTTAACATAACTTCAGGCTTTGAAAATGTATTTTTTAATATTAATATGCTTACTGCATATATCATTTTTTATCTGAAAAGCTTAATATAGCTTCAGCCAGATTGTTAGTGGTACTGGAGCTGCATCTTAAAATGCCAGCTGTGGGTTTGGTGATTCTCCTGTGTTCCAAGGTAGGGAGATGAGTACAGTTTGCTGGCTGGGCAAATGAAGTTTAGAGAGTTTCAGTCTGACAGATGCCTAACAGTGAGTTTGGTAGTCCTGAGTAGCCAATTTTCCTGTCTGAGGTTCTTGGAACAGGTTTTTTCCATGTGTGTTTAAACACATTGGTTTTCTTTGACTAAAGAAAACACATTTAACATTCATATCAAACCTTCAGTACTGTGCTTGGTGTTCCTGCATATTTTTGTTCACACCATGCCTTTGGAATACAAATTTTCATTGTTTATTTTGTGATAAGTTACTGTGTTATTAATGCTTTTCCTTCAGTTGTGTTCATTTAAAAAAAGTTTTTCCCTTTGCCTGAGATTTCCTTATAAATAACACATTGAATATTCCTCTTTGGGACTTCCCTGCAGAGCAGGGTGTGTGGGGGACTCACTCAGTCCTTTTTGAAGCCAGCCAGGTGTGACCATCCTCTGAGGGATGCGTGGACTTTTCAGCAAGACCGAAATACCGAGCTCTGCACAGCATCCTTCACCTCTTTGATTACTCCTGTCCCTCCAACACCACTCTTAAAATGGTCCAGGTCTCCCTGGCTGCTTCCCTGCAGCAGCAGGGCTTGCAGGTGACGCTGCACCAGCGCCAGGCTGGGGTCTGTGATTGTCACAGCCGCCTTCCAGCCACAGCAGGGAAGTGACAGGGGAGGATGGCTTGACATGACCTTTCCTACCTTGGCCAGGGGGAGCCTTAGCTTGGATGGTAGGAAATTGTCTAATAACCAGGTGTAATGGGAGTATCTCCCCTGAACATCCATTTAGGTGACCCTGTGGAAAAAGGCATTTTAATTCTACCTATGGAAATAACATATTCTTTATCAGATGAGTAAGTACATATTTTAAAAAGGGAAAAATAAGCCTTCTGTCATCCAGGCATGTCACAGCAGAAACTGCATTAGGCTGTCAAGAGCAGTGCTGTCACAATCCAGGTTTCAAGAGTACAGACTTCATATTTCTGGCATTTAACAAGACAATTGTATTTTAAGGGTGAGAATGATGATCATTCCCAGAGTTCATTGCCTGTACTAATCCCTCTGCTGTTGAAATAAGAAACTTCCCATCGCATATTGCTTTATTTGTTATTTAGAAAAATCTTTTGTTGAGTGCTCATTACTCTGAGTCTGTAAGAGCAAATCTGTCAGGCCTGAGCAGAGATTGAAATAGTCATCTCTGATCTGCCTCCAAGAGCTCTGAGCATTTTGTTGAGAACGCTTTATTTGGTCTGGTCAGCATTTGTGTGTATCTGTTTTCCCAAGGTCAGTCTATGGCTGGTTGAAGATCCTGGCAGAATCCCCAGCTCTTACTGGCCTTTCCAGTCTAACCAGTACATAAGTTCTCACCTCTGAATACAATAATAATTATCATTATATGGGTTGTTATTACTCATTTTGTCTAAGGTGCAATGAATTCCAAAATGATTAAATGAGTCTGAAATGATCTTGCAGCAAGTATTCTGTCCACATTTTTTCATGACTTCACAATTTTTAGAGATGATACAAGCAACTCACTGATGCCACATTTTAGCTGGGAAGTGGACAGTGTCAGCACCTCCCGATGAAATAAAGAATTAAAGTTCTTTAGGTGTCTTTAATGTATTTTATTTATTGTATCACCATAAAATGTTCTCTCCTTCCGAGAAATTGAAAATTATCAGCTACTTTTATTAGATTATGAGAATCTAATCTTGAAGCAGCAATACTACAGGATTCATTTTGGTAATCATAACTAGTACAGCTCAAATACTGAATCCATAGCTCATTTTTCATACAATGAAATCAATTTCCAAAGCAATTGGAAATACAGTGGGAACAAAATACTGGGAATTTTAAGGTTTACTTTTATTTTTTGAGCAAAGTTATCTTGGTGTCCATTAAATTTGAAAAGGGCAGAGTCCTCTGAGGAAAAAAACCAAATTGCTTTTCATTTGGAACTTAACATTCTTGGTGGTGTCTCTGTTAGTAACGTGCTGCTGGGTGCAGCAGAGAGACCTTGCCTGGTCTTCCCACCAGCAAAACTGAAGTCTGGGTGTCCCTGTAACCTTTACATTGAGTCCAGCAGCAAGCAGGATCTTAAATGTGGGGTAAGAGGTGCATCTTACTGGGTGAATTGCAGGTTCCTGCACCCATTGAAGAGAGGGGCTTTAAATATGTTGCTGCTTGAGGGTTATTTGCAGAAATTCAAGTCTTTGTACAAAGAATGGTCGTTCTTTTTTTAGCCAGAATAGAACTGGAAGTGAAAAAACTAAAAAGTAGCCTGGAAGAGAGGAGAGGTTTTATAAGTCAGGAACATCAGGGCAAAGGAAACAGAGCTAAGGACTTGGGAGCTGAGACCACCTAAAGGCTCATCTGCTGAGCAGCTCCCCAGTGGAACAGGAGGCCTGTGCCTAGCGAAGGCTGCCATGGAGACTGCAGGTGAACTGTGCAGGGCAGAAGTAACATTGGAAGCCAGATGCCAATATAGTAACGGGCAGTCTGTGAAAAACTGGACAGAAAAGATCTTTTATTGGAAAAAATGGAAGTTTGACCTTGGAAGTGTTTGTGCTAAGCCATGTACTGTTACAGGTATCAGCTATGGCAGGGATAAAATCTCCTCTGGTGTAAGGACTGTAATTAAAACAGTTGGATTCACAGGTTCAGGATACTTCAGAGAACTGAACAGTGATGCAATTGCTCATATTTAAAACCTTTCGGTCTTGTGAAGCATATTGAATAAAGGCTGAATTTTCAAATGCAGACCCAAGCCAAGAGCGACCCCAGTCCTGTCAGACCTGACTGTGGAGTAACAGAGAGCTCCTGCATGTGCTCTGGCTGACCAGCCGTAATGGTCATGATGCAGGAAATGAAAATGAAATTCTTTAGGGTTTTTTATACACAAAAGGTAAAAAAAAATGTTTTATTATAATGATACTAAAATCTGATAATGCTTTTCTGACACTGAAGTCTGAATCATGGATCTGTAGCTGGCACCTTGACCAATCAAAGTGAATATTTATAGTTTTGCTAGGGTATTTCTGTAGGGGGTGTAGTATATGGCTTGAAGAAAATGTGGGATGTATACATTTCACAGCCATAGTTTTGATTTTTGAGCTTATGAGTGTTTATATCCCAGAAAATAAAAGCAAACATGTAGAACTGGGTGATGTTGATCTGACTGGGGATAAAGTGTTTATTTTGTGAATGCTGATCAAAATTTGACAAACGATTTCCTAGGCACCTGGGAAGATGAAAAGTGAGAACTAAAGGAAAAGATGGGCATTAAGATCAGTGAGTAAAGCAGTGCTATAAACGAATGTTCTGATGTGATGAGCTGTTGATCTGAAAAGCTAGTTCAGCTTGAGATACTTGAGACTGAAAGAGATACCTGAGGGAGAAATTTGGTACATGTGTTTCACAAAAGATTACAAGGGGTAAGGAGACAGATACCTTGAACCCTGTCAGTACAGTGCATGCCTGCACACCATCAGCACAGCCCATCCGAGCATGGAGGCAAGGACAGCACTTACTTAGAGAAGCAGCTCTTGCTCTGAAGAATGGGGCTCTCAGGCTACATCACTTTCAGCAGGCAGCTCTGGGAGGATTTTAAATTTCTTTGTGAAACACGGCAGTAGCCTTTAAAAAAAATTCCTTATAGAGCCGAAATGTCAGCGTAGGGTCCGTCCAATGTTATAACTTACAAGTGATTCTGGAAAAAAAAGAAAAAGGCAGTAAAAGACATCCTTTGTGACCAAGTAAAAAGGATATTTCTGATGTCGTTTCCCTTACTAAATCTGGGACCTTGGAGTCAAGCTGTTTCTTGTTTTATCCTCGTGGCATAGCCAGTTACCAGCAATGGCCCTGTGACACCTTTTACACTGGGTTTTTGCCTTGTGCTGTACTTCACCCTAATGCTTTTACCAGCCATACCTGCCTGTGAGGTCCAGGCCGAGCTTGCAGGGGGTGCTGCGGGTTCATGGGGCTGCTGACACCGCTTTCAGAGCGCTGTCAGAATGCAGCTCTGTGAATCAGCTCCACCCTGCTGCCTGTGAGAGCTGCAGTGCCACTGCTGCGTGCAGCACAGCTCACTCCCAGAAGGGCCCGAGGAAACACAGCAGGGGCTCAGAGTCATAAACTCTGGTTTTCAGTGTTTCTGGCTCACTGAAATAAATGTTGCTGGCAACTATCATTTTATCTTCAGTGGCTGGTGTTAATTAAAATTAGCCAAAAAAAAAAAAAGGGGGGAGGGTTGGAGAAGGAAAGCAGATCATGCTTCTGTTCTGTGACACAAAAGACAAGTTAAGGGTTTCATTTTTGAAATTATGTTTTTAAAAATGTATTTTAAATGAGAAAACAAGCTTTGCATGAACAGCCTGTCAAGAATGTTACTTTTGTTGTTTCGGTCCTGTTTGGGTGAACATTTTACAATTGGAAAACGAATTTGAAGGAATAAAAGTATAAACACTATTGAAATACTTCACAGAAAGGAATGAAATCACTAATTTTTGGGGTTTTTTTTACTTAAAAGTTTTAAAAATTTATTAAAAATGTTTGGAAATTGATGGTGGGTTCTACTGTGAATGAACTGATGAATACCTCTCCTTTATTAAAAAGGTGCAATTACTGCAAATGCTCTTTGCCATTAAAATGTCAACTGTCAACAGTTCCATCATTACCCTTGGTGCTTGTTTTTTTGAAAGTGGGGCCTTATTATATGCCTGAATGGTTGGTGACTCTTTAATGACAACTACAATAATGGTTTCCCTAGTGTTCCCAAAATGACCACAACTCCATCTACACCAGAGAAGCCTGACGCAAAACAGTACATAAATATGAGGGCAGTTTTCAAAGTTGAGGTTGTGGGGTCTTAACAGTCACAGCTGACTGCTTATCTGTTTTTTACATTCACATGATATTTCTGATTGCATAAAGAGAATAATGACTGCAAAGAGATCTTGTCCTTCATGGGCCCATAAAGACAGCTTCAAGTTGTTGTCACTGGCATAATAGGGCCTTTTTCAGCAAATGGAATTGCATAACTTTATTCCAAAGCAAGCAATCACCTCAGGCCACAAAGGAGCTGAGCAGAGCTTGGAATGGCTGGTGCCCTCAAAATGCCTGTAGGGGCATCTGCCAGTGACTGGAAAACAAACATAATTTTTTTCTTGATGCATTATATTGAAAAAATAGCAAAAAAGAGAATTAAAATCAATGGCCCATCCACTTCCAGCCTAGAAGTGCACAGTACCAAATGCTTAAGATACAGGCATGTGAAACTTTGTGTACAGGTACGAAATAAACTGCCCACCAAAACAGCTTTTCTCTAATCATGATGGAATGTGTTTTATGTGCTAGAGCTCGAGGTTTAGAGTCTTTTCCCATTTCTTCTGCTACTACCCAGTACGTAGTGCTGGATTTCTCATATAACTGAAAGGCAAACACACCAGGATGGATTTCCTGCTGGCAGACATAACTGTAGTTTCACAGAAGCTTGTGTATCCTTTCAGATTTATACCAGTTGAGCACCCTTAGCCTGATTTCTAGCTCTATATAGCCTTTTTTTCCCTAAAGTTTCAGTGACAAAGGGGCCATCTAAAGGTGAGTAGATCATCTCTGTTTGAATCTGCCCACATTATTAATGGCAGAATCTTCACATCTTTCCTTACTAATTGAAAAAAGTAGGTCTGAGCTCCAGCCAAAATGACAGTCAAGAAGAAGAACACTTAGAAAGAACAAGTTGTGATGAAGAATGAGTTTTGCTGTGCCAGTTCACTGACAACATATTTGTTTTATGTCTCTGCCCCCTCACCATCCTTTGTCTTCAAAAACACTCAGCAAACAATTCAGAGGAAGCAATTGGCATATTCCCTAATGAGACAAGATAAAGTGTCCTGTAACGATGATGACAGCAAATTCACTAAGTGAACTGCAGTTTAAGAACTTTGCAAATTGATCAAACCATGATTCCTTGGTTGCTTACTTAATTGCCTGTTACCATCTCTCCTGACCTCCATATGCCCACTGCTTTTGTCAGCACTTCTGCAACTCAGGGACTCTGTTATCCCCTCAGGTTGTGAGCACTGGAAGAATAGGTTCTGGTTTGGGGATTTTATTTAACTTGGATTTAATATGTGTTCTTGGCCAGCTCTCAGAGTGGGAATTTGGAGACATTCTGGCCTCCTACCATGCTTGATACATCAGGCTGTGAGGAAAAAGCTTTCCTAATTATATTTATTATAGGAGGGATGCTAATTAAGGCACTGTCTCATCAGGTGCTGAGTACCTTGAGCAGTTTCTTAACCCTGGGAAGGGTAGTGCTGTGCTTGTTTAGCACTCAGTGATGTTCTGTCTGCTAAAGATGTCTGGTCAGGCAAGAGATGTGCAAATGAAAAGCATATTTCAGTGAGTGTACAAATGATTAACTGGTGAGACTTAATCCATAGGCAGTTTGGACCAGAGCCCCTAGAACTGTGGTTCTATTCTGTTGGCGGAAGTGAAGAAATGTCCAAAATCTGAGTGATGAACTTACAGCATTCTTCAGACAAGGCTACTTCAAAGCTCACCATTTATGCCTTTCTCAAAGTTGTTTCATTACGAAGTTTCTTTAAGGGAATGAGGGGAAAGGAGAGATGTGAGTCCATGTGTGCACAGAAAGGAACTACTGCTGCTGCTGTGGAGGAATTGCTGTCTTCTGCAGGGACTGTGTTTCAGAAGTGGTGAGGAAGTGCTGGCCCTGCCCTCAATCTGCAAAGCTCCCTGAGTTCCTTTCAGATGAAAAGCACTGGGAACTTTGCAGTTGTATTTACAGCCTCAACACAGCAATCATAAACTGTTATGGAGAATAATTTTCTCAATATAATCAGGTAAGTATTTAAGCAGGTGGAGAGAAAAAAATTAACTCTCCTGAAACAGATTTAAGGTTGTTGTTCAAGGTCCAGGATGAGACATATGACTTTCTGATACCTCTGGACTGCCTCTCTGTGGGAGTTTTCTCTTTGCCCCATATGAAGTGACAGTTATATCTTTCCTGAAAATGTGCCTCAAATACAAAGATTGTACTGAGCTGTGGATTTTTCTTCCTTCTTTTCTTGCTCTTGGTGACCTGCTGTGCTTGTTTTATTAACCACTTAGATTTTCATGGGCACTGGTACTCCAAGAGAAGAATATGGATGAGCAGAGAGAAAGAGTTGGTTGTATAAAATTAGGTCTAAAGCATAAAAACATCACCTAGGATGGAGACCATGTCTGAGCTTGAGCTTTTCGGTTGGGGGGCAGTGGATTTCATTTGGATAGTGGACTATGGTAGGGCTTTAATGCTTCCTTTTAACCTTATCCTGCAGGGAAGGTGAGGACTGGTAGAAATATCTGTCATCTGTGTTGACAAGACTTAAGTGCATGCCTAGGTGGTAAATCATGTGAACCTGTGTGTATGTAGGTATGTCTCTGAAATACCATACAAGGGTGGATATATGTACCACTCCATAACTAGGTGTGTCACATTTGAAAGTTGATATCCTCTTATTTAAGTATTTACATACTTTCATCCAAAATAAAGCAAGTACTTGTATCTTTAAAGCCAGCATGCATTAAGTTCAAGGAGTTAGTTAAACAAATGTCGGATTGGGAGCATGGATTCAGGCCCAAATGCAGTGAGCTTTCACATGCTAATCAGCTTTGTGCTGATAGTGTGTGTTAAGACAATAATTAACGCAGTACTCACACATAAAACATGTCTGTGTGCTTTCTGTCTGTCTGTCTGTGGGGCAATCACTCTCTCTTTCTTTCACAGCTGTCTATGAACAATCCTGCGAGGCTTACCGACACCAAGGGAAGACATCAGGTTTCTTCTACATCGATTCTGATGGAAGTGGGCCACTCGCACCGCTCCGTGTTTTTTGCAATATAACAGGTAATGACCTAACCTTGACTTGGCTGCTTGATGTCGGGTCTAATCGATTAGAGGTGGTCTTAGTAGAACGAAAGACTCATCAATAATACAGCTCAGTAGTGGGGAAGAAGCAGAGAGCTTGCAACTGAGGTTTGACTTTGAGATGTTTCCTTAAATGAGATCCATGTAAAAGTGATTTTTAAAATAAGTTTGAAGGATTCACCTTGCTTAGTGGTATATACAATAGTGTCTGCACCTTATAAAGGGCACTTCATAATATCACAACTTTTAATGAGATGTTTGTTTTTTACTAAAGAGGTAGAATCCAAACCATTCTTTGGTAATTGAATGTTTTCTCTGCTTTATTAGAAAACTAGATTTGGGAATTATTAATAAACTCCTCTTGCTGAGCTAGCTATAAACCTTTCTAGTCCAACTTAAGCAGCAGTACCTCCCCTCATACATGTGTGGTGCCTTTGACATTCCATAGAGTGGAGGCCTTGATTGTCCCTGGTATTTGTATGGAGGAGAGTGCATGATGATCTTAGGAGAAGGGACACCAAAGAGATGGGTAGCAGGGCAAGAGCCTGGCAAGGTGACCTGGTGGTTGAGACTTTTTAACCTTACAGTTCTGTAGGTTTAAAATAAGAATTGTTTCAAATGAATATACCTGTCTGGCAAATTCTCCCTTAAGTGGATCCTATTTTGTATATAGGACTGTCAAGCCAAGAGTATGAGAAAAGATTACACAGCCTTTATTGTGGGTGGGGATAGATGGTAGGGCTCCCTTTCTGCTTTTTATATTTGAAATGGAGGTAAAATTTCCCACACTGTCTCCTGTTTGGCATTTTTTGCTTCCTGTGGCCAGGTGCAGATGAAATTAGATTTGCAGATTTATTACCCTTTCTAAATTGCTAATTCTGGCTGAACTACTTTGCCACATATCACCTCCACACTCAGTGCTGAAAACTGAGGACTCAGGATATTCATATTTTATCCTTAATCTCCTTGTACTTAAAGTGTCTCAAATTAAATTTTCATTTTTATTTAATTGGGCAATCATTATGTTAATTAAATGCACAACAGTTAATTATTAAGTATGTTTTTTATTCAAGTGTAACAAATATTTAATAAGATGTGTCTCCTTCACTGTCAAATCTCCTAAGAATTGAAACAGTTTCACCTTTGTCTGAATATCCTTCCTTGATCTTCAATATGGGAAACGTGCTCATTTTTATTATTTATCATATAAATACGTGTGATCAAAACACTGTCAGTGCTTTTTATCTCTGCTGAAGAAGTAGGATTTTTGACAAACACCTTGCATTTGCTTTCCTCAAATAAACTTTATCTGGCAGAAATCCAGAAGGCATATACCTGATTTTCTCTCTCTCTGTAATGAACTCGCTTACATTTTTGTTTTGGTTATGAGAAAAGTGGAGGTGAGGAAAACAGGCAGAACCTCCTAGCCTGGAAAACTTAGGCTTCTGTGTCAGCTAAATATGGTGTGGCTGCCTTAATCACAAGAGATTCTTTTCTCTCTGGGAACTTCCCTTTTTGTTATTCTCATAAAAATTGTTTACAGTAATTGATTAAGTGCAAAGTAGGAAAATAATTACTTTATGTACACAGGGATGGATTCTCCATTTGCTATTTTTTTCAGGTGATGCTTCTGTTTAGTTTTCTGAAAGTACCCATATCCAGGGATAGGCAAAATATGAAATTCTGTGTTGTTTTACTAGGCACATACAAGGAACAGAGAAAATATTATTGTTCAGTGACAGAAATCTGTACAACACCTTCTGTGAATGGAAAAATGTGGATGGTCATGAACATGGATGGCTTCCATGTGTGGGGAGACTAAACAAATTAGAAGGATGGCTGGGGGAAACTGCCACAGGAGAGCATGGACATCGTGTATGGCATAGAGAAAGCACATAGGAATTGATTCTTTTTCATCATATAGGAGCTAAGGGACACTTAAATGATTACATAGCAGGATTTGGGAGTTTTTTGTTTGCTTGCTTTTTCCTGATGCAACGAATTCAACTTGAAACTACCACAGGATAGCAAGGAGGCTGATATATCAACAGAGGGAGTAAAACCCACCTGGAAGAAGCCCCAGTCTTGTCTGATAGATTCAGAAGGTGCAAGTAAACATGGAGGTTTAGTTGCAGCTTCCCACTCAGGCAGCTGTGAGGGATAGACCACTGGGAAATGGGAATGAGTTTCAGGAAAACCTTTTGGCTTCCCTGGGTATCAAAGGTATTCAGCCTCAAAGGCAGAGGTGGGCTCCTGGGCTAAATAAAGCTTTTATTTTACTCAGACTGGCAGTTTTTCTTTTTGTATACAGTTCAAGAAGCAGTAACCTCTTTATGCCCAAAACGTGTTCAAGCTGAAGAATTTGGAGGTGGAATGGAAAATTCAGGGCAATGACTCATTTAGTGTTTTTAATAGAGGTGCAGAGAGCTAATGCCTTCTGGGAATTACAGTGCCTTTAATCTGTCAAGGATGAATTCAAAGAAGAAACCAGATCATCAGAAGCGAGCAGCATCATTGCATTTAAAGAAAAGTGTTTTTCTTAATGTTCACTTACTTTTTTTTAAAGTTCTTTCTAATTTTTACCTGTTTAATTGAAGGGATTCAGATAGGGAACTGGTTTGCAGCCAGTTATTAACTGGGACAGATAAAGACCAGATTTCTTGCATATTGGTGTCTGGTTGTAGGTATCCAGTGTCTGATGTGGATATGGAAATATCAACATTACAAGTTAGTTTATAGTGTTTAATGTTTCCAGTGGTTTCTCTGCAGCCTGTCAACTTCAGCAGCCCACTGCTGAATAGAAATTCTGAAGAAAGCAGAAAATTGTGATTGTGTGTGTTGAGAGGGAATTGGACAGTTATACAAAGAGGGAGAGAGCGATAAGGGAAATGAAATGTTACAGGGAGAAAAAAAGAGGAAAAAAATATTAAAAAATATAAACTCAATTTTCAGGATGGCAAGAAATTTAACAGTAGTGTCACAGAATGTCTGCTGATACCAGAGTGGGTAAATGTACTTATCCATTGTCTGAAGAAGTGGCTGAAAAAGCAAGGTGACAAAAACTGTAGGTGACATGCTCTTATTTAATAGCATGCTTATTGGTCAAGAGGGGAGAAGAATGTATGAAGCACTTTAAAAGGATCTTATCTTGGGGGTTGTCTATTTCAACTAAAAGTAAAATATGCTGTTGTAATAGGAGGTTTTCAGGAACACTAATGTGCCTAATAAAAGGCATGGAAAGATACCTGTACAAAGAGAAGTTAAAAGTAAATAATCCAAGACTATTTAGAACAGAAAGACTCAAAGTGAAAGGGCCTCACTAACAGAAGCAATGCTCATTTGCATTTCCTTACAGTAGGAGAAGGGAGACAGTTCAATGACAGTGAAAGACAAAGCCCTCAAAACTAGATCTAAAGGAAAAGACAGCACCTTTTTAACATAATGTTTTCTTCACCTTATATACCCGTTGTACACAGAGCAAAGTCAAAGCAACTTTCACAGGGAAATTCATCAGTTGTTAGAAACACTGAGGAATCCACACCAAATACGTGTCTGTGTGTGGGGAAGTGAACCAAATGTGTGTGCCCAAGCCATGACTGGATGTGGCTGGATGCTGTGAGAGACACCATGAGGAGGTGAATGGGTCCGTGCAGGGATTATTAATTTGGGATGACTGAGTTGAGTACCATGGGAACACATCTAGCAACTTTCCAGGGCCATCCATATGGGAATGTAAGCTAGCTGCGCTTGCTTTTCCTGGGTCTCCAGTCATCCATGGGGGTCTGTGGCCACACATTTTTGCCATTAAGTGCAGAAAGAATGTTTTGTGTCATACTTTGGGGTAATGAACAGCCTCTAGGGCTGGGAAAGAAATTTTCCTTGTAGGCTGGTTGTTTGATAATTAGCCTATTTGAATTACTCTGAACTTAATTGAAGATTCATAATAGTCAATAGAAAAGATGACTAATAGACTCTCTGAACCTCAGGTCTGGCAGTCTTTCTATCATTGTGAGGCTTATTTTTTTCATGCTGCTTAGAAATCTGTTGGTCTGTGTGGAGTACTACTTAAATGCTAATAACCATACTCTCCAGGACAAAGCCCATAGACATGCAATCTACAGCCATGTGCTTGTTTTGCTGTTCTGTTTGAAAAGTGTTATGACCTTTTCTCATCTCCTCCTGAGTAAATTTTACCCTTGAAATTTGAAAGATTTGCTTACAGTACACTTGAGTCATCCTGTCACTGTACTTCTCTACTGATGCTGTTTTACGGTATTCAGACCCTGGGCTATCAAATCAATAATGCTTAGAAATTGCCATGACTAGATCAATGGTTCAGTTTATCGTTGCCAGATATTTTTTTCAGTCCTCAAATAGTTTGCCTTTTCTTTCTTCCATTTTTTTTTTCTTCCAGGGTTGCAGTTTGGGGAGAGATGCAACCTTATCCCAGGTGTTGCTGCTGGTCCAAGATCTGTTTTTGAAACTGCCATAATGAAAAAAACATTATTTAACAAAAATATATCTCCTCTTGTTGTGGATCATTTTTGATGCAGTCTCATCTCAAAGTGCAAATATTGTTTATTTCTCTGATGCAGGAAAAAGAAAGTTTTATTTTCTGTCTCAAAAAACATACAGAAACTGTGTTTAAATCTCAGAAAATGTAAAGGATTCTAATAAGATGTGAAGTAAATTGTCAAAGTTATACTTGCAATTTTTTATAAATTGCATCCTTTTTTTTTCATTCAGCTAACAATGATTAAGGTTTTTGTTCTTCCATATGGTACATATTGCCATTGATGTTCCTAAAACAATCATGCCATTAGTTGTATTATTGTCCATGGCATCCATCTTTCCCTTTGTTTCCACACGTGACTCTCAGGTCATCTGCTTATATAATTCCTTAATCTATTTTCCATGAGAAATCATCTCCTTTTACTTTGTATAGGAATTACATGGATGCAAGAGTCATCATGTGACTCAGCCCTTTTTTGCATTTCTTGTGGACTTGGCAGACTCTCACAAAAAAAGGAGGGCTGCCCCTGGGCAGGCTGAAGCAAGAACAGATAGGAGGGGGTCATGCCCTTAATTCTACCTTTAATACCTGCAGCTACAGAATTTTGGGACAACTATTTAAATGGTCAAACTCCCTCTACCCTGCACTTTACTGTCTGTAGTTGTGATTGACTTTATCACAAGAGAAAACAACAAATGGAAATTCCTTACAAAGTATTTACTACTGTTTAGATTAAAGGCAGCCCTTAAAGATTTACAGTTTATCCCCTCAAACACTACAGGTCTTTTGGCACGCTGTAGTTTTGACAATTGATATGTTTCTCTTTTGAATTTTCATTAAATATTCTTCCAGAACTTTACAAAATGGAAAAAATCTTTAATGTGTATATTATGTCAAAGGCATTGTGCTGTCAACAGCTGCCATGCTGTTTTCAGTTAAATTGTTGTGTTTTGGATGAGCATCACGGCGGAAGTCCTGAAGGCCGCCTTCACTGCCACGTTTGCGGGTGGCCCCTAAGGAAGTTCTAGTACTGAAAAACGTAACTAGGTATTTACCTTTTAACAAAAGGTTACTGAAACTTAATCCCTGCCACATTTGCAGTGCTCAGAAGTTAGAAGTAAGCTGTGGCTCTCTCCAGCTGTCCTGGTTGCAAGGGGTGGATCCATTTGCCCCAGACACAGGTGTCTCATGCCATGCTGGACTCCTGCAGGTATCGTGCCCACCCTCCTGGTGTGGCAGGTGAAGAACAGGTTTGATGTGGGCTCTGCTTCTTGTCTGCCAGGCTCATGCAGGTGTCTGAGCCATCACAAGACGTGAAACAGCAAGAAGTGATTTGAGTCTCTCAACACTCACCCTGCTGTTGGGGTGCACTATGTGCTGGAAGAGAGATAGACCCTGAAGGCCGGAGAGAGAGCCTCTTTCCTGGACCCGGAGGTGACCCTAGGAATGCATCCAGGTCACCGGGGATGGGCTGAGAGAGGATTGTGGGTTTCTGCACAATGTTGGACCTATGAGACGTGATAATTGTAGGTAGTGACCTTCTAGGGTATTGTTTACCTATTACTGTAATAGGCAATGTCTGTGCACTACCCCAGGTGATTGGGGGACACTGAGGTGAACATCTTTCCTGTTTATGTGATGTGATATCCTGTTAGGTACTGGTATTTAAGGGAATTTCTGATGTGCAATAAAGGCTTTGCACCATTTCCACCGTGTGTGCAGAGTCCATGCCCTTGCGTGATTACTGCACCCTACATGAAGGAGACTGAGGCAGAGAGGGCTGCACAGTTGTCAGAAGTGCAGCGAGTGCAGAAGTGTCCACTTTGTGCCAGGAGGTATATCAGCAACTGCCTCTTTGGTTTTTGGAGAGGAATATTTCTCACTGCTTGTTGTAAGATACCATGTATTACAGGAAGTACTGAAATGGAGGATCATCGGGAAGTAGGCTGGCATGACAGTGGTTTGCCATGTCTGGGCTTCAGCACAACATGGGAGAGGAAGGTGCAAGATGTCACAGAAGAGATGTCTTGTTCTCATCCATCAGAGCCATCTGGCATGGTCATTCTGCTGAGAGTTGCCTTGAATGCCTTGCAGTGCTTCTGCGCTGGAGGGACGTGGCTGAATCAGAACTCAGGAGGAAGCTGATGAGCACAAAACAAGCTGCAGAAGCATGTATTGCTGGGTCAGCTAGCAGAAAAAAAGAAGTAGATAAAAAACCAGTAATGGGATGCTTTCATAGAAGACTCAGAAAACACTTCTTTGGAGTCAGTGAATTAAAGCTGTCTGTGATAAGAAATTGGTCTTTTCATATCCTTTGAGAGGAGTGAATATTAGAGCAGCTGGGTTAATCTGCCACTGTAGCTTAGAACAGTACAGTGTTTAAGAAGGAAAGTCTTGTCCTTTTTGTGGTTATTCTTTTACTTATAGGTACAGCTTTCAGGATAAAATTTGGCATTCAGTGTGTAACACCATGGAACAAATGCATCGTATGAGCTCTGAGAGTTATTTTTTTCTCTCTCATGTAGCATTTACCGTATGTTTGGATTGTTGGCAATTTAATCAGTCTGAATAATCTTGTTTTGTGATAAACCTCTTAAATCACAAAGGAAGGATGCAGTTTGTATGGGTGGAATGCGCTCTACAGGGATATTTCAAGTTGAAGAATAAAAATGAGAATTAGACAATACAGAATTCATTGAAAGCCAGTTTTCCAGCTGCTCTAATTTTCCACAATTTAATTTGTGTGCTGTCAAAAGCAACTTGGAGGCTTCCAGCAAGATGATAGAACTATGGGCTAGGCTAAACAGAGAGTCTAAAATGTGCTTAATGCATTGCAGTCCCATGCTGTAAAAGCATCTCTTAGGGCCAAATGCAGGCAGCATAATATCCTAGTGAATTGGACCATTAAATAAAACTGTGAAGTCATAAAGCTGTATCATTACCCTGAAATTAAAGCATTGTCACCTTTGAATTATGGAAATAATTTAACAAGCATTTAGGAAATCTGCTTTTCAAGGCTGCATTGAACTATTCCACGTTATACAATAGAAGATGTGGCTGCAGTCTCCTACTTGGTTTTGAGTGACTTCCAACTTGTTTATAGTTTGAAATTTTACCAAGCTGAGAAAGTAATAAAAGAATAGAATGGAATAATAGAAGATAAAAGTAAGCAGTAACCTATGCCCAGACAACAGCTTTTTAATTCTCGTTGCAGATTCACAAGTGCAAGGAGAGCTCATTAAATTGAGTAAGCAGGAAAAAAATGTGTCGTATGGACAGATGTAAAAATATAATGATAACTTCTTAGTTGAAATACATGACAATACATTTATCTGTGTAGTTGACCGGTTTCCAGGCATGGAAATGACTAGAAGGAGGTAGTAGCACTCAGCTTGGTGTGCATCTGTGATTAGAGTGTCATTGCCTAAAAACATAATGTAAACAAAACAGAATGAAGATTAAATAAAAATCCTTGCATTATGAAACAGGAACAAGTATTTGAAGCCCCATTTTCAAAAGCTGCAGGCATTATTGCTGTAGAGATGTGCTTCTCTAAAGGCAAATGCCAAACATGGAGCTGAGGTGCCAACAGCTGTTGTACTGCTTGCTGGAGTGATCTGTGGGCACGTTCAGATGGCATCTACATGTCTTACACAGGTCCTGAACCTGCCTGAAGTGCCAGATCACAGATTATTATCAGGAGGCTTCAGAGGACCTGTCAGTCGAGCACTGAGGGTAGAATTCCTCAACTTCATTCGGAGGCAGGCAGGGATATTTTGGGAGCAGCCCTAGCTAAACTTGTGCAAGTGAATTTGAGAAAACAGAATGATCTTTTTCTAATTATTGTCAAGTTTGAGGTGGAGAAAATGGGGTTTGAATAAACCCCAAGGGCTGATCTGAAAGGTGATGGTCTTCAGAAGAAATGCTGGGGTTGTTTTTGAGCAGTTTTCTGATCTATGGAAGCAGATGCAATGGTCTTGCTATTGTCTTGGGATAGTTCAAGGTTTTACTGCCCTCCAGCTCTCAGTTACTCCTCCCGCAGCCAGTGGAGATGCAGGAGGGAGCAGTGTTGGCTCTTCTACTCTTTCCAAAGCAATCTAAAGTTTAAATCATTTTCAGTCTCATTTGCTACATTTAAACAAGAGGGTGTCCTTTTGAAAGAAGGAACTTTGTTTTTTGAGGTTTTTTTTTTACTGTGATGTGAATGTAATCCTTTATTCTTCTAGCAGGTTGTGTTTGACTTTGTATGCATTACCTCGCCTCTCTACACCTCACGTGCTGCTTTCTAAAATGGCAGTATTCTTTCCCTGGGAAGTGGGAAGAAGCATGACTGAGATGGTACAATAGATTTTTCTTCCTTTTCCTCCTCTCACCTTGTTGCCACCAGCTCTTTTGTCTTGTCTCTGTGTTGTGTTGTGCTGCCCTTCTGATCCCAGGTTTGCTTGCCGGTGGCTGTGACTTTCCTGTCACTAGATCAGTGAGACAAACAGGTATCTTTTTTGAGAAGATGACCTGATGGTCACCTTTACTTCAAAGGTGAAGCACAGAGGGAAGCTTTGAAGTGACCGCTAAGGCACAGATGTGATCTGTATCAGTATTAAGCCTAACAGACTAGGCATGTGTAGATTGGGAAATCTCTGAAATGTAACTCGGAATTCTTCTCTTCTGCTATAACTTTTTAAACTCCATTCTGAGGTACTTCCTAAATCACAATTACTTTGAACACAAAAAACCTTGATTTGTTTTTCCTTTCCCTTTGTAAACTAGAGGATGGATAATAGGTTGGCTTATTTCTAAATGATCCTGTAGAGGAAAGCAGGTCTAGAATGTCAAAGTTCAGATCTCAGAAGGACAGCTGTGTGCATCTGTAATGGTAACAAGACTGTTCAAAATTAATGAACACTTATAGAGGAAAATAAGAGGAAGACCTGTCACACTGCCTGTCCGACAGTCTTGTTAATGAGTGCTGCTTACAGTATGTTTGCTGATACCTTGTCCAGCCTCATTTCAAACATGTCAATTAAGTTTCCAACACTTTTTGGGAAGACAGTTTTGTGCTCTGCTGTTTTCTATAAGTTTTTCCTAGTAATCCTTCTTTGCTTCTGAATTGCTAGCTCTTGATGCTTTTGACTTTCCAGGTACCCACATGGCACCATTCTTGACCCACAGCCTGGAAAGTATAGCAGTGTTAACCACTGAAACTCGAGCATTAGGCTGCTCTGCTTCCTGAGCAGCTCTGTAGCCATTGTGAGCATTGATTTTATTGCATTTTCTTAAAATTATGGTCAGAACTCTCAGTGGGGAGGTGTTTTTGACCACCCACCTGGAATTTCAGCAACCAGTTTATTCCATCATCTCCTGGATTTACGTCTCACATTATCAGCGACTTGGAGTTTGTCTTTTTAGTAGATATTTCAGTTAAAGCAGAGGTTAAACTTCTACCAGCTTTGTGAGAGGAAAGTTAACTCACCCTCAACTGCTTCTGAAAAATCCACTCTACTCTTGTCAATATTGCCTTGAGAGAGCAAAAGAAAACAGAGGGACTGGCTGATAAGGATCACTGCTTTAAGATGTACAAGATGTCTGTTACAAAGTCATTGAAGTATATTGTGTTGGAAGCAATATATGTGCAGGACTGTGCAGGGTATTGTGATACAGTGTTCACTGTGATTACAACCACTGGGACAAGCAATAAATTTGTAGTATTTCTTATCATTTTAATCTGACTTTTGTGTACCACACATTGCAGCAGTGTTTCTTTGAGCTCCAGCTCCAAGGGCCCACAAGCAGCTCCCTGAAGTCTATAAGAACCACAGAATTGCAGACCTATGAGCAAACTTTCTGTCTACCATCACAGAAATTATGAGAGGGTTGTGAGTGAATGTGTGGTTTGCTGTGTGTAAACTGTTCTTACAGTTAATGCAAGTTAATTTCCCTGTGACTTGCAGCCAGGTCTTGGAACAGACCTCTTTAAATAGTCTCCAGATGGTTGTTGTTACTTGCCTGTTGTTTGAATGCCTCCATAATGACAATCCATTAAATCATCTGAGTGTCTTTACACAGATAGTCCATTTAGGATTTTTATACACCTATTAGCATTCTGTTGAAGTAATCTGGGGGATATTTGTAGCTCAATGAAAAATACTTTGACTGCAATGCATTGTAGTGTCCACAGAGCTACTGGGCTCATCATGCCAGTGTATTGGGGAGTAACTGGAAGGGTCATGCTCTGCAAGAATTCAGGCCAGGTAATGTGGTAAAACCATCTGAATCCTTAAATGCACAGTTTTTAAGATCAGCTTAGAAAAGATATGATTCATTGTTATCTAGGATTTCCCCGATGAAGCACAAATAACAAAATAGAAATCTATTGCCTAGATCTTACTTCTGCCTCTGTAACTGTATGTTTCTGCAAGATCGAAATCTCCTTCTCATCAAATGATTGAAAATTGCTGCCTTAATTTTTTGCCCTGTCAGTATCTTGTATCCTCCCTAGGCAAGCAGGGTCTTTGATAAAGAGAAAATTTGCTGGATGTGACCCTTACTAATAGTGTTGGGCATGTGCAGGGCTCCTGTGAATCCTCGTTGAAGAGTTCGTCTTTAACTCTGTGTCAGCACAGCAAATTGGCCGTTCAGGTTGTTCTTGCTACCTTGCCCATTGCTACACCAGAACCAGCTGGGAAAAAGCTTCCCTGGAAGCTAATTGCTTTTAAGTGTGATGTTCTCATGATGCCAGCCCCAATTCTGGTCATGAGCTGGGTCGTAGGGTGCAGGTTGTGCTTAAGCCTAGGTTCTGCTTTCTCTCACCTACACAATCCCTTGCTCTGCCAGTAAATGCAATGAAGGAAACAAGAATGGTCTCCCCAGCATGGAAAAGCATCAATATTTAGAGTTAACTACAGATGCCAAGTCATATGGTATTCTGTGCCGTCATCCAAGTAGGGCATCACTCAACTTACATGCAGAAAAATATGAGAACTGAGTGAAATGAGTGATCTGACTTCCAGCTGGGTGGTAAGAACATAGTCTCAGTTTAGCTTTCTGGCAAGACATTGTGCTTTCTGCTCGTGGTGAATTTGTGCAAGCTCATCAGCCGCAGTTCTCTGCTTCCATTTGTTGTTACAACAGCATGGGCTGTGCTCTCAGGCAAAAGGTGAATGTTACCCCCATGAGCCATATTACTATGTCTATTCTCTCAGGGACAAAGCCAGTTGAAAGGTATCTAATTTTACTCACATACGTGGTAATAGAAGAAGGTGAAGGTCTCCTGTGCTTCCCAGGAAGCAGCTTGTAGTTTCTCTTTTGCTTGGCAGGCAGTGTAGTGTTTGCTTGAGCTGGTTCAGGGAGAAACATCTTTGTGGGCCACACAGACCTTTAATGAAGACAGACCTATTGGTCTTCTTCACAGAGTGACCATTTTGGAGCCTGGGGTCCTGCTGATGCTGTCTCCAATGCAGTAAAGCGTTAGATTTCAATTGGTTTTTTGTTCCCTGCTTGCTGGAAGTGTTTTGCTGTTAACTTCCCGTTCAATCGTTTTTCATTTAACAGAAGATAAGATCTGGACTGCAGTGCAGCACAACAGCACAGGGCTGACCAGAGTGCGAGGAGCTGGTCCGGAGAAGCCCTACACCATGTCCTTCAACTACAACAGCAGTGCGGAGCAGCTGGAGGCTGTGATAAACAGCGCCGAGTACTGCGAGCAGGAGGCAGCCTACCACTGCAAAAAGTCACGGCTCCTCAACACCCCGAGTAAGTGCCAGCATCCCAAATCCTTCCTTCTTAACTCCTATGGATTATACAGCAGGTACAGGCCACACTGCAGCTGAGGAGAAAAAAACCTAAACCAATAAAAACCCCCAAATTAATAGTGGTAATGCAGAATAGAGTGAAAAACTTTTCACCTTTTTGGATTCTACTGTGCAGTGCCTGTGCTCTGGTGCAAGAGAGTCTGAGCTCTGCAGGGGAGTTTTCACTCTGTAAGTCCATCCATGCCCAGACTCTGAAAACTTCCACAATGGAAAGTGCTACCTAGAAACCACAAAAAGTGTATTTAGCTGATGGCAAATAGATGTGTTTATTTATTTACAGTTTTTACCTGTATATTAAAGATAAAAACCATCAGATTGCTCCAGTCTCCTAATGTTATGCAGGGGAGGGGTATGACCTCTTCTGAGTCCCACAGCCCTGAATATGATGATTAGGGTGCTCAGTAGTACCATTTCTGGGGCAAAAAATAACTTTCCCCTTGCAATAAAAGGAATACATTTTTTCCCTTGGCTTAATGTAGCAGAAAAAAAGAAAGCAGAGGGTCTCATCAGTTTGTGTTTCTCTGCAGTACCAAATTTCCAGTGGCTACTCAGGATGTCTGGCTTCTAGTCAACTCTGTCTTGATGTCAGGATTTTATGTCTGTTTATCTGGAGAGATGAATGGCATTAAGGTCAGATTTCTGAATGTCTTCAAAGTCTCCTCTGTTACTGTTACTTTTAATGTCTGTATGGTCCTGGTGATTATTTGATTATTAGCAACTCTTAAATTTGTTTGTACTTCAGAAGAAATCGCATGGAAAGCCTGAAGGGGAGCTTGCAGTGGGAGTTCCTATTGTCTTAAAAACACATTGCCTAATGAGATGTAGCAAAACCCCTCCTGGTTCCAACAAAGTTACTATAACACTGAATGTTTATGGATCCAGTAATCAGATGCCTTACAGTCAGTTTATTTTTAAAAGCTGTGAATTATGTCTTTTGTTATCATCAGATTTACCAGCCCAGAACTGCTTGTATTGCTAATCTTTTTTTAAAGAATGAAATATTAATATCAGCATCCAGGGTAGAGCACAAATAGAAAGCAAAATGTGGGCATAACTGCTCATAAAGAAGCGGAATTGATGTCTTACAAATACTTCCAGTGTTGCTGGCTTCTGTATCCTACACCACACTTGATATGGCATAAAGATAAAACCCCACAGGGATTATTTCCAAAATGTTGTTTTAGGGATGAATGCCAGAATACTAGAGCAAGTCTGCATGTGTTTATTTCTGCACATTTCTGTGAGACACGTGGTCGTGTATATGCAGGAACGTACACTATGAATGGGTTTTGAGATGCCTCTTGTATGTGGGGCCTCTCTAAAGCCGGGGGCACTTCCTGAGAACCAAAACCTTTGGGAAAAAAAAAAAGTAAAGGTAATTTTGTGTAAATTGACAGTACGTAAGCTGTGCATCTTCAGGGCTAAAGCTATCAAACAACAGGCAGACTGGCTAAGATGGCTCCTGACAGGCAGCTTGTCCTCCACTTGTCCAGGACCAAAGCTGTGGCAGATTCCTGAAGGGAAAGGACATCGGGATGGTGTCCAGCAGTCTGGCTTGTGCTCTTGCAGCTGGTGCAGTGCCACTGTGGTCCTGACAGTTGACCAAACAAGAATTGCATAACCCATTAGTCTTTACTGCAGCTCCAGCTGAGAAATAAAAAAAAAAAAAATTAAAATTGCAATCTGGTGCTGTGCATGTGGCAGACACCATCATTTTTTCCCTCTTTTTTTCTTTCTTTTGTATGTTTTTTAATTACACTTTCGAATTTTCCTTTTTTCATCCTGAGCTTTCTCAGTAGTTTAAGGCTTTAAATATGGCAAGATGTGAAACATGCTCAAAAATAAAACGTTCCAGTTCTTGAAATGACAGGATAAGGGTAATTTGTTCTTAACTGAGTATTAAGTATTTTTGTAGAAAGGAATTACTTTCCCCAAGCTCTATTAATTGATATTAATTTTGAAGTGAAATGCTGCTGTATTACAGAGAAGCCTAGAGACCAAGTAGTGCTGAACACTATAGGTGTCTTGAAGAGTTCTAGGACTTAAGGAATTTTTACTCCAAAACTTGAAGATGAGCTACAAGTGTGAGTAACCTCAGGGTGTTTTGCTGGACTCGCTGCAGAAGGTTCTCACCTGTGTTGTTTTTGCCCAGACTGGAGGGAGTTTGATTTGGGGACAGAGCAACAGAACAAGCATCAAAACTCTTGGGTTTTGTTTCTTGATTTGGCCTAGACTTCTGGATCCCTGAAGCACTGTGTTGTCTCTGTGTTGCCAGGGTATCTTAACATGTAATTGCTGTTAATGAGCAACACTTCAGATCTGACTCTGGAATTCAGTACTCAATGCCCATGTATTGATGACAATACTGCATCCGTAGGCCAGCAGGAAATGTTACCTGACCTAATGCAGCTTGCTGAATGTCTCCACTCATTATTACCTCAGGGCTGAGCCCAGTGGTGATTGCCTGATGGAAGGGTATCTGCCAGAGGTGTGCCTAATCTTGACAAAGTTATAAAAGTTCCTCTTCCTGCAAGAAATCCAATCCATTTCTGAGCTTACTCTCGTTCTGGGCTTTGCTCTTTTTTTTTTCCCTACGAGGAGATGGAGCACATGATTAGGATATTACAGCTGGTAGCACCAACACACCAAATCCTTGTCTTCAGGACATCTTGTTTCACAGAGAAGCAATAAAAACATTTCTCTTTCCTTTTGCATTCATAGTGTAAAGATGTATGTTTTTACATGGCAATTTTGGCTTTCACAGCTTTGACATGGGTCAAAGGGACAAGCAAGGCATTCTGGGCTGCCTCAGAGAGAAGCCCAGGGAGGCTCCTGGCTTGCAAAAAATTGTTCCAGTTTATATCAAGGAATTTCTCTTTCTTCTTTTGCTACTCCCTCATGCCCTGAAGACACAGGCACATCCTCAGCGGGTGAGACTGAGCGTAGTATCCCCATTGAGTTTCTTGGATTTACATCTGCAGTGTGTCAGACATGCAATCTGGCAGTTGGCAGAGAAGTTTACTCATCTCCACCTCCTGCTGTCTGGAACAGCCTTATTGGTTCTCCCTGTCCTACTACGGCTTAGCTGCAAGCGTGTCTTTGAAAGCAGAAATTAAATTGCCCTGAACTGTAGTTTTGTACATCTCTGCCATCAGACAGGTTTTCAGGAGGTACATGAACACCTCAATAGATGTCTGTTCATCAAGGCATAGCTGGCTTTCTCATGAAGCTGGCAAAGGAAACTTGTATGACCAGAAATCACAAGTCTCCAGTGACTCTCCCAGCCCTGTTGGAGAGACGCTTACATGATTCTGACAGTTGGCATTAATTAGGAAAGTGATACCCACTCTTAGGAAAAGACTGCAGACTTTACCACCATCTTATCCTTACAAGTAGAGGCCAAGTCAAGCAAGCAGGAGAGGAGTGGGGTGGGCAGGCAGGTTGAGCTACCTCTAAATGTGCTTTCTGTATTACGAGAATATGGGAAGAAATGTAGCCAATTTCCTTTCTTTGTGGAGCATCTCAGGCAATACCTAAGGAAAGAGCAGGTCTACAAGAATAGGTGCACATGTGCCAATGCACGCTTAATTAAACTGTTAAGTTACAAGATGTTTGAAGGTACGAAAACACTTCATTAACTGAACAAACCCCCAGCTCTGACTGAATTTGCTCAGTCTTCTAGGAGCAGTGAGTGTACTCAAATGCTTATCACTTGGGAAGCTGCCTCACATCCACCTTAACAAGGACTTAGCACGGTGACAGCTGTATCAGTGGCAGCATAGCTTGCTTTACAATACTTGGCTGACAGTCTGTCAAGTTCATAGCACATTTGTGTAGGCAGGGACTGAGAAAAGATCAGTCCAACAGCAAAATCAAAGAAATAGGAATGTCTATAGGTGGTGGGGTTTTCCTGACTTCTTCCTTATTTTTCTCTTTCTGGTAGAGTTCCTACACCATGTCACCTTAAGGTTTGATTTCAAACTTTGATCCTAAACTACATCCATCCTAAATTACACACCTCTTCCCTGGATTTATGGTCTGTCAAGTCCCACTATTATATGACTCGCACCCAGGTTTCCACCTCCTCCCTGCCCTTTGGCTCCCAGCTAGGCCCATATCTCAGTGCCAAGCTGCACCAGGTGCTGTCCCACGGTCTGTGACCCCTTATGCCAGGCAGCCCTCACTGGTGAACTGCTGCATTTGCATTTTGTAGCTCCTTATTGGAGGAAAAGATGGAATGCTGCCTCACAGCAGGGAACATGTCCTAATTTCTTAGTTTAGACTTAATTCTGTTGCTGAGACAGGTCAACTTGGTTTTTTATCTATGCCCTGTATGTTGCTAGAGTTTTGTCTGTGCAAGCTCCCTCCTTAGCTCCAGATGAGGCCAGTGATGTGAGAGCATAAGGTGCTAAGAAATGTCCTTCAGGGCCCTGCCTTCAGTAGTGGCTGCTGGAGAGATGCAACTTAGGGTGAGTACACAAGTTGATGTCTTCAGCACATCCCTCAATATGTCCCCATCACCCACAGTTGCTCAAATAAGGGCATTAGAGTTCATGCTATTGCCAATCCCTTTTAGTATCCACTATGGATCTGTTGTTCATAAACTTGTCTAATCACTTTTTGAACTTTATTAGGCTTCCTGCCCTGTGGCCTCCTAGGAAAGCAAGTTCCAGAGTTCCCCACTTGCTGTTTTACAGAACTACATTTTTTTAATGTGTTTTTAACTACTGTTTTGGTCAGTGTGCTGAGTTCTTGTATTACAGGATGCAGTGAAACAGTTTCCTGCTCATCCAGTGCTTTTATAGTGCATTTAGTTACTCATCTAGGACTTTCACTAACTCTACTATTTTTTCACCTGAAGTGCCCATAGTTTTTTGAGGTGTGGTTTGCACCAAGGTTTCACCACTTTAGTGTAAAGCTTTATGAAAAAAGCAGTCTGAAGCCTGGGTTCTGATGGAGTATTTTACATAGATGTATCAGGAGGTGATATAAAATGACCCATAACAAGCAGTCATTTACCAATGCGGTTTTGCTCACTATTATTTTATGCTTTTTAAATGTAATTTCCAGTTTATCATTCCAGTACTTGCAATTGTTAATGCACTACCAGGGGACTATTTGTTCTTGTACAAAATAACTTTAAATCGTTATTGCATTACCAGGAGACTATTTTTCATTGCACAAAATAACAAATAACAGGGCAGTCTGCCCTCAAAAAGTGGGTTGTGTTGAAGGAGTGGTGGATAGGTGGCAGGTGTAGATTTTGTGCTGCGATATTCTTGGGTAATTAGGATCCTTTTTTTGAAAATGATTGACTTGCCATCTGTGTTTCCATCGCCATACCTTGTCTCTCCCCCCATAGTGGCAGTGACAGCTTCTCACAAGTACAACTTTAGACAATTTGTGCTATATTTGGAGACTTTGGAGGAGAGTTCAGCACAGTAATGCAATACACCCCCTTTATTTGTAGGGAGAGATTTAGAGGCCATTTTTAAAGATGGTTGGGGTTTGTGTGCAGCTGATTAAAATGCAGGTGGTCTAAGCAGAATACAAAACCTGCGGCATGGCAGAGGTAGCTTGGCATGGAGCCTGCATGCACCTGTGAGTAGTGGAAATATCATTATCCCAGTTTCTGACCCTTTACTTCCCTTGCCCTCTACTATCCTCTGTGCCTAGCAGGGAGACACAGTGTGCTAAAGCTGCCAAGTAAGGCATGGCAGCTACTCACTGCCATTACTGCTCATCCAGTCTTGTTGTGTTTCTCTGAGATCGAAATGCAGCCAAGAGGCTAAAGGATGGGAAAAACATGGGAATAAATACTTGCTCAGCCATACACGGGATGGCTGCTGACCCAGTGGAAGGGAAAGCATGTTCCCTCACTGAGCCCTGCTGCAGTAGAGGGCAGGCTTATAATGGTACCTGACATAATTCTGGAATGACACCAGCAGGTCAGGAGTCTCCTGGGGTGGTATTCACTGGAGCACCATTATCTGTGTTTGCTTTAGACACAAACTGTCAGGTGAATTTTAAAAAACACTTCTCAAAGTGAGGACTGATGGAGTAGTGAGGAGAGAGCTTGTGTGGGTAACTCCTGTTTTCTTCTACGGAATACATCCTTCATAGTTCTGCTGTCACTGCATGTTTCTGTTGCTTTTTTGTTGTGTGTTTGGGTTTTTTTCCCTTTCTTTGAATAAATTTATTTTTGGAAGTCTAAGGAGCAATTTTAGAATTATACTTTTATTTTATTTTGCCAAATTTCATTTCATTTGAGACGTTTTACAGATTACATAGAAAACAAATTTGTCAGTCCAAACTAAATGGATCTACTGTGTTTTACTGACATGGAAATTATCTTTTCCAGTATACAGGAAGCTTGACCAGGGATATTAATGAAGGCACATAGGACAAGTGAATGAAATGTAAATCTAGACAACAGATTTTGAGCCCAGGTTCTGGAATTCATTGCATGCACTATTATTGGTGGTGCTATAAGGAAGTCGGTGCTGTGAACTGATGTTGCAAGATGTTTACTTGACCTCTGTAATCTGTTAGTTTGGGACTTTTTATCCCAAAGAACTTCTGGTTTGGAGTAAAGTCAATGATATCTTTTGTTCAACCTGTGAAACCTATGGGATGTGTAAGTGCTCCTAGCTCAGTAATGCAGAAATGTTGAGTTCAGGGAATTCTGCAGTCCACTGAAGAGCTTGGAAGTGGATAATATTAGGAGTCACACGTATGCCAGGACCGAGCACATCTTAATGATACCTCTGGCTAGAGAGACCTAGTTGTATAAACTATTCATACACACAGTTTGAAGAAGGGAAGACTGACAGAATTATTTCAAGCTATTCCAGCCAACATTCCCTTAATCATGAGCGGTGATAGTCTTTTTTTTTTTTTTTTTAAATTTGCAGGACTCAGCATATTGTTAACAATAAATAAATAATGGTGATTAGAAACAAACAGCTAATCCATGGTTTGTTACATTAGTGGGTCATTAGCTATGACAGCAACCTGTCCTCCATTCAAGGAAGAAAGCAGGACTGCTGCCTGAGCAGAAAAGTGTGCCTTCTCCCTCATTAGAGCCACAGCAGGGAGTGTGCTCATCACACTTCCATTTGTCTGCTTCCTTTGGCTGTCCTACTTTGAGCATCTCGGGCTCCATTAAACTCAGATTGTCTCACTGACATTATACTAATTTGTCTGTCAAATTTGGGCCAGTGCAGAGAGTGATGTTTTCTGATTTTGCAGAACAGAAGATGTAAATCATAGTGGTGGAAGAGTTCTCATCTGACCTCTTCTACCAAGATGCCACATGAGTGGCGTTAGTAAATAGCAGTATTAATTTTCATTGCTATTTACATAAGTTTTGGGGATAAAAAAGCATTTGGGGTTGTAATCTCAGGTTTTTGTATGTTTTCAGTTCATTTGACCCCTGTTTTAAGGAAGAAAGTAGGTTTATAGCAAGGCACTTGCAGAAAATCCGACGGGATGGAACCCCTACACTTAGATTTTGTTTTGATTGGTTTGACCTGTCCAGAAAAACAAAGGTATGAGGAAGCTATATACAAAATAATCAGTGGCATAACTTAATCATATAAGTAATTAGGAGAAAAGAAAATACAACTCTATGGTAAAAAAAGACAGGTTTTTACTCTGAATAATTAGATTAGTGATCAGATTCATTGCTTGTAAATCTGAAGTCTGAGAATTTTACCCCCATTGCAGTTTGAAGATAGCTTGTGGAAAATTTATTTTCATGTGTGAAGGCAGAGACAGGAGGAAGGAAACTACGAGAATCAGCTGAAGGTGGCATTTTGACATTACTTGGTATTCAAACAACAAGGGAACAAAAATCTTCCCTACGCAAAACATTAAACTAAATACTCTTAGATGAGCTATCTGGTGTTAAGGGGAACATAAAAGTAAGAGACATTCTTCTAAGTGTCTCTTACTTTCTTTTGTAAAACGAACACCCCAAAATGTAGGGGATATGCAAGCATACTTTGAGAAAATGTCTCCAGACACTGGGGAAAAAAAAAGTTGTGTACTTCTTCCACTCATAAGAAGCATCTAAAAGCAATGTAGAATTGTTTACATCCCACGAACCTGGACTGATCTGGAGAGGAGCAGATCTGACTGACACTTGACGAGTAGCTAGAAAGATGTGGTGGCCTGAAAGAAAATAACCCTTTTAAAACCTTCTTTAGAGAAGCTTTTTTGTTATCTGCTTGGCCCAAAAGATTGAAAACAAAAATGAAAAAGCTTTTGAGCCTGAATCTTTTCCAAGTCCTTTTGACAAGAAAAAGACTCAGACTGGTTTAGCCAAGGCATGTATTCCCACTTGAGCTGTCCAAGACTCAAAACAACATCAAGAGCCTTCTTCTTTTACTCTCAAGAGCAGAATTCAGAAGCCTCAGAAGAAAACTTTTTTTTTTAGCATTAGCATTTAGAAAGGTTAACCAATTAATCTATGCAGTTCCGCTCTAAAGGTAGCTTTCTTCTTTAGCAGAGAAGAAAATTGAGGCATCAGGCTGCAACTGACACCAATTTTGCCTGAAACTGGTATGGGCCTTTAGATCGATTTAAATGTACCCCTCTAAAACCAATGGCCGAGTTCTTGTAGCCACAAAAAAGCACCATAATAGTGTTGCCTTTCAACTGAACACCTCTGATGTCTTGGACTCCAAGTGTGAGCTCTCTATAGGTACCTCTTGTGCCTTGCCCTTGTGCTGCTAGTGGAAGAATGAACATGTCATCCTGAGAGGTACATTTGGTTTTGTGTTACCACAGTTATGGTGATTTAGCAGGAAGATGTGATCCTGTGAGTTTTTATGGACCTACCAAACTGCAAGGAAGGTAGTGGTATACTCAGGTGGGGTATAATGGGATTTTTGGTGTATTCAGCCAGATAACGGGAGAAAGCTGTGATTTTCCACTGTAACTGGTGGAATAATAAATGTTGCTATTTCCCCTTTGATTTTGTGGTTTAGTGTTGAGCTTCTGTATGGATTTTTAATATACACAGAGGAATGAAAATGCATTGCAACCTTCACTTAGGCTGAGTACCAAGAGGATCTCTCCTAGCAGTAGTGCCTGTTTTCTGCTTAGGCAGTACATGGAACCCGTAGGAACATATTTCTCAATCAAAAGTTCCTGAAATTGGCCAGTGGGTTCCTGAGTTACTCGAGCAGTAGACACAGGTGTGCACAAACATTCATGTAGCATGTTTCAATATGTCTCATTTCCCTAGAAAACCAGGTTGTGATTAATATCTAAAGCCTGCTAGAATCAATAGAGAGTGACCCACTCCATGTGTCCCAGTGCTAAAAGGAAATCTTAATTTAGGCTAAAATGAGATGCAGATGTGCATATTTTCTCACCATGCCAGATGCAAAAATGTCTGTCTCCTTCCAAGAGAGGAACAAAAACTTAAACCAAACGTACATCCTAAACTCGATTGAACTTCATCACTACCCACTAGTCTTTCATAGATCTTTGGACAATTGCTGTTGTGCTAGATTCAGTCCCTGTCTTCATGTGCTGACTTTTTGTTTATCCAGGATGCTTAGCTCCATGTCCCCCTTTCCCTAAATCTTCCATTTCCCCAAAAAGTTTAAAGTGACATGTCTAATTTAAAACATGTAGTGATTTCAGTATATTAACATTAATAGCACGTGAAAAGTGCTCCCTGTAGTTTACACTGCAATCAGTAGCCCTTTTTTTACTTCCTTTTGTTCAGCCTGTCTCATTCAATGTGGTCAAAATGTTCATAGTGACATTTGTTGGTAAGAAGGAAAAGATAATGATTCCTGGCTGTTCTTTTTCTCAATTTTGTGTTACTGAACCTAGTTCAGGTCTGACAGGTTTGTTTTACTGATGAGTCCAAGCCTATGATAGGCTGTTTTAAAAAAAGACCAGAGATCTGAAAAGTGGATCAGAAAAAAGAGTAACATCGATTTCCTGATATGTTTGTTTTAAATACTAACTTTTCCTTCATCTGATGATTCCAAATAGTCAGTAGAGTCCATAAAGTTATGTATTCATACAGATGGAGTTCTCTCTTTTTGGGAAAGTATGTGTTTGCATATTTATGAAGATATGTGTAAATATTCTTTCCTCCTTTTAGGAGGAAAAGAAGAGTGGAATTTAGCTGCAATTCACTTTTTGGGCTACATGGGTATTGTTGGGCCTGGTACAAGACAAAGTAGTTTTGGTTACTCTTTTCCCCTTTGAGCTAAAGGCTTTCTGTTCATTAGCATTTGTTTGCCTCCCATTGTCACCGTGATTTCAAAGTCTCAGATTTTATTCACATGAAACTATTTTGGGGCGTGGCAGAAGTTTAGGGGCTGTTTCTCAGAGAGAAATCTGTATGACTGAATGCTGAGGTAACAGCAGAGGGTGGGATTCTAGGACAAGTTGTCCTCTAAAGTTGTCTTCTAGGCTCTGTTTCAGCTCCCTTTGGCTTTTTCTCTGGCTATGCAAAGTCAGTTCGAGCCATTTGTTTTGGCCCTCTAATATCTGCCATCAAATTGGGAAAGGTTCTCCTGCAATGAGCATTTTTTTAGGTCCTGCTTTGGGGTCCTGTTTCCCAGAGCCTCCACGTTCAAAGCAGTGGCAGCTTTCTAGGTCGCTTCCCTCCCAGTGCACACTTATGTTCTGGATTCAGACAAAGAGATTGTGTTGCATTTTGTTTACTACCTCTGTGAGACATTCTAGGGCCACGAGTCAATCTGCAGAGCATTAGAAGTACCTACTTAATAGCAGCAGAATTTTACTGAGTGAATAATTGCATCCTGTTAGTGCTGAAGTAATCACCTTAGATACAACTGATGCCTCCAGAGGGAGATGTGTTCTTTCCAGAATGCCACCCTGGACAGTTCATTTTACTCCCATACAGAGCTCCAGAATCTGTCTGACCATATTGTACTACAGGTTGTCATGTTTTCAGAGGATGAAATTTATGTTCCATGAAATATGCCATTGCCAAAATTAATAGGTAAATGAACAAAGTGAAACAGACCATTAGAACAATTGTAATATCATCGTTGCTGGGTTGTGGCACAAAAGCAGAAACTAATGGGTAAACATAACCATATTATAGCGACAGGAGCCATCAGTGTGCAGTACACAACTGTGGTTACACAATGGAAGGCACTCGACCGTTGTGAAATATGATCTAGCAGTCAGGCCAGTTGCAGGTAATCTTGCTTGGAACAATGCTTCCCTTGGCAAGTTTGTTTTAGCTGATGGAAAATTATAAATATCAGCTATTTCACTCCTATTCTACTGGAATTTAATTTCAGTTTCACTTTGATAATTTTCTTTTTCTTTTTTTTTTTTAATATCAGTCTGGACAATGATACTGAGACTTTTGCAGAAATTTTCCAAGGCATGACCAGATTGTTCCTGAATATTCATGCAAATAGGAATTCAGCCAATGACCTTCAGAGTGAATGTTCACTCTTAACACCTTGAAGTCTTTGACGCCCTTGCCTTTATTTCTGCTCTAAAGCAATGCTTCATAATTTTAAGTGAATACTCAAACAATATCTAATCAAGATAAACAATTCATAGACTGAACTGTGTTTATATAACATGATTAAAAAGCTTTGAATAGCTAACATAATCATAACATTCTATTAATAGATAGCTTGAGAGAAGCTACAGTAACGAAAGATTCAACTAAAAAATTAAAAAGCTCAAAGATATGCAGGATCAGATCCATTGGATTCAGTGTATTTATACTGATTTGGGCAAGTAAGATGGTGGATTAACCCCTTAGTTATTACATCTTTCATTAAATTCCACTTTAGTATAAAACAAACTAAAAAACACAGAAACCTTTTAAAAATTCAGATATTTAGAGGAGCTAACAGTTGTTAATGCAGTATTTGCAATCAGCGTCTAAACACTTCAGCACTGATGGATTGAAAAAGCCAGCACTCTGTTCTTACAGAGGTGTGCCCTGCAATACTGAGGTAGAGAGAGGTGGAGAAGTGTCTTTAAGCCTGGTTACTGGAGTGGTGCAATATAAATTAGAATACCAACTCTGGCCATTTGCTGGAGCCAGGAGAGGGATTGATGCAGGAGCTCCTCCAGATCACTGTGCCACTCAAGGGTCTACTCATGCAGGAGGACTTTGTCAGTGACTGACTACAATAGATTCGAAGCTGCTTTCTTCTGCTGAAGTGGTTCAGAGGAGTTGGAGCACAGGAGAGAGCTGGCTGCTCAGCTCTCAGAGATTTCACGCCATGCGTATGCAAAAAATAATCAGTTACTTTGGTCTTCACTGAGCAAGGTCTTTGGAGGGAATATGTAGCAGGGAATTGAGTCCTAATAATAGTCTGTTACAGGGAAGGCCACAGTGGTTCAGAGCCAGCCTGAGCTACAGCCAGCATTGCTAATTGCTTCCTTGCATGGCAGACCAAGCAGGGGTTTCTCTACACAGCAAAATAAAACTGTGGATGTGTCATACATGTGATTTAGCATATGTTTCATAAGCACTTAAGTGTTTCCACTGAACAGCATGTGAATTTAGATAACTTCTGTCACCTGGTCCATTAGTTGTACTTGTGTTTTGACCTTACACTAGTTCCTACTGAATAGATATCCTTTGCTGCTTTCACCCATGGAAAGCACAAAGCCGACTGAGGTTTAAAATGCACAAGTAAATCTTGAAATTAGAGTCCTCAAAGTCCTGCTTCCATTTATCAAGAGAATGCTGTTGTACTGTTACACCATGCTACTTAAACGTGAGATATTGCTACGATGAGTGTAACCTATGACAAAAAAAGGGAAAACTTGAATACGCTAAATGCAGAATTAGGTGACTAGTTGAGTGATAATATATTGCCTAACCTAATGAAAAGACATTACCTTTGAATAATGGACCACATCGTAGATTAAATTATCCCAAGGCAAGGTAGTAGGTGCTTCATGCAGACAAGGTCAATTACCTTATCCGGAAGAGCCTGTTTGAAGTGTATTATGAATAATTCACAGACATAGAAATTAGCTTTGAAAAAGTGTCCCAGCTATAATGCGGTGAAAGCATTCAATTTCTTTTTTAATGTATTTAAGATAACACCCAAAGGACAATTATGGCTGCTTAACTGTAAGACTACTTAAATGACAAGGGATGACAATTGTGTGGTCAAATTCACATTAATGCATTATGCAAAGGGAAGTATCTCCACCATAGTGCGATCCTGTCAGGACACAAATAACAGATTTCAAACCTCATATTGTATTTTTAAATGCTGAATGAAATTTGATCAAAGACTGATTAATTTAGTAATTTTTCTCAATGGAGAAGACACAGTTGTTGCTGTACTAGCTTTGTTTACTCTTGTTGTTCAGGCCTGTTAGTTCTTTGACTTTCTGGTATGAAAATGAAGGTTCAGAGTGTTTAAATCACTTGTATGATTTTGGAGAGTCTGACAAATAGAAGGGTAGAACCAAAAAATTTGATTTTCCATCTTTAATCAGAAGACCAGCCTTCCGTTATAAGCACTAAATTGCGCTGTTTCCAGGACAGTATTGTTCCAATCTAGAACTATTTAGCATTAGAGTTAAAATAATGGCTGTAGCCATGGTTGCAGAATGCATACTCACTTGACATACGGTGACCTTAGGTGTGAATTAGAAATGCAATAAACCTCTAAGTCTGGGGAATAACGTGCACTCTCAGCATATTTTGATTCCACAGGCAAAACAATAACCTTAGCTTTCTCTCTTTGACTTTGCAATAAGTGGTAACGGCCAGGGGAAATCCCTCAGGGGCTGCAGTTTTCTAAGATGCCTGGCAAGAAGATGGCTAATTCATCAGGTACCTCGGTTTAAGTGTTGAAATGTAATAGTGACATTTCATGGCCTCTGAGTTTACCAGCTTTATTTGCTTGAAAGGGAGAGTTCAGCAGAATTTTAGAGGGTGCTATGGAATGGTGTATCTAATGAGGCGTATAGCCATCCCAGTCCTGCTTCCATTCACCTCAATGTCAAGAATCCCATTTAGTTCAGCAGGAGCAGGTCTGGGACCCTGGCACTTTCAAAGGATGGTTTGAATAAAGAAGGATAAAAATTTGACGCAAAGTCCAATTATAAAACAAGCTGTTAAAATATGTGATGAAGTAGGAAACCACCACAAAGAGACAGGAATGGAAACTTCCATTAAAGCAAACACACTGAAAAATGTTGGCTTTTTGCATGTAGTTAGGTTTTTTTTGTATTCTCTATCATCCATCTTTTCTCCAAGGATTAATTCTCAAAAAAAAGCTCAAGAATTTCCTTTCCTCCCACTTCACACAGTCATTGGCTTCCACCCCTGTGTTTTCTGGGAGGACTTGATGAAGACTAATCTGAGTCTGAGACTTGCAAGCTGATGTTCTTATTTGCATGCAGGAATGTGAACAGATGTTTACATAGTAGTGTTAAGTAGGACAGCTGTTTGGGAGTCATTTATGTATTCCATTTAAAATCAAAGCTTTATGGTTAAAACTTTTACTCACAATGTGGAAGAGAAAAGAAGCCTAAATTCAGACAAATGCATTTCTTCCTGTGCTAGAGGGTGGCTTCCTTCATACACATCAGTTTTCTGTATCTCTGCCTTTACAGCATCATACAGATACCTCTTACCTAAATCTCTTGGCAAATGCACCATACCTTGGCCAGTTGCCTGTGGGTGGAAGAAAATACACGGCACAACATCAACATTGCTAAATGCTATTTGACTGAGGGAACAAAAAAAACACTGAGTAAGGGGAGGGAAGTTGTCGCTTTTTCTTTGCAGGAGATTGCTTATTGCTGATTGTTTCTGCAGTCTGTTCTGTAATGAAGCATGCATCAGGATAATGTTTGCCTTTGCATTTGTTCTGCTCTTCAGATGGGAGAAAATCCTTAAAGTGTGTTACAGCCGTAAATGTGTAACTTTTATTTATTAATTTCTTAACATAAATCTGCATAGGAAAAACTTCCATTATGGAGGTGTACGTATTCATGCAGCATATGTATGGAGAGAAGAGGTTGGAGGGAGGGGCTCTCATATATTTTTAAAAGAAATTTGCCCCCCAGGGATTAATATTTTGAATATGAGGCTTGGGTTTGATCTTGTCCATGACTTCATTTTACCTGATGCCTGTGCCCCTGGGGCTCCACGTCCAGAAAAGAAAGCAGGCAAATGATGTAGGCAGTTAAATGGAAGCGATTGAGCCCTGTTACTTTTTGCATCAGTTTGGAGAACTCTAATGACGTTTTAATGTATACCTTGTCAAAATCCTACACCAGTGTGAGAGAAAAACTTACCTGCCTCAGTTGTATTATTTCCACTCAAACACCGCTGCCTGATAGAGATGCCTGCACCTCTTCAAGCTGGTAGGTGACAGGATTTGTAGTAAGTTATATGTGGCTGGAGGAAAGTACACTCAATTAAGGAGTCTTACTGCTGGAAGGAAAGATGGTGATGATGGATGTGACGATCTTACAGACTTTTGATTCACAACCTTGCTGCAGCCCTCAGAAAGGCTTGTCTCATCAGCTGTGATGAAAGGCCTATGGTAGAGAGTTATTTTGTATGTTAAGATCTTGATTCTCACTTTGTGATGCTTGTAGATTGACAGAATGGCTCCACTGCTGGTTCTTTCTCTCGTCCTTAAATACAGAAGACACATAGGCCTGTTCAGCTTTGGGAAAGAGAGGAAGCACTAGGGCTTCTCATGGTTGCATGGTTGTCATTCTTCTGCAGCCTCTGCCCATTCCAGTGTTCACTGCAGTGCTAAAGTACAGCTCAGTTCTTCCTTCAACTCCAGGAGCAGAAAACCATCTTCAGCTGCATAATAATCTCTGTTAGTGACAGCAGAGCTACAGAGTAGAGCTGAGCAGTTCATATTCTATCCACTACGATCTGTGCAGGAATGTAAATACACACCCATGTTTGTTATAGCCCTATAGAGAGATATACAGGAACCTGAGACCAATTAAATGGCAAAAAATAGAAGATCTATTTGAAAGATGTAAACCTGTTGCTAACAGGGTGAAGAAAAAAGCTGCAAATTGATTAAGCAATTCCACAGAGAAGACAGATTGTTGTCATCCTGACCTTTAAAGCTGGTCAGGATTATATCAAGAGAAGCATCTTCTGAGTACAGTGTTTTATGATTTTTTTTCATTTACATTCTCTTGTTTTTCTCTTTACATGCTGGCTTGGAGCCAGTTCATTTCATGGTCTTGCCTATACATATGTTCTGCTACAGCTGCATTTTTCCAAAGTGCCCAATTTCACAGCACTCCAGCCTTCCTTAGGATGACAAATGGTGCCCCTGCTGCTCTGACCAACAGAACTGTAATTGCAGCCTGAGACAGGGACAGCTGAACTAACGCCATGCTGCAGTTTGGGTATTATCCTTAAGTTGAAGTCTGACTGCATGTGTTTATCGTAGCCGGGTTTCCGATTCCACCTCTTAAGGCATTAACTGCTGACATTAATTGTAACATTGAGGAAAGCAGAATTGCCCCGCAGTTGAAAGCAGTGTCAGATCAGCAGTTATTTATTTACCATTGCTCTGTAATGTGTTGTAACACATCAGACTACAAAAAAGTTTAATGAGTTGCAGTAATGCCTCTCAGAGATACTGGAATGCAGTTCAACAAGTTATTGGGGGTTTTTTCTTCATTTTTTTTGGTTGGTTGGTTTTTGGTTGGTGGTTTTTTTATAAAGCTTAAAACCAGACTTTCTGCACTGCTGTGCTGGACTTTATGATCATAGGAAGTACAACTCAGTGTTGTCTTTTGACATCTAACATGCTTTGAGAACAAAAAAGAAACAATCCAGTTCAACTGGCCCTGTGAGATTTCTGTTCAGTAGGGATGTGACAAAATGGTAGGAGGAGAGGCTTAGAGTGTGGTTTATACTCTGTCCAAGCTGCCTTGATGGCTTATAATTGGTGTAAGGCTCAGAAATATGCCTATATTAGTCTCTAAATTCTCTTCTGGGTGTTGGTGTCATTTTGTGGTTGTTTACAATGCCTGCCTTGCAGAAGACAGCGGATATATTGCGTGCTCTTCCCAGGGACTTCACAGCTTCTTTTACCATTAAAAAACAAAAAACCCAAACAAAACAAAACAAACAAAAAAAACAAACAAAAAAACCCCAAAACAAAACAAAAAACCCAAAACACACCAACAAAAAACCAACCAAACAAAAAACCCAAACCATAACCAAAGCAAGAGAAACAAAACCCCCAAACTTTTTATCTACAACTGCATGGGGAGAGGCACTGGACCTCCCTCTCACCCAAGATGCTCATTTACCCAAGTAATATTACAGGAAACTTGAGATGAGGAACTTGAGATGTGATCTCATTTTCCAAAGGTGTTTTTCTAAAACAGAAACACCATCCCAATAATATCTCATAGTGCTACTATCAGTTTTAAGAAAATCCTCTAATTTATTTAATTAGTGATTGCAGCTTCAAAGGGATTAGCAATATGTTATTATCTCTTCTAAATTATGTTCTATTAAGATTGTTTTTCTATTTTTACTCCAGTTCAGATATTCAGCATATTTACTGATGACATTTTCTGAATTCTTTAAGATCAATCTGAGCCATGAAATTCAGTAGTTATTATCAGCCACTTACAGGAACCAGTTAGTGATTGCACTCCAAAAAGGTACACTTTGGAAATTACATTGTCCTAATGACTTTCTGGTCAGATTCACCCCACGTAAATAGATGTTATTCTCTAACTGTCAGCTGTGCTGTATTAACCTGGGAGCTGAAGGACAAGGTGTATTCTCCTTGCTTCATGAATCAATAGTGCTAATAAAGATTCTCTATACCTGAATCTAGATTTTATTATTCCTAGAAGCTGCCATTGCAAGTGCAATGGGAACAAAATTAATCTGTCTTTTGTGGAGGGTTGTCAAATCTGAAGACAGTCCATTTGAGCTACCAGTGACTGTGTTGGTGCAAGGTGAACAGGGGTAAAAAAAACTTAATAATAAGGATCCTTTTCTCATTACTAATGCTGGTAGTTAAAACTGCATATACAGGAAACAGTTCTGTTGAGTAAGGTAATTCCATTTTTACTCAGACACTTTTCAAAATAAAGGAGGGGAGAAGAACTGTTATTAGTGTATGTAGTTTCTCCCAAAGGACCAAGCAAAGATTGCTTTCCACAGCATGTTTCTCTGTAACTCATCCAGTCTCCTATTAAATGTCCCAATTGTCCCCATTTTATCTATTTTCTTTTTCCAGTTTATCAAGTTGCATTTCGTTGTGGGCATAGTCCAGCCAACTGTCCATGATTTCTAGCAAGAATTGGATTAATCCTTGTATTAATTCATCTCAGCTTTGCTCCAGCTGGCTTGTGTTCATGAACGAGCAACCTGCTCTGAGTTATACCCTGAATTTCAGACCACCATTAGGTCAGGCTGAAGCCCTGAGGTTTTTTGGGCTTTCTTGATGAAAGGCTGAGGCTGGTAGGCAGATGAGAGCACCTGAGCCTGGGAGCTGTGCAGAGCTGGGGACTCAATCATTGCACCTTGGAGTGCACAAGGTGCAAAGTGCTGCAGTTAAGGTCGTCCCTCTGTTACTCTTCATCCATGCCCTATCCCAGTGGTTTGAGCTGTCACAAAGGATAATTCAAGAGTAAATGGATCAAATATGTAACTAATTTTTCTTTTTTACCCCCTTTAAAAATAGATCCTTCAGGCCTGTATATCACTTGCTGCATACCTGCAGATGGTGCTTTGCCTGACCCAGTAACAGCCACAGAGTTTTTCTGAGGAATTCTTGCATCCTGAATCTGTTTCAGAACAGTTAGAAGCAGGAGGCTGGACTAAACTGTCTCCAGAGATCTTCTCCAGCCTCAACTGTTCTGTCTTCCTGTGAACAGCCTGATGCTCAGTGAGTGCAAATCAGCATGGCTACCCTGATTTCACTGGAGCTGGATGCTTCTATACCAGTTGCTGGATCTGTCCTTTATTATTCCTGGAAAATAATGGTAAATGAATGAGCTGCAAAGTGTTTCTTTCTGGAAGTCTTTCCTGGGACAGTTGCTTGTAATGTAGTTCTACTGTTCTGTAAAAGTTTTCTCACTTCAACATTTCCATGAATAATAGTTGAATACGAAGTTTTCTTGTGGTGAAATGATTGGTTTACGGTTTGATGCACCATTCATAGTCATTGATGCTTCAACTATTCCCCTCTGTCCTCTGCAATCTTACTTCTAGGCTCTGAAAGTGCTTTCATCTATGAAAACTTAAATAGCATTTAAGAACAAAAACTGCTGTGATAAACTACTACTCTCACGAGGTATTTTATAAGGTGCATTTGTTCAGCGCTCTCTCCTTTCCCAGCGGTCCTTTCACATCCATTATAAAATGCTTTAAAAAGAAAGCTCTGAAGAGCATATGATGTGTCTAAACTTATAAACTCACTCATCTCTTCCATCCTTTCCTCCATTCCATGTGGGCACCTTGACCAGTTAGCTCATAAGATAACGTGCATAAGATTTCAGTAGGACACAGAGAGAGTGGGCTGTGTCACTGTCTGACTACAGGGTGGCTGCAAATGTCACTCCTGTTGTCTGCCTCAGGCCCTAGAGAGCCACTGAGGAGTACTGGTCTGCTGCAGGTGCAGAGAAACCAAAATCACATGTGATCATTCAGTGTCCCACAGCACTTTCACAAGAACTGGAATTATGTAACCTGGTTTATCTTCTCTTTATTAATCTATTAAATCAGCACTCACTACTATTTATTCTCACTAACCATTTTTATACTTCTGCAGAAGAGCTGATTAAGAATGAAAGACCATTTCCTGGGCACTGTTTTGAGCCACCTCAGGAGGTGGTGTTCTGCTGGAAATGGGTGCGAGGATACTGGTAATGAGGATGAGAATGAACATGTAAGAGCTAGTTGAGCAGTGTAAGGGCAGGAAATGATGGGTTCATCTTATTGCCATTGTTCCTACTGGCTACTGTGCCTATGACATAGGGAAAAAAGTCCAGATGTCTGCAGAGCAGGAGCTGCTCCTCTGGCCCAGGCAGGGTTGTATTGGAGCCCACTGTGGCTTAACCATGGTCGTTACTCACTTGCAATTGAATCCAGGGCACTGATGGGTTTCTGATCCCAGTAGAGAGTAAGGATGTGGCAGGACGTGCATCAATGTCATAGGCTTATCTGTTAAGGCAGTGTCAGGCTTGCTTATCTGAATTTACCTGGAGGATTTAGGCTAAACAGAGAAAATGGGAAAAGAAAAGGGGAATGAGAAAGAGGAAAAGGAGTTAAAAGCAAGAGGGACAGTTTTGAAGTGAAGGTGAGCTGAAATGTAGAAAATAAAGGAAATGAGATCATTTTTTTGTTTCAGCAGGGTAGGATATGCAGTTGATCTTCAGTAAAACTGCTGAGGATTCAAACCTGCCATTTACTGTTTTGTCATTTGTCCCTAAAAGCCATAATCTTCTTTGGGTGTTTGTTTGTTGTTGCTTTTCCTTCCCAACCTGCATGCCTTCAGCCATTCACATAGTTTCTGTTGTTGGCTGGAGTCCCACTTGCATCTTTCAGGAAACTTGTCACTTGGCCAGAAATTTATCGAGAAAACAACCCAGCCTGGGCTTGCAGGGGAGAATGCGAGTACTCATAATATTTTCAGCCTTCTTAGGCCTTCAACAGGGACATTCATGAGGCATAAAATTTTAGTTTGGATGTCGATTTAATGTTCCTCAGCATCTAAAAGTGTTTGGGTTTGAAATCCTTATGCTCATCCTCAAATCTGTCTCTCAAAGGTTTGATGATGATTTTGCTTTTGCTGAGGCACTGTAAGTGTGCAGTGGCATTAACTCTGTCATTGCAGCTCAGCAGTTTGGCTCATTAGGCTCCTGTTAAATGTAGAAGAAGCAAAGGTCCATGTTTATTTACCTTCTTTCTGCCCATTCTCATCTATGAGAATGTCTTAACAACTCAAGAAGAACACACTGTGGTAACAGCTACTCCAGAAGGAGAGCGGTTTCTCTGCTTAAGAGAAGCAGACAAATGCTACTACGTGGTTTTTTCTGGGTTTTTTTTTTTTTTTAAAAGCAATTACCTCAGCCTGGGACTCTGTGAAAGCAGTGCACCTTGGCAGCAAAGCTGTATAACAAGAAACAAAATGTCAGCAAAGTACTGCCTTTTTTCCCCTTTCCCTAACCACACTTAACAAAGTAATTTTAGAATGAGGGGCAAACTTTGTGGTCTTGCCTGTTGGGTAGTTCCACTGGCATTAGCAGGACTACTTCACTTTTGGATAGCTGACTTGAGTAATGACAGAACCTGACCAGAACTTTTAATCAGATTCAGTGAGATTCTTAGTGATGCTGGCTGGCACAGTTGGTACTCAATACAAAAAGTGACTGTCTTGCTGCAGTGTTTGACCACCTGTGATTTCCAACTCAACCATGTTTCTCACTCTGAAAATTAGGGCAGTGGTATGTGGGCTGCAGTTTTAAGAAAGAAAAAGGACTATAAAACTGGTACAATTGCCATGGGGAAGGTTTTAGGTAAAGGAAAGAAGTATTCTACAATCATTATGGCTCTACTGAAAAAATATGAGACAGGCATAAAACAGGTGTGCGTCCACATGGAAGAAGAGTAGTGTGGTAAAAAACCAACTGGGTGACTTGGTGGCTCACTGAGTAAATAATGTTCAAAGGAACCATGTCTTTGGGAATTCTCATTATTTCCTGGTCCATATTACATTATTTTTTTCCAAGGTAACCCGATCTTGACCTAAAAGCAGGGTGTTTGTGAGGTGCAGAGTGCCTGCTGTCTTGGGGGCAGGTATTGCTTCCACAGGGCAGGGGCAGAGCCACGAGACCCTCGCCGAGGGTTGTAAACCAAAGAGCAACATTGTCACTGTTAAATCTCAGCATCCACTTCAAAGAACGGGCAGCACGTCGTGGTTAATGCAGCACAGCCTGAGCTCACCCCACTTTGTGTTTTCAGTTTGTTTTCCCAGTGGTGGGAGTTGTTTAAACTAATACACATTCTGAGTCACTAATACCACAGACTTCTTCACTGAACAAATAGCCTCTGAGAAAGTATTAATTATGTGTTTTCAACTAAGTGTGGAATATTTCTCCAATTTGTCCTCTTTTTTTTTTTTTTCCCCAGAATTATTTTAAATACTTTTTATTTGATTTATCAAAACTGTATTTTTTTTTCCCTGTTGAAAGGCCAAATGGGAAGAATTTGGTTTTATGTCAATTTAAGGTTAAAAATTCCAATATAAAAGGCTATAAAAGTGTTATGATGGAAAAAAAATCAAGCATGAGCAAACAAGATCTTGGTAAACCCTTGCAAAAAATATTGAGTCAGTTTTCCCCTCTCACTCTCTTACTGCTTTCTCCATTTATTCAAGAGCCTTTTAAAAATTGATTATCTGAGATGATAATTTGTACTCTGGATTAGCCTCTGAATTCAGTTATTCAGGTTGAAATTGCCTCATAAGTGTGTGTATATTATAGACATATATGAAAAAAATCTGCTAACTGCTTGTTTCATATATTGTTCAAAGTATCAGGTGAGCCATTTGCAGGATTTGATATTGTTGAGGTGGTTAGTGCAAACAGATATTTTATGGTTTTGAGCAAGGTTTCAAAGAATTGGCTTTGATTGCTCTATGCAATTCTACAATCAGTATTTTCCTAATTTTCACTACCTCTTGATATGTGAATCTTTCCTTTTAAGAGAAAAAAGCATAGATGTAAATTAATTTACACTTGCATTAATAAAATATATAGATGTAAGATTTTACAAAATCAGTTCAGCTTAACTTGGTTTGAACTTAGTGGAAAAAAATGAACATGAAGATTGCCAAGAGAATGTTGTTGGAATACATATGCTTTCAGTGTTTCAACAGACAAATTGCAAATAGAGTGACCTGATGTGGTGGTGGAAAAGACCTTTAACTGACCTGTTTCAATAGCTTGGGTACCCCAAAAACCTTGACTCTCTTAGGGGTCAAAATTTGTATGGTTTATTTGTAAGTGCTGTGTCAGGCTTTAGGTTTATACAGCACAAGAGTTTAACACAGGATCCAATTTATCTTTCTGTGTTTCCATAATTAGATTTTTGTTTGTTGCCATAGCAAGAATAAACTGACAAATCATGCAGACAAATCTTGGCAAATATTTTAAATATAATACTTCAAAAAATGCATGGCTTTGTTTTAACTCACGCTGTATAAACATAAAGACTTTCTCAGTAGTATGTGCTAAGACTTTCTGCCTATATAAAGGCAAACTGAGTCCACAGAAGTTGCTTGGAATTTATATACACAGTGCTATGTGTATAATGTGTATAAATGCTCTTGGAATATGCTGCTTCTGCCTCTCCTTCAGCTTCTGAGTGCCTATGCAAATAGTTTTTGAAAAAATGCCATTAAAAAAGTGAGCAAGCCTAAACCTTTGAAAATAACTTTTATTGCTACAAATGTCAATGCCTCCTAATAAGGAAAATGAGAGAACTGTCAGTATGAGGGAGATTTAAGAAGATGGCTATATTTTTGTGAGCTGGTGGAAGGACGCTAAATACATGTTCAGCCATTCTTGTCCCTGGAAGAGGCAGATACGCAGTGCAGGTGAATTTGATCTCAATCTGTGTCTCCCAAGGATCACAGGAAACCAGTTCCATGTGTCTGTTATGCTCTTCATGGTCCTCAGCCTCTGTGCTGGTGAAGCGTGCGGTCGGTGCCAGCCTTGCTGCTGCTGAGGCAGATTCCATACAGGGAGCTACCAAAGAACAGCTGAAATAAGCACAGTGGTGGAGCAGATATGGGAAATCTGCTGGAGAACTGACAGCAGAGAGCAGCCTGACCCTCCCTGCCTTGCTGGATGGACACAGACTGAGTTCTTGTCCATATATTGCAGTATTGTATATGTCAGGATTTCCAGAGTCTTACTTGGCTCTTTGGATGGACACACCAAGCTGTTGAATAGGCCAATAGAGAATCCACAGGAGATGATATCCCTTATTCTTTCCTTTCAGAAGATCTGTGACAGCCGTACCTTCTACAGTCTGTGCCTGACAGCATAAAGGAGTAGTTGGCTTGATACAAAATTTGGTCTGCCTGCTCAGTTCTTTTACATTATTTTATAATTCATTATAATTATAATATTTTTCTTTTACATTATTTTATAATTCATTATAATTATAATATTTTATTATTTTGTAGTATTATATTATGCTTCCATTGTATTTATTATAATACTATATTAAATTATGGTAAAAAACCAGTGGTGTAAATACCACAGCTGTTTGTAGAGGCCTCCAGACAGCAAGATCACTGTCACCCTGTTCTCTGAAGGAAATATAACAAAAAAATTGCCTTTTTTGAAGATTTTGTTATCAAAATTGAAACCTTCCAAAGGCAGCTTAAGCAGTGCAGAAGGAAATCACTGGAAAGAAAGTGGTCACTGTTCTATTATTGGTGAATTTATTCACTTGGGACTTGTTTGTTTTGCTTGGTTTGGGATATTTTTTCACACATGTTGTCCTTCAAAACCATAGCACAGAGTTCAAAGACAACATTAAAATTTTTTTCTTACAGGGGATTTTTTTTTTCCGTTATAAATAGAAAAAAGTACATGGAAAAGAATACTTTTAATTGTGCATTAGGCTTTTGATGACCTGTTTTACTAAATAATGCATTGCTAGGAACAGTGTAAGCACATAATGAAGAATTAGTAGCACTTCTTATTAATGGAGTTTTTAGCTTAGAAACATTAAAGTAGACTCTACTGACTTATGTTACCATAAGGTTATCGAGTCATTTTAAATCCTTGCTTAATGTCATTGATTTGGTCTGTGGCTTCACCACAGAAGGGAAATTAATTCATTTTGAGGTGGTGGAGAACTGATAATGCTTTGAAAAAATTGTAATACCATGATTACAAAAGTGAAGATACTGCAACAAATCTACAGATGTAGAAGAAAGAATCTTAATCAACACAAGTTGGCCAAGCTCAATCTCAGTGCAAGACATCCTCCAGCTCTTCCAAGGTATAATGGTGTAAATTTTCCAGGAAGAACTCAGATTGATTGGCATTGTTTGTGAAATATTACTTTACTGCAACATTACAGGTATATGACATACAATATAAGTTTCAAAATTCCTAAACTCTGCAGGTATTGATGAAGTACTGAAGATTTGTAAGAACTTTGCTGAAAAGCTCTGATTTCTCATGTATTAAAAACTAAGCATGTGGAAAAGAGTTTTGAAGAATCAGGGTATAATTTTCCCTAATACTACAATTGATTTCTAGGGGACTAGTTAGAGCGAAAAATCAACTCGTCTTGAGTAAAGGGTGGCAGAACTCTGCCTAATAAATAGAATTTTGAAAAAGACACTGGTTTTTTATAGCCTGTTCCCTTGACAGTCTAAGATTGTTCCTTATAATGTTGAATGCTCTATTTTTTAGCACTGTATTTAATTTAGTTGTAAATTACTCAAACTGTGGTGCTTCTACCACTTCCCCAGTCTATACCATAAATCTGAATGTGCATGTGTTTGCTTGGTATTGCTCAATAAAACAAATAACAACAGATCTGAAAAAGACATCAGAAAATTACTTACTCGTAATACACGTGAAGGATTGCTTATTTCACTGTTATGTTTAAGTATATAATGACTTCTGCCAAAGGAAACTGACACAGATTGTATTTGATTAATGGACACCATTATTTTCTGTTGGCCTGAAGAATTTATCTTTATCTAAATATTTTTTTTCCAGAATGGGCACTTTTAAAATTAGATTAAGCACTTCTGTATAATACCTATTTCTACTCCTAGACAAATCACCCTTTTATTCAATTAACATTACTATTCCAAGCTTTACCGAGCAATTTCCCAATAATATAGTATAGAACTGTTTCACTGGCTGCAGCTATCAACTTCTGCAAGAAAATCAGCTGAACAGAAAAGAAAGAAAGTGTAAATGTGATGACAATAATATGAGGCCTAAAATGAATGTGTAAATTTTTGTGAGATGAATCCTTAGATGTACTTGGATTGTGTTTTTCTAATGAGTACCTCTGGGTATTGGTCAAATTCGTCATGTCTTAATTGTTGGTATCGTGAGAATGGAGTTGCTCTTCCTATTTTTATTTTCCTTTTTTCATTACTTTACAGTTCAGCAGTCTAAGCTTAGAAGAAAAATAAACATGAATTAATTTTGCCAAGTGATTCTAAAACTCATTTTAATTGGTCCCTCACACTCTACAGTTAACCTTGATTGCATTTCATAATTTAGATTTTCCTGCCTTGTATAATGAGAAATACTCCCTACTAATAATGCTAGTAAAGCAGAAGAATAAATTGATGCATCTTTCTACATTAGCCATGCAGTTTATTTTTCCAAGCTCCTTTGATCAAAAAGTCTTGATATGTCAATTTTGTTAAATTTTGCCATCTACCTGTATGTATAACTGATTACATTTCTTGATTTAAGGATTAAGGAGTCAATGAAAAAGTTATCCGAGCTGGAAGACAAAGTCAGTCTTAGAAAATGTTAATCTGTGAATTTCATTACATCAGATTCTGCTTACTCTGTCTGACTGTTAATACTTAATGCTTGATGCATGATGGATTCTGAAATTTGAACAAAAAACAGTCTCGGTTTATATAAATACATAGATCTTAAAGCTCCTGTAGATAGAAAATAGCTTCACAGAGATAAATTGATTCCCAAGCAGGGAAATATTTTTTTCCCACTTACGCCCTACCTGGTTTAATATCTTACGGAGCTTTGCATCTGCAAATTCCGCCCATGGAGAACACATTAAAATTCCTAGTCTTGCTCCCTGAGAAACCAATAGAAATTTTGGTCTTAGTTTTGAGAGGAACTGTGTTAAGTTCATGGTAATAGATCAGTTAGTGTGTAATTTCTGTAGATTTTTGTTCTTTGTATCTGACTCTTAAGTAAGAAATCCTGATCAAAGGCTAGAGGCTCCTGCAAAACTAGCTGACATTACAAGAGGTCCTTGTCCAATCCTGTGTGGTACAGTACAGTCTGTGCAGTGTGAGTCGTGGCAGGAGAATTGTTTTCAGTCTCCCTCAGTGATCAGACCTGCCCCCCAGTGTCACACAAAAACCCCTGGACACAGCTGGTGCAGACAGTGATGTTGGGTTCGCCATTCCAAAGTCTTTGCAGCTGAAAGGCGCCAAGGTTCTGGCACATGAGCCCTAAAGTGAAATAGCTGCTTCTCAAACCAAATGAGATTACAGCAGAACTGTTGCTTTCTCAACATGTATTCCATAAAATGGAACTTGGGGCAAAGTTTGTGGTTTGTTACTTTGCAGTTTGCATCTTGTCTTTCAGTATTGTCTAACATGTCCACTTCCATTCTCTTTTTCATTCTCGGGAGAATCCAGTTTGCTTATCAAGTTCTCTTTCTCTCTCCTTTTCTCTTTTCTCTTCCCCCCCCCCCCTCTTTTTCCCTTTCATCCAGATGGAATGCCATTTGCTTGGTGGGTTGGCCGTGCCAATGAAAAGCATCTTTACTGGGGAGGATCTCTTCCGGGCATTCAACAGTGTGCATGTGGATTGGAAGAAAGTTGTCTGGATATGAGATATTTTTGCAACTGTGACGCAGATAGAGAAGAATGGTAATAATTTTAACATGTGTATAGCAGTGTCTGTGTGAAGAGCTGGCGACAGGAAGTAGGGCAAGAAGGCTTAAATATTTCCTGTTTCATAGCTCAGGAAGCTTGAATGGCTTGAGTATAATCTAATAAGAATGAAAATGAAACTAGAATTTGGACTTCGGATTTCACCTTAAATTTCTTTTTTGAGCCAAAGACATCTGGTTGAAGCAGGTTGCTGGGATGTGTGGTCTTCAAAAAAATCTTTCTTGTTGAATGCCAAATCCAGCAATTTTATTTGTTTAAAAGATTTGATTGATTCAACTGGGGCATTGCATGAATAAAGGCTCTAGGAGTTTGGTTCATAGGTGTACATCGGAGCAGAAAATTGAGGCCTAGACAGCAAAATTCAGGTACAGCTAAACAAGAAATATGTACTGCTAAAAAGTCTCATATTCTTTTTACAAAACAGTATAATGTGCCTTAACTTACTTTTGCGTTGGATCTCAAGCTTTTTAAGGTCAATGGGAAGAGTTGTTTGGTTTCTGTAGGTTTTGATTCAGTCTCCATAGGAAATTTTGGAGTCACAGCATGAATATTTAAAGCCTTTCTTGGGTTCTGACCTTTGTTGTGCTCTGATGCTGCATGAATTTGGGAAGGCCACCTCACAGTCTTCTGTCATTCTCTGCACTTTCAGACACTCTCCAGCCACCAAGAGCTAGTTGGTGAACTTTCCAATTGTGTTTGAGGGGACTGAAATGCCAGATGAGTGTTGTTGGAAGCACAGTTTGAAACATGTGAAAATTTTGCTCACTCACTCTCCCTTCTAGACCACTCACTGATAGGATCTGCTGCCCTTTATCTGAAAAAAGATATTTTAACCTCCAGTAGTTCAGAAATTATGAATAATGGAAGTAGACAAGAAAACTCTTGCTGTCATAGGCTGCTGTGTTTGAAACACTGTCTGAATTAGCTCTGTGAAACCTTCACTTAAAATGAGTAGAAAGTAACGGTAAGAGGTCTTAAAAACATTTAAAAAAATACCAATCAGCTATTACTCGTCACTGTAAGTGTTGGGCTTTTTTGGTTGCTTGATTTCTAGCGAGTGTGATTATTTGCTTGGACCCTTTATATCCCTGGGGTCACTATTCACTTTCACTATTCACTTTCAAAAATTATAGCTGTAAGGGGATTTCTTCAGGAAGATGTTTATGTAAATATTAGCTTATGAATGTGATTTGTATTGAATAGCCTGGCTGTGTGTGTTAATCTGTCTTTTCTTTAATGTTTGGTTATCCAATGCGCTTTTGACGAGGTCTGCATGTGAGCATCAGGAGCATCTGTTTTTACCGGTGCTTGGCTCTTTTCATAATGCACATTCCATTTTTCACTGCTCAAGCAGAGCAGGTTGTTATGCTGGCAGACATTGGGGTTGCAGTCTTAGACTGCAGGGCACTGCAGCACTAGGTCATACAAAGCAATGCAAGGTGAAAGCTACGTGCAGTTTTATACTATTTCAGCCGAGTCTCCTCAGGAAATGAGACCTAAACAAGTTATGCTGTGGGTGTTCATCTCCATTTCCCCCCACACACCCCCAATGATTTTGAACAAGCAGACACATTTCAAACATCTTGGACAGAGAAGGAGAAGTCTCAAAAGTATTACAAATTACACATTCTATGAAAATTTATGCCAGGCTGAGGGGAAAAAGCCAATTAAAGCCCACAAGAAGAAAGTTAAGGAAGCGTACACTTTTATTAGATTTTGGAAAACCCTCGTGGGAGAAAGATGTTGGAAATCATGCATCATTAGCTTGGCAGCTCAGAGAGCTACTTGTTTCTCCTAATTTCATGATAATAACAGAATATGCTTACAAGTTACCTCCACTAAACTGCCTAGTGTTTGTTGGTTTGGGGATTCAGTTGCTTTGGTTTTTAATCCATGAGAAATTTTTACTTTGGTAGTATTTTAAAGTTGAGGTTGCCTTTATAAAAGCTAAAAAAACCCTGACCTTTATGAAGAGTTTCTAAACATAAGAAATTTCATGCCTCTTGAAGATTGCTTTTGTGTTTCCCTGCTAGAACACTGACCCCCTGATGCATAACGAGCATTCGAATCTGAAACCTGCTGAGATCTGAACTGTGACTTTAACCTGCTATACATTATAGTGGAAGGAGCAAGACAGCCGTAGATGCATTTATTTGCCTCAGCATGAAATAAAATGGGTGCTGCAGAGTTGAAAACCAGAAAATCATTTTTGCTCCTTTTAGATAAATCATGCTGCTCCAAGGTAGGAACTCTCCAGAATAGCTGAAGCATCCTCCTGAAGAGGAGACAGTCCTAGGATTCTGCTTTGATTTGCTTTCCCTAGACTAAATCTTGGGTGCAGAGGAAGCTACTAATTTCTCAGAGCAGCAAAAGAGATGATAAACAATGGAAAGCAGACCTGACAAAGCCCTGTGCCAGGTGTTTGGCAGCACACAATATGCACTTCTAGGCATGCTGACTTTTAAATGATATCTGAGCATACACCTGAGCCAGCTGCTATTTTTGGGCTCTTACTTGACATCAAGTTGGTCCCCCTGGCCAGATGAACAGGGATGTATAATTAAGCATTCTAGATGGGGAGGGCTTTTGTATTTTTCACCTTTGTTTTTATGAAAGCATTGTACTGATAAGTATCTTTTTCTATACGGCTCCTCATCATGCTTCCAAACTCCACAGTATGATGACAGTGAAGTCTGTCACTGCAGAATAGTAGGGCATCTTCACGGTATTTTCTGGAGAATGGGAGGTCTCTGATGAGGAAGCAGAGGCACCTGCTACTGCATCCTTTTTGTTGACCCAAGCAAGGGATCTGAAAAGGTGTAACACATGCCTTGGCTGCATGCTGCCAAAAAAAAAGAGGAAGATTTCTGACTGCTGAAAGCACTTGCTATTGGGTGGGAACATTCATAAAAATCCAGTGGCTTCAAGCTGAAGCTAAACCTCGTTCAGAAAATGTTTTATTTTTCTTTCTTTCCCTTCCTCCACACTGACAATAGTTAAATGTTGGGACAAGTTATATATACATCAGATATATTAGTGATTGTCTTTCAAAAGATATACCCTGTTTCAAACAAAAACATATTCTTGATTGGGGAGATGCGTTAAACTAACCTAAAGAATAAAGCATTACTGAAATACTGACAGGATAGTATTATCATGAGATCTTTTGGATCTTCAAATGCCTCTCCCAGGCTGTCTTTCCTCTCAAGCAAAATTCTCTTGTCTTGGCAGTTGAGGTCTTGCTGCTCATCAAACCCTGCATTTAAATGGGAGGAAACTGTTTCATGCTGAGGTGGTGCATGACTGTCCTGATGTCCTTTTGCTACTTTGGCCTCTCTGTCTGGAATCCATTTTCCACTTCAAATGCAAACCCTTGACTGAAGCCAGTCATCAAACCAGACCATGCTGACTGTATTCGCCTGGAAACCTTGTGATTTTGGAGAAGTTTGCAGCTTTTTATTTTGTACAGAAAGAGAGGCATCTTTGGAACTCATTTTGTATGAGAAGCTCAGGCATCTCAGCAAAGTGTGGTGGACAGTGTTGATTCCAAAAATTAGCTGATGGCCATCTTTTATTTCTATTCTGCAGTCTTATTATTCAAACTGGAGGAATATCCTCCTCTTTTGTCTTCCAGAACAGTCTTCTTCACTGGGAAACCAAACTTTTGGGTCTTGCCATTTCTAAAGTTCACCTCTTTATTGTGGCTTTGGGGCAGTACAAGAATAAGGAAAACCACGGGACATGATGAGAAGGGGAACAAAATAGAGGGTGGATAGTCTTGTTAGACTCACTTTGTCTCCCAGAGGTATAATGAGTATATCAAGCCTAGTTTGAGGAGGAGCAAAGCCAAATGGAAGTGAATGGAGCCTTGCTTGGATGAGCTATATTTGTGCTAAGCTGTGCCAGAGCCAGGAGGCTAAAACTGGAAGGGTTGAGGAGAGCAGGGCAGAGAAACCCTGATGAGCCCAGACTCGACAGGTTTTGTTTGCTCGGCCGCTATCCCACACTGAACCCATAACCCGAGAAGCAGCACAGGCAACTCCAGAGGGCCTGCAAGCTCATAAATAACCCCTGCCAGAGGTGACCTGGCCTGTGTAGAGTTGTCTTGGATATCTGCCGTCACGACTGCGTTTGTCAACAACTGGGAAGAGCTGCCTGCAGAGAGCTGACTGTAGCAGGTCCCTGAGGTGTCAAGAATCAGTTCATTACTCTAATTACCAAACTCTGTCTCTCTAATTCAGCCAAAAACAGACACTGCATCTTGCTTTCAGCCATTAGGTATGTCCCCTCATGCTGGTGTTTTTTACTTTATCGTGACTGTACATTATTTTACCCAGTAAAGCATTTTTGGATATGGCTCGTGGGCAAGATAGCAATTGAAATGTATTCCTTTGGATTATTAATGGTAGGTCCTGCACAGGCCTCAGAACCTTTCCTGATGGAAGCCTGTGTCACGGGCCCATTCCTTATGTGTTTCCTTGCCATCTGCTGATGGTAGTATTCTCTTCCCCAAATGTACGGTATTCCTGAAAATCTGTGCTGAATATCTGAGCTACTGAGGCTCAGATCCCACCAGAGTTTCCCTTAATGTGCAAGAGAAAAACATACCAATAGGGGATCATACGAGAATAAATTATATTTAATGGCACCACTGTTCTACCATCTGTTACAAAAAATATGGAAATGGCTACCTAGAGATTAGCAATTTATGACGGCTCACACAGTTAGGACGCCACAGAGCGAGGGTTTGTTGAGCATGCTTTTAGTAGTAGCCAGGAAGAAGAAAAATAGTTTCATCATGTTATCATCAAAATAATTGTTTGTCGTTTACAGGTGAGTCTACCTTTACTACACCTTAAAGTATCCAACTGTTGCACTGTCACCTTTAGTAGCAAATTATTTTCATCTTTTTAAAATTGGTCCATACATAGAGCATTTGTTTGATGTGTGACTTGCCTCATAGCTTATTGAGGAAGTCCCTTGGGGTAGATGTAGGCATTAATCTTCAGACATGGATAAACAAATGACATCCAACTGTATTTAATACTCATAAACAAAAAAATTTTCAGTGATTTAATTTAAAGGGCATTATTGGATTTGTTTGGTTTGGGTTTTGCTTGTGGAAATGACAAATTGACACTATCTTTTATGCAAAGAGCTCAGAGAAACATCTGTTGAGGGTTGTTTCCACCCTCAAAACATTCAGATTTTCATCTGATTTTGTGCCAAATTGAGTGCCAAGCCAGGTAAGCAGGAGGTCGACTTCCCAAGTTTATTAATTTATTCATACCATTTTCTGTGAGCAGAGAACTCTGTCAGGAAAGTGATAAAACCTGCCTTGATTTTTGTGAAATCAGGACTTAACTTACGAGGGGTGTGCTTGGTGGAAGTAGCCACAGAGTGCAATGTGAAACCCACTAAGGAGAAATGAAGTAGTGGGTTTGGCTAACCTGAGAAGCAGCTGTGGAAAAGCAAATATAATCTGGTTTTAAGTGTATGTGAGCTGCTAAATTAAAATACATATAAGTAAAAAGGAACTCTGGGAACAAACACAAAAATAATTAATCTAACAAGGTTTTGTTTTTGTTTAAAAGACAAAATCATGTATTTGCATGTCAGAGTGTAGGTGCTTTTTATCAGAAAATAGTAATTTTATTTGAGAAGAGTAGTATATGAGAAGTGATCCCCAAGCCCCCTTCAGGCAAAATTTAAAATGTTTTGTCCAAACCCTGGTATATTTGTATTTTGTAGTGCCACAACAGTGCCTCCAGGAAGGTTTTGTACAGGTACATGAAGCTCTTTTGCTCCTCTCTCAGGAATAATACATTGTTTTTGAGAGGCTGCCATGGTGTACCAGCTGGAGAAGAAGAATTGTGGTGCTTTGTAAGAAATGGAGTCTGAAATAAGTTCAATTTAAGGAATACCCAGAATTTGAAACACTCACAATGTCTTCCACTCTCTTTTTTGCATTTCTTAGCTGAAATATCTTAGGTGTTGATCTTGCACCAAAAACTTGATTTCCTACTATGAAATAATAATAATTAACTGCAACAATAGATATGTTGTTCCTCACACTGATACATTCTCTGAAGGACAGAATGTTTTCTGGTAGGTTTTATTTCAGTGTCTGCTTGTATAAAAATATATATCATTATATGAGGGTTTTTTTCCATGTGTGAAAGAATAAAATGCATAAAATGTGCTGTTTGAGTTTGAAGAGAAGCTTGATTGAGTTTTCAAGGCATTAACAAAGAAGAGAAGATTTTTATTAATTCTAGAATATATTTCTCTCTCACACTTGAGCTATGCTACTAAACTTCGCTGTGACACAGGCATATAAGTAGTAAAAATTCAGTCATAAAATCTGATATAAAAGAACTTCATGCAATACAGCAGAATATCTAATAAGCAATGCAGTTTTCAGAGATGTGGAATAGATATGTTTAAAATGTCACCATTTCATGGGGTTTTGTAGATATTTTGAACGTTAGCTATAGAAAGATACTGATTTTTATTTTAATGCTGATCATAGACAGTAAAAAGACTGCAGTATTTTTTAAATTTAAATAAATTTGCAGGAAACCTCCCTAAATATTTCGCAATTTCTGAAAAATTTTGTTTTAAAAAAGAAAATGCCAGCTTAGTTACTCTTGTGTATATCGAATATTTTATGTCCCACTACTATGCATCTTTCTGCCTTTCCTTTATTCATTCTGCCTACTCTTCTTCCTCCCAGCCACTGGAATACCTTCTTTAATTATCTTCCTAAGAAATACTCAAATAATTTAGCTTTTGTCGCAGCAGTTTCATCATCTGTTAAGAGTATTTAAGCTAACTTTCAAATATTGATACAATAAGCTATAGGAGTGTGATACTGAGAGTCTGCCCTGAAGAGATTTGGAGACCATGTACCTTTGATTCATACATGATAGTTTTCCTCCTGAGTCTGTACTGGAGGCCTTACTCTGCCTCGTGCCTGGGAATTTCATCTTGCTGCACTTTGTCTGTAATTATTTGCATGTCAGACACCCACTGGAGGAAGAAGAAAATGTTAGCATCGGAGAGGGTACGTCTCCTTTTCCCCTTGGCATTATGAGACAATTAACTGTGGTGCATGCAATTAGAAGCAATGAAAAATAAATGCAATGTATGCAGCCTTTATAAAAAAGACCAAAATACTCCTGTTTTTGTCTAACATTAGTCATAGTAGAGCACTTAGCCAGACAAACATTTGAGGTTGTCTGTCAAAGCACAGCTGCAGTGTTTGTCCTGATTATTATTTCTTTGCTTGAAGTCTGTGCTCCTTCCCATATCTGGAACTACACTGAGAGGAACACTTATGGAAGTTGGCATTGCAAGCAGGATATGAGCAGGTCTGGGATCCTGCCTGGAATGTCAGACTCTTTGGCAGTGTTATCGCTCAGATAGTGATACCTGTTTCCTGAGGCATTTTGTCACACCTGCCTGAAAGAACAGTGGGTATAAATTTGGGATTACTGGCATTTTGGATGTGTTGCCATCCCCATGTGCAGGATGTAGTCTTTCACCTGTGAGCAGACAGGTGAGTTGAGCCCAGACCCTGCACACAGCTTGCTGGGCCATGAAGAGGTAGAGATCCTTTCTCCAAAACTATTGAGATTTGGTTCCATGAAGGATGCTCTGCCACGCTTACGTGCCTGGATGTACAGCAAACCTTAACCTTGAGGAAAGGAGAAGAAAAAACACATCACTGTGGAGATGAGATTCAGGAGCACTCACCTCTCTATTATCAATCGATAGAGAGAGACCTCGAAAGGGCAGTTCTGCTCTGGCAAGGTCAGGGTTGGTGCCTGAGGGACTCAGCTGGGTTCATGAAGTGCAGTGGAATGAATGCACATCTGTGTACCCTGCCAGAGCCAAATTCACGCAGTGGATTTAAGGACCTGCCATGAAACATCACGCTGCATTTTGAGGACAACTTTTTGTCCAGCTGACTCAGAATAAAACCAAAGAAATTATCCTTTAGGAATCAATCTTTCCAGTTCGTTTCTAGCAACCATGTGTAAGTTAGTCACAGCTGAAAAACAAGCCCAGGTAAACAAACAGAAGACAATGCAGTAAATCCACCTTGAATATTCCAGTTGCTGACCCAAAATGTCCATTGGCATGCAATGCAAAGGATTGATTCAGTCCAAACTCACTCTGCCAGTTCAACTGTTTCTGCATTGTGCAGGGTCAGTTGTGTCCCAGCCATCTTGAAGTTGGATCAGTAATTGTCTGGCTTCCCTGTGCTAACAGCGAGGTGAATCAGGCATCGCCTGTCCCCTTGCTGCTCGGGTGAAGCATAAAGCCAGCGTAAACACCCCTATCTGTCTCCAGATAACTTTACAGAAATGCAGACTTGGACTTAGACCTGATCCACAGTAAATACATCCTGCTGAGGAAACCCAGTAGAGCCCAGTTTACATTAATGCCCATTAGTCAGCATGGCAGTGCTCTTCCTCAGCTTCACAGTTGTTCTGCACAGCTGAAGCAGGTTTACATCCCAGCCAGTATCATGTACCCAAATGCTGTCTTCAGTGGTCAGTATTGCATATGAACAGAGAGCATACATGGGAACATGCTATCTTAATGGTGTGCACTTGTCATAATTCCTCCAGGTAATTCTGCGAAAGATCTTTCGTCTTAAAGTAAGCATCTTTTAAATATTGCCTTGCATGAGGAGTGCTGGGGGGTTTGTCTGTGGTTAATCTGTCTCTTTCTGTTTGTGTATTAAAATCCAGGACAAATGATACTGGCCTCCTTGCTTTCAAAGACCATTTGCCTGTAACTCAGATTGTGATCACTGACACAAACAGATCAAATTCTGAGGCTGCTTGGAAAATCGGCCCTTTGCGTTGCTATGGAGACAGTGAGTACTAGCTCTTCTCAATTTCCATAGGTACAGAATGTTCCTTTTTTTTTTTTGCTGTTGTTGTTGTCTTTTTTTATAAAAAAACTATTTCTCTGATGAGAGGTGGCTTTCCACATGCAGCTTGCAGCTGCTGTCCTGTGCCAATTAACTATAGAGAAGGGGGTTGTGTTTGCAGGGCAGTTCTGGAATGCTGCGTCCTTCAACACGGAGGCCTCCTACCTGCACTTCCCCACACTCCACGCCGAGGTCAGTGCGGACATCTCCTTCTTCTTCAAAACTACTGCCTTATCCGGGGTGTTCTTGGAAAACCTTGGGATTAAAGACTTCATACGACTTGAAATAAGCTGTAAGTTTCACTGCTCAGAAATCTTGGTGTATTTGCCCAATCTGACAGTTGCAGAGAACTGGGAAGGACATATTTTCTGCCATCTTGAGATGCTTGGAGGTGCCTGGAGACTATAGGATGGAGAAATAAAGACTCTTTTATCTAGACTTACCTACATCTCCTGTCAGAGTTTCCCTGTATGGCCTTAGTCATTACAATTAATCTTACTATGGCTAGATTTATCTTTCTTCAACAAACAAGTGTACGAATTAATTTTTTCAACATCGATATTTATTTTTTTGCTCTTTAGAGAAAAAAACTACTGGTTAGATGTACCTATAGGCTGTAATTTTAGTTGAAAGTTGAAAAATTTAATGCAACCATTCTGATGGTTACTTTTATTTCCGTATCAGTAACATGGCCAGCCTGATGCAGCCCTAGTGTTTCAGAGGAACTCAGTGTGTATGGTACAGCTACGAGGTGAGAGTTTATGAAGGACAGGACACTAATGCAAGATTAGTTAGTCACAGTTGTAATGAATCTTGAATACTTCAAAATCTGTTAAGTGAGTGTAGTGTAACTACTACTCAGCGTATAAGGAAAATTGCACGGAATTTAATTAGTGAGATTTTGCCTCACTCCTGTTGTGATGAGTTCAAATATTTATTAGTGACAAAAGAGTATAGCGGCTTTGACATGAAATATGACGTGTATTCCAAATTCTGTCAAGCTTAGGGAAAACAAACTGAGTGCTATGCATTTGATAATATGCTTATAATAACCCCAAAATAAAATTTAATAAAACAGGGCCCCAAGGCCCTTCGATTCATTAAACCAGTGGTAAATGTCATGGTGCATTATCACAAGGTAATGAGGTGTGATTTACTGTTAATTGCACATCAAGGTCCAATTTGGTTGTACTTCAGTGTACTGCATTTTATTCTCAGGGATATAGAAGTAAAAATGGCACCAAATATAACAAATACTGTAAACTAAGAGGATTGTTCAGTGAAAGCTTCTGGATGTGTGTTACATCTGTACTCCTAGAGAAATTTAAAATATTTAAAAGTTTGGGAAAAATCTTTTTAGGTGTAGACTTCTCATCAGTAGTTTGTTGTTGTGCTTCTTGCTGCCAGGTGGAATTTGCAGCCTAAAGGCCTTACAAGGAAGCTCCACCAAGCAGCTGCTTCAAAGGGAAATGACTTTTTAGCAGGTGCAGGGGCTCAGAATAGATCTTTGTCTATCCCTATGGAGCATTGCCTGTCTTAACTATCTAAGAAGCAGCTTCTAAAACCAGATCTATCCAATTTTTTGGGCTTGAAATAACAAGGTTTTTAGGAATTTTCAGTCCACAACCTTCTGGTTGTGTGATTTGTGGACCTGGTTCTTGGTCTTCCTGGTGCATTTAGCATTTTAGGAAGAGGAAAATAATCAGTAGCAAGAATGTTAAAAAATTCTAGCCCCTTTCAGGCTTCCAGCAGAGCAAGGTGGACTCCTTTATGTGGCTTTTGTTTTTCAATTATTGTCCTGTTTCTAGGAGCCTTATTTTCTCTAGATGTGTGTTACATATACAGCTTTAGTTTAGGATCAGCAATTAACTAGTTTTTTTCATCAGTTTTTTTGTGCATCTTGGGTCAGACTTGGGCAAACAAATGCTTGTAGGATTCTCTCATACCATGTGCAGCCAAGTTATGTAATGTTTAAGTATTTGCATTTTGAAAGATCTAGTTGGAAAGATCTTCATCCTTTCTCCCTTCATAGTGTTATTTGTCCAAAATCATTCGGGACCATTGTGTGACTTTAGTGCAGCCTCTGGCACTTTCATTTCAAAAAGAGAAGTGCCATTTCTAGAGCACGGTAATTGTTATAGCAAAAAAAGATGGGTACCCACAACCAAGCATAATCACAGCAGAGATCAAACAGTGAGGCTGCAGGCTTAAATTTATGTATAAGCTGCTGTGTAGGAGATGGGAGGTAAATGATCCTGTACTATTTGCTGACATAAAAGTTAATGGACCCTATATTTATGTAAGATTTCTCGGTGTCAAAACCACGGTTTAATTCAGACCTTCACTTCCTCTTCACATCTGTTTATCTATTCCAGCTCCCAAGGAGATCACCTTCTCCATAGATGTCGGAAATGGCCCCACAGAAGCCACTGTGCAGTCTCCCACACCCCTGAATGACAACCAGTGGCATTACGTCCAGGCAGAGAGGAACCTCAAGGAAACTTCTCTGCAGGTGGACAACCTCCCCAAGAAGGTCCTGGAGGCGCCTGCCGAGGGACACTTCCGCCTGCAGCTCAACAGCCAGTTATTTGTAGGTAGGGACAATCCAAGGGTTCCTGTAGATATCAACAGTATTTCATACACTTTGGTCATGAATGCTCCTGTCTCACCCCTGAGCTTGCGTGTGGTGGCTTGATTTTGCTTTCTCTTCTTCTACTCCTGCATAGGCAACGTGAAGTAAACCCCAACAACTGCCTTTACTCTCAAAGCACTAACCACAATTTAACCGTGCTATACTTCATGGTATTTTTAGGGCCAAGCTCTTGACGTGTATTTATTGCCAAAGAGTTGATAACCTTTCTTCTTGTGCGGCACTAGCTGTGTAAATTGCTGTTAAAAATGTGACCTCTCTCTTTAGGCACATTGTAAAAGTCACAGATTTGTCATACAAGTTTCTGGGGCAAAACCTGATGACAGTAGGGTCTTTAAAGTCTGTTCCTTCACGCATGCCTACTGAGGCCTTTATTTGGCTAGAGAGTCCACAAGTGAGAGAAGTATGAACACAGTCAATGCAAATACAGATGTTTTATCTGAAAGTGATTTTTCAAAGGAGAAAAAAGAAAATTAAAAGAGGAAGAAGAAAATCTTTGCATATATTTTGTTTACTTATCGCCCTTGCACAAAAAACCTGAACTGGGACTAGTTTGTAGTTGATAATATGATAATGGATTACAAAGGGAGTACTCTCTTTTCTGTATTCAAATGCTCTCTTTCTGAGTAATCTGCTCAGTGATGGAGTGGGTTGTATTTGTTCTTATGCAGGGCTATTAAGGTAACCTCTGATTCCTTCCTTAAAATGGATCTTCTTTGCTGAAATGCTGTAGCAAACCTCAATCTGTCAATGTATTTTAATAAAGTTTATTTGTATATTCATACCCTTATACTTAAATAGCTTTCGGGGTATTTATTTGAGCTTTTTATTGTGTATGTGTGCAGTAATTACTGGGCTCTGAATGTGAGGAATTAATCTGTTAATAAATAGATATGGCTGCATCAATGTCAGGAGTCCTTCCCACACAGCTGTTGATTTATACCTAAAATGATCTCTGCTAGACTCAGCTGGAGAGGAGCTCACTGAAGAACTCACAGAAGGGAGTCTTAAGGCTGTTACAGTGCAAGGTTTCTGTTTTCTGGTATGAAGTATGCTGCTAATCACTTGTTTTTCAAATACTGTATTGATCCTAAGAACATGTTCTGTGGGAGGCAATGCCTGGAGGCAGCAGGCTTGGGCTGCCAGGCACCTTAGAAACATCAGAGAAATTTAGCCAATATACTGTTTCCAGTTAGGAAAATTAGAGATTTAGTGACTGAATAGACTTCTGCGATTTTTTGGTTGTTTCTTTCTAAAGGACTAAATATGATGGGTTTATCATTGGTCATCTATTAGATATGTCATATATATCAACTGCTTACCATCTCACATCTGAAAAGCAGTATCTGCCTGCAAGCTTGCTGCTCAGCCTCAGCAAAATAAACAGGTTAGCTGTGTGAATTGCATGGTGGTTTTAAGGTGACATAAGTGATGATTGTGTAATGAAAATCCATGGTAGTTAAGGACCCCACCAGAGCAATGTGCCAACAGGAGCCCTTGTCAGCAAACACAAAACCTTGCTCCTGCCACAGAACAACATCAGCATCCCCACAAGCTGGGGATTGACTGGGTGGGGAGCAGCCCTGCCAAAAAGGTCCTGTTGATTTTGGTGGAGAAGTGAATTCGTACCTCATCTGAATGTAGCTGTGTTTTAAGGAACAGGTTGGACCAGTTGATTCCAGCAGTGACTTCCATCTGATTGTACTATGATTGTAGTGAGTGTTTACAGTAAACTCTAGCATATAGGTATTTATTTCAGCCAAGAGGTGAAAAATTCTCACTGTGCAATAAATATATTGCGTTCTGTTGTCCTTCCACACTTTTACTGAACCATGAACAAAAGGAATGGAAAAACAAATGGGTTTGGGAGTGCTTTTTTAGCCCTTAACTCTGCCATATTGAAGGCCAGAATTATCTGTGACTTGCTAAGTTTTCCTGAGAGCTGTCAGAAGAGCTGGAAACCTGGGCAGCCTTATGATTCTGGCACTATTTGTCCCTGGGTGCTCCAGGGAAAGGTGGCAGAAGTCCAGCAATACACAGATGTGATGTAGTTTGTCTCTACTGAAAGTCTCATTCGAATCTTGTAATAAAATGCTACTGATTTAATACCTCATCCATGCGGAGAGAATTTTAACCCATCTGAAAAATAAATGTATAAACACCATTGTAAAAAGGAAGGAAGCAGCAGCACATAGTATTACTCCCTACTCCCCCTATAATCCACAGCATATTTGTCTCTGCAGCATTCTGCATACTGACAGTGATTAAGGGGTTTCTAGCCTTAATGACTGTGTGTGGCAGGCTTCTGAGATAGTTCTGTGTGTGTGTGAAGTGAAAGAGAAAAATGACTTTGTCTTGCCACTACACTCAAACAAGCTTGGTTTTTAATGCAGCCTAAAGGAGTTAGAAAACCATTTCTCCCTTTCTTTTAGTGGGTCTTGGGTATCTAACTGCTTCTGGCTGCATTATAATCCTCAGTCACAGCACCTGGTCAGGTTTCTTCTGTTAATTTGAAAAAAGTACAGTAGAAGGAGCAAGCCCCAAACAAATGTGCAGGCTAGGTAACATCAACTGTACCAGACTGCCCAGGAACAAGCCAATTTGGCAAATTACTTGCTCAGAAACCTTTTCTTTCAATGGACAGTTGTTCTCAGCACTCAAAATGTGTGTCATAGTTTTGTGTAGTGCAGCTATCCCTGTGGTCCTGGAGTAGTTGTGTCATCATCTCCTCTTGTGGCATAGTCTGCGATGAAGCTCTGTCTTACCGACTGGTGAAGGCGTAAGCTCTATCATGGGGATGGGAAAGACTGTCCCAGACCACTTTGAGAACAGGATTTGAACTCAGACTGGAAACACCAGAGAAGCAAAATAAAAATCCTTAGAAATTAATCTGATGTACAAAGCTTTGGTCAGAAGTTTTTGTGCTATTTGTTCGGTACATTTTGGAAATGAGCAAAGCTAAGTATTTGGGTTCCTAGTTTTGTCTTGGGAGCAAGTAGCAGGGAATGAATCTTTGGGTGAATCTCCTCTGGCTGTTGTAGACAGGCCAAAGGCAACATAACCCAGAGAAAGTCAACATCTGAGAAACTTTATCTGGAGGCAGAGACAAGGAATAATAGGAAAAGAAGGGGCTTGTTTACTGTTGTTGGTTTTAAAAGCATTTGTCGACTCCTTGGGATATTTTGGAGGCCAAGAGGAGGAATTAATGCCTAACTCTTTGTGTATCCTGTATGCTTTGTACATCTTTCAGCTTGAGACTAAACAGTGTGACTTGAAGGTCTTCTGAGGAGCAACATAGCAAGTTCTCCTACTCCTGATTATGATTCCTGTGCTTCTCTGCCCTTTCCTTTTCTTTGTATCAGTTACACAAAGCAAGGATGCTCCTAATACTTATTTTCAGCCTCCCTAATCCAGTTTCTACTAACAAAAAGTCCTTTGTTTTGTTGGGTTTTTTTTAAGTAAATCCTCAACTCGTTGCTAGAATGTTAATTATTTAGCCAACTGTGTCACCAAACTATGCTGTGAGTGCTCAGTTGTGAGCTTCTTGCCCCCTCCTCTCAAACTCTCCCTTTCCCAAAGGCTCCTCAGAAGAATGTGGCTGCATAAACACCTTGCTGAAAACAGCATGGCTCATTTGACTGTTACCTCCATTCAGCAAAGTACATCCTTAACCTTGGTGTTTGTGGTCCTTAAGCGTATCCTAAAATCTGTTTTGCTGAATAAAACATTTAGGTCTCACCCATTGAAGTGTCTAGTCCGTCAGGCTTCTATTAGAGTTGGAAGAATCTACAAAGCTTAGTTTGGGGAAGAGTTTTGTTTGTTTTCAGTTTTTCCTGTGCTTTGCGGGAGTGTTTATGAAGATTAGGTCAAGTCAATTGAAGAAAACTGCCAAAAATAAGCAATAGATTTGCTTAATCAATATTGTGTGGGTCTAGGATCATATAGTTGGTCTGTGTTAAGCTCTATACTCTCCAGAAAATAGAAAAGTGAGAAACTTTACATGGCTTTCCAAAGCACTTTAGAGAGCAATAAAAATATGAGTAGTGCAATAAATATGACATCCGTAGAACAGTTAGCAATAGTTTTTACTAGTTTTTTGTATGTTACAGCTGGGATTTGTATGTGTGCAGAGAAGAGGCAAAGAAACTGTCATTCATCCTTGTAATATTTGTGGTGGCCTCCAGTGCAAAAGAAAACAGAGTAACCAGTAGCCTTAAAGGGAGAAATCCCATTTCTGCTTACATGGACTTTACTGAAAATTCTGTATGGTATGTTTTGTTTTGGAACAAAATCTCCAAAAAAAAGGATTGTGTGTGCAGTGCAGCAAATGCAGAAGGCCTGATTCTTGTCCTCAGAGGGTCTTTAAAATAAGTGAGCTAACGTTTGCTCACCTGAAAGAAATAGCCAGCTAAAGAGGAACTTGAAAATATTGATTTCGCTGAGAAAGGCATCATAAAATGAGCATGAAATAAATGTGTCTCATGCATACTATCTATAGTTGAATTACTCTAATTCACATCCAGTATTTCTGCTCTTAGTGTTCCAGAACGAAAAATATGACAGAACAGTGTAGTAGAGCACTAGACTTTGAGTGAGGTTCCTTTTCAGGTTGTTGCTGCATTCTCTTTAGTTTGCAGAAGTCTTGCTTTAATTAATTTATGGAAAAACACAAATGCTCTTCTGCTAGGGCTTGTCAAGTGATGTCATCTCTTAAATCATACGCTTTGAAATAGAGCCAACTTCTACGAAGAAGAATAACTTCTTTCATACTACTTTTGCAGGAGAATCACCAATAAAGCTAGCTTTTAAGAGTCTGCAAATGCTGATAACTCCTGAACCAGAATTAGATTTCCTAGCAGCAATCAAAATTGCAGTATCTTCAAAAGAAAAACATTGGCAACTGCCAAAAAGAAGCCTGTGATAAGAAAAATGGTTAGATTTTCGTACAGAACTTCAACAATCATCATTATTATCATTCTCAGAGATTACCTCGTAGGGAAAATGCCTTCATTGTAACACTGTTAGCAGTTTCACTTGACAGATATGAAGCTAGTTATCTTGTTGAGACTGAACTGCCCTCTTGCATACAGGTCTGGTCTTCAGGAAGAAATGCAATTATGTTCATCCATTGTAATAAATAACACATCTGTGAACTGAACTCATGTTTCAGGCCTACAACAAACGTTTACATGCAACACATCAGGCTGGGCAGTCATGCATAAATTTGGACTCATTTCCCTTCAGCCAGCAGGCCTGGTGCTGAACATGATTCATCCCTGCTATCTGGACTCATCAGCATGTGCAACTCTCCTGCTGGTGGGATTAGGGTGTTGTTTGTACTAAGGCAACAAATAGAAAAAAACAACAAAACCCCAAGATTTTTGGTTTGGTTTTCTCATGTATTTGGTGATATGCAGACATAAGATAAAGAAGCTAATCTTTCTTCTAAATGGATTTGCAGTTTCAATGTCAGACAGGGCAGTAGATAAGCCAAAAAAGACAAGAATTACAAAAAGAAAGTGTCACATACAGCTTTCTAGTCCTTTCATAAAAATAGAGAGACACCTTAATTTTCAAGGCTGTCCATCTGTCATCTTTTGCCACTGTACACATTGATATATAATAGTTTTTTAAATTTGTGGATTCATATTTGTACCTCAGGATTGAGCTTCATGGCTTTGATTACTGTGCAGACTCACCATTGAGCGCATGTCCACTTTTCTCTCTTTTTCAGGGGGAACAGCTTCCAGGCAGAAGGGCTTTTTGGGATGCATTCGATCTCTGCATTTAAATGGACAGAAACTTGACCTCGAGGAGAGAGCTAAAATGACACCTGGTGTAAGACCTGGTTGCCCAGGACATTGCAGCAGTTACGGGAACCTGTGCCATAATGGAGGAAAATGTGTGGAGAAGTATAATGGTTACTTCTGTGATTGTACCAACTCGGCCTATGAAGGACCTTTCTGCAAGGAAGGTAGGCAGCCAGCTTTGATCCCAGGACTTTAGTGGTTTGTGCAGTAACTCTGAATTACAGTACCATTTCACCCATGCCAGCTTGGTGTCCCCCTGTTGCAAGCTGTTCTATTATCAGCTGTGCCTTCAGTGTTACTAAGTGTTTATCTTAGCAGGCTCGAAGACTTCCTTCTGTTGACTTCAGTGTTGGCCTCAGAAATTAAAATGGTATTAGTTGTTCTGGTAAAGTTTACAGCTATATCCCACTAGGATTCCTGTGTTTTATTGCATATAACTATCCCCAGACATTAGGGAAAAGGGCTGAAATTTTTCGTAGCAGGTGTTTGCCCATGTCTGAATATTTAGTTTGCTTGTTTTTTAAACCTCATCTTATTTTGTTCACTTTAACAAATCCTTAAGAGCTTTTCTTTACAAAGTTTTAGCACATTGATGTGACAAAAAGAGGTAGTCTTTTTATGGGGTTTTTTTGCCATTCTTGTGACAACCCATCCAAACGTTAAGAAATTTTTAAAATAAGCATGAAGCATTCAGGAGAAAACTGATTTGCATGGCTCAGTCCTTTGTAAATGTGTCCTCACTGAACCTTTCTGGTGGCTTATAGGAAATGCTGTCAACACCAGAAAAAAACAGGGCAAATAAGGAACATCTAATTTAGAGAGCATACTTTTTGGAACTACAAAATCACTGCTCAGTAACAGCAAGGTGCAGTGTGAATTCTTAATTTCCATGGCTGTCCCCCACCTCACAAATGCAAAAGGTTTGCTAAGTGGGCTGCATCATCTGCTGGTGTAAATGGGCTGTTGTCATGGTTTAGGAATGGTATTCTCCAATTCAGTGATTCCTCTGAAACCATGGAGTGATCTCACTCGCTCTCCTCTCCCCTCTGCCTCCACCTTTACTGCACAAAAGGTAAAGATCATCAATTGATACAAGGAAAATTTACTGGAAAAAGCAGTGAGTTTAAAAAAAGCCAAACAGTAACAGCAACAGTAAAGGATACAAGAAAGAGGCAAACAATTCACACCTCCCTCCACCACCAGCTAGGCTGACCCAGAAGAGAGCCCTTCCCCATCCCCCAGTGATGTGGGGTGGTATAGAATAAACTCCAGGTCCTAGCCATGCCCTGCCCTGGCTACTGCAAAGTTAACCTCATCCTGGCCAGAAGCAGGACAGTGGTACTGCAGTCCGTGGAACTACGCTCACTTACCCAAGCTCAGGGTTTGGCACAGATGTTACAACAGACGTCTCAAACACCCACATGGTGTCCCTTTAGAAGATGCTGCTGTAAAGGTGAAGCTGCTTTACTGGAGAGTCACCATGCTGACTTCACTGAAGAAAAACCCTGCTTTTATCCTGTGTCATTCATGGCCAGACTATGTTGTGTTTAATGGAAACAGAATGACTTCCTAGGATCTGAGGATGCACAGGTAGATGTTTCTCTTCGTTTGATGTTTCCAAAGTTCCCCAGTAAGCTTCCCTTACTGGCTGTCTTTGGTCAATGTGTTACTTTAACAATTAATGTCTTTAAAAAGGAGACTGGAAAGAACAAATCTATTGTGGGGGCACGACAGAGAATATTGCCTTACATGTCACTGTCAGAAGATGGTGAACAAAGCATTTATTTGGCTGACAGACATTTGGGCTGTTCCATCTCATGGAGTTCTGATTCTAGCAGTAAAATAGTTGAATTTATGTCTCCATACACTGTTTTGCTCTGTGTCAGACAAACACTCTGTAAGAAAGGACACACTGCTTATACAAATGAAGGAAGGATGATGTCAGCTGGAATCAGGGGTGTTTTGCAGTGTTCTACTTCTGAGGCAGTCAGTTCTTGTCCATCCCTGCCTGGAAGATCTGAAGTTGCAGTAGCTGAAATAATTCCTTTGGTTTATATATGCTTTCAGAGGTTTCTGCATTATTTGAAACCGGCACTTCTGTTACCTATACTTTCCAAGAACCTTATCCTGTCACAAAGAATGCAAGCACCTCAAGCTCTGCCATTTATGTGGATGCTGTTGTGTCCAAGGAGAATATTGCATTCAGCTTTCTCACAGCGCACACTCCAAGCCTTCTGCTATACATCAACACCTACTTTCATGAATATTTGGCTGTGATTCTCTCCAAGAATGGTAAGTAGCCTTGATTTGCTAACAAAGGGAGACCAGTGTAACTCTGAATTTTTTTGGGGTTTTTTTTTGTTTGCTTTATGGGTTTTTTTGTGGGAGAATAGTATAGAATTCTGCACTGATTTAAGTTCATTTCTGTGTCTGCAACTTTATCAACTTCATGGTGTTCAGTTCGTGAAAATGGCCATCACTCTTGTTTATGTCCCTTTATTTGGCATTCAGTGCTACACTTGCCTAGTCAGTCTTTGAGTAATCATGCTGTTGGGGCTTAAAATGTGCTTTGACTTCCATTTGACAAGACTGTACAATAGTAATTCCTTGCTATTTATTCCACACTGAGATCCATTAGGCCACCAAGATAAGGGAATGAGCAATACCATGTATGTACAAGAGCATTTGGTGCACAAATATATTTATAAATCTATCTCTTGCATTCTGTCTTGGCACATGCACTGCTCCTCACTGGATTGTTTCAATGGAATATGGCTAGTGTGTCTGAATATTAAAGCTAGAATATGTCACAGTTTTCTAGGTTTACTCACCAAAACATGAAGTGTAAATCCATTTCCTGTTTAAAGATACTTGACGTGGGTACTTTTTGAAAATCTGTTGATATTTTAGGGGCATAGACCCTTTGTCTTCTCAGTGAAACTCTGGCTCCTCAGTCCTTGCGGTGCTTTCAGAAAACTCACTCCAGGCAAACATCATCCTAGACAAATGGGGAAATTTGAATTTTTCAAGAGTTATCAGGCACTGGAGCACTGGAAGTGATGAGTAAGAGTATTGGTGAGTCAGTAGCCAGTGGCAGAACAACAGAAAGTTAGTGTCATGTGGTTGAATATGTAGATTTGACTGAATGACCAGACCACTCTGAAGCCTTGAAAATTCCGAAATAACTAAGCTTTCAAATACTGACAAATGAAGCCACAGAAGATTGAAAAAAAAAAAAAAAAAAAAAAAGAAGTTTTATTCTTGATAATGGAGTTTGCAGTAGTTTTTCTCTTGGTTATGTCATGTGGATAGCGTTGAGGGTGGCATGGGATGAGTACCCTAATCCCTGGGAGGGGCAACTGGAATAATAACTACCTGAACAATCTACTCCAAGCGAAGCTGTGATAGGGAGGTGGGACTACTGAGGTGACCCCAACCCTCTCCTGTCCAGTCCCAGATTTCCGTCTCTAATTGGCTCTTGTAGACCAGTGTTTATGATTTTTGGATGTATGAATATTCTGGTGTGTAGCTCCAGGGTGATGGAGGTTAGCCCCTGCTGAGGTAAAACCTTGGAATCTGCTTCTCAGTTACACTCAGGTCTCTTGATGCCACTCAGGCAATTGGAAATAGCCCTAAAGTTAATGACAATGTAATATCCATTTAAATCACCTTTATTGCTGCCAGAGTAATCTAAAATGACCTTAGAAACATGAGTCAATTGACTTTTATTGATGGAATACACTATAAGCAAGCTATAATTGTGGAGCTCTAGAAGGGGGTCTCTAATAGTGCTTGGGGAAGGGGTTGGGATCAAGACATCAGGATGTCTTGTAGCAGCTCAGCAGGAGCAGAGCTCGTGAAAATGAAAATGACCTTTCATTTTGTCAGCTGCAGCATCTGCAGATTTCAGCTTTGGCTCAGGTGGAGACAGGCGCTCTCAGTACTTGTGGAAATTAGGTGGTGCAGGTCTCAGCACAGTCAGGCAGTACAAACAATGGTGCTTTTCTCAGATCTGCACCTCTTTTTTATTCACTTGTAATATGGTGGTAACAGTTGTTTAGAGGGTTGGTTAGATGTCAGGCTCCAAAATTCTGGACTATAAAGTGTAGCACTCGCTATGTGCAAAGAATGATTAAGATAACTAGCTGACCTTTGTTAACTCCTGAAAGTCTCCTTCAGGATTACTCAGTGCATGCTTCTGTGACATTTTTTCAAGACAGTAATTTCAGTCATGTATATTCTCTGCCTTTTGTCCCAAATGGAATAATTCGTTAAATTTCATGTCCTTTTACTTTTTAGTCTTGTTGGAATTGAAATTATTCCAATGAAAATAATGTTCAGATATGTTACTCTTTGTTCCTCCAAGAGGTTTATGCTTGCCATAAAGTTACTGGACTATGAATATCAATGTCCTTTGTAGCATTAAAAGTGCGTGTGATTCCTTCTCTCTTATTGGCTCACTTTCAAGGAATCTTGCTGAGTATGACAGTGTATGGTAGGACATAAGCAGGTCCCTGCTGGATGACTGATTGGTTAAATAAAGGTTAGTCTCCTGGAGAAATGGGAATGGGCATTCTCACTTAGGAGGTGAGCAGTAATACTCTTTACCATAATCCCAAGTCCCTTTCCACTTGTTAAAAAAGTATGTTGGAACAGTCTACGTATAATTTAATACTTCACCTTTTGTAACTATTTTTGAAGCTACTGTTTGTGTATTCAGTTATTCCTCTTTTCTATTATCCACAAAATAACTAAGGAAATTATTAGTTAATAAAAGTGACAGTGAGAAGAATGTTTCTCCTACTTATGACTTCACATGTTAAATATTTGACATTAGAGAAGTGAAACTGTTTGCAAGGATTATTCATAGTTAGAGTATACTAAAAGGGCTTATACGAAAGTGAATTTGTATAGGCAGCTATGGTCTAATTCAGTCAGGTGTGAAATATTACCTAAAATGAATTGATTTCAGTAAATTTATATATATATAATACTTCTAGAAGCAGTTCCCACCTATAGAACGTATCCATACCACAGAGTTTGTTCTTACCTCTGATCAATGGGCTTGTGTCCTGGCAGTTTACAGGTAAGGTTTCAAAAGCTGGTGGTTTTAAAGATGGCTTAGGGGTTCTTTCCTCCATTAGTTAATACTGATGCGTTGAAATCATACATATGATTTGAAAATTGTATAAGAGCATATAAGAGCATCTTCCTTTCCTCTCCAATCTTTCTTGGATTTTTAAATTACAGCTACAAATGGATGTGTATGTATTGTACATAGATGGGTGTGTGTATATATACAGATACATACACACATACATAGAGGGGTATGTATGTAAAGCTCATGTAGTCCCGTTGGTCCCACATCCAAGAGATTAGCAGTAATGATTGGCATGTTTAATATCTCTTTCTGTAGAAATATTAAATTATAGTGCCTGTTACTAAGCTACGGAAAATGGGTAAACATCTCTAATTAGTCTTCTCAGTGTGTCAATCCACAGAAATTATCCACATCCTGGGAAAATACTACCAAGAGAGGAGTATTTTTTTCTTTCCCAGGCTAGCTCTTCCCTGTACATTTTTGCAATTACACGATTTCACAGTTACCAGTACCTTTGTAATATTATCTTTGCTTTGCTCCCTAAAGATAATAAATGATGGAGAGAAAAATGTTAAGAGTGTTGAAATAAAGTTTGCTTCTCCTTTCTTCATGTTTCCTACTCCTCTGCAAGTAATCAAATGTAATATGAATATGATGAATTTTATTGTCTAGAAAATGTTTTCACAAGTCTTTGATTCTCAGTTTTGTTGGCTTTCTCCATGGAAACAATGTGATTCCTAATCTAGAAAAAAAGCAGATAGCTAGCATCAAAGAAGAGAGATAGAATCTCAAACTATGCTAGAGTGATTGAAAAATTATCTGTATTTTTAATCTAATCTCATAAGAAATTAAACCTTTTGAGTCCTTTTTTTCTTTTTCCACCTTTCCAGCATCTATTGCCATTACACTGAGATTTGTTCTTCATTTCTTTTGGAAAGCAAGACTCTGATTTTGAATAGGAAAGATTAAAGACAAGGGAAAAGGCACAGTTAAAAACATCAGTACAAATAAAAACAGCTTGAGTAATTCTTAGGTCTCTGATACTCAGCATACAGTAGCAGAATTTATGTCAGCTCCACTTCCATGACCTATAAAGTCTTGAAATCAGCTGACACTTGAGGTGAATAGGAAAAGAAATCAAAATCTGTAACAGAGGTAAGCTGAGTTAACACTACAAAAAAAAAGTAAATATTGTCAGTGAGAAGCTACTGATTCATTTTTTCTTATAAACTCATAATCTTCTGTAATCTCCTCCTGTCTCTAAATCAGAAACAGCCTTTCTATTGAAAGCATGTAAATTCTCCTTATTGTTTTTGCCTTCAAGTCTGGTGAGCTGCATCTCCAACAACCAAAGCTTTTCTTACTCAGTGGAAAAGAGATCCAAAAAATCCAGTTCAGTCTTTGAGGCAAGGAATATTTTGATCCTATTTACACTGAATACTCTGAAGTTTAATGGGTCAAAACTAAAACAGGGGAAATAGGACTTGGATGGATTTGGGGGCAGATTCTTCTGCTTCTTTTTCCTTGCTCCCTTGTGGGTCTTAGTTTTGGGACATTAACTAACTGCTGCAGAAAAACCCTCTTGACTATTGCTCGGGCAGTTGTCTTCCCTTTTGAGAACACCTTGTGCCTTACAGGCTTGCAGCAGGCATTGAATGATCTGCACAATTTATGTGACTGAAGTGAGGAATGGTGACAAGGTTCAGGTATAGTTGCTTTTAACAGAGCAGGAGCAGGAAAGAAAGGCACGTTGAGAAGTATGGGAGACAGCTTTGTGGAGGAGACAAGCCACTGTGAGTGACTGAGGATTGTTCCCAGTCTAGCCCTGGTTCACAGCCATTGTATAGCAGACAGCATATAAGTCTTCTAAATGTCAAGCAATTGTTGCAGTTGGCCCCTGAAATCTTATGTTGTTCACTGAGTGGGGGGCCAGAGACAGTTTGATCAGTAATGATGAATGTAAAAGAAATTTTCCCCAGTTGCCTTAAACGGGAAGCTGGCTTTGGTACCATGAGTAGGCAGGGCTGGGGTGGCAGGAGATCTATCAGCTTATTTATCTAAAGAGAGAAACTTCTGTGGTTAGAAATCACACTGGTCACTTAGATGTTCCCCTGCTGTAAGCACACTTCACAGAAAATAGGAATGCTGATTAGTGTTTTCCCTTAAAATCCAGCACTAAAAAGTCTTTGAGTCTTTGGCACCCAAGTCCAATTTTATTTTATGTTTTTGTTAGCATATGGCACTTTAAATTTCTAAGTGTGCAAAACTAACATGAAAGAGGAAGCTGCCACAACATTCAGCCAAGGACTCTGGCAGATCTCTATCTCTGCTTTCCAAGAGGAGAGAACCGAAAGATCTGTCTCGTTAGCTGAATTCATGGACATGTTTGTACTCATGAAGATTATTTTGCCATACTGGAGGATCAAGAGATATTCTGAAGACCCACAAGGGAAAACAAGGGAACTGTAATTGGATTACGTAGAGCAGGAAGGGATGAACAGGCAGGTGGTAATTGGTCTGTGCTCTGGCTAAATACAGACTGACTTTGAACTTACTGCTGTCTGGCATAAAACTCCAGACCTCTGCCTGCAGATAATCAGCTGGGAAGGAGACCTGTGTTCCCATTTGCTTATGGGAGGTGTTTATCACCTAGAAGACTGGAGTTCCTAGCTCACATTTTGCAGCTGATAAGTCATTTTTATTGTTGCATTTCTCTGGAACTGTCCTGAAAGGAATGAGAGGAAGGACAGAGGGTCCTGTTTTGAATAGATGCTGCATATATATATTTGCTCTTTAGTAATTCTGAAAGAAGGGTATTTCAGAACTCCTTTTATTGAAAGCTTTAGCCTTGAAAATTGATAGTCGTTTTTCAGTTATTTTTAACTTGAGATTATCTGTGTTGTGGACAGACTGAGCTGTGTAGTAAGCACTGCAGACCATTGGTTTAAGTGCTGCCTTGGAGCACTGTAGCTGTTTGTACACAACAGAGAGCCCAATCTTGGGTCCAAGCAAATCTCCTCCTTTATCTGGTATGTGGTATCCCTATTAACATGTTAATTTTTCCCATAGCATATCGTGTCTGCATCATGAAAAGGTGACTTCTTCCTTCTTGCCTTTCTTAAGTGAAATCGGGCGTTTATGTCTTAGTCTTTACAAGTGAGAGTGGCCTTCAGGAGTCGCAGGGGGAAGAGTCTGGAGCAAGGTAGATGTACGCTTGGTGAAGGAGGATCAGATCAGAGAAAATGGGCATTAAGTGAACTGGGCACACATAAATCCATGGGCTCTGATAGGATGCACCCACAAGTGCTGAGAGAGCTGGAAGATGTCGTTGCAAGGCCACTCAAAAGGCAGTGGCCACCCACAAAAACCCATGAGGTTTCATCTGAATATGAGATGAAACTCTCTTTTTAGTATGAGGGTGACTGAGCACTGGCACATCTTGGCTAGAGAATTGTAGAATCTCCATCCTTGGAGGTATTCAGAAGCTATCTGGACATGGCCCTGGGCAACTGACTTGAAGGGTCCCTTTAGTGGGACAGGGATGGACAGCATATCCTTCCAGAGATCCCTTACAACCTCAGCCATTCCATGGTTCTTCGAAAAATCTCAGAAGTATATGCATTTGAAGGTAAATTACTGAAAGTTTGTAGGTATAAGCATATATTTTACTAGAGAAAAGTCATTACGATGCTACCATTATATGGTTCTTGCAAAAGGATTTTTACTAGGTAAATTTTTCCTTCTTCCTCTAATTTTCCCCATTCGATGACTTAAGAACATGAGTCAGTTCTTTGTATGCCAGTGGTGGCAACTAGTTCTAAACTCAAATATCTCCCTTGAAAGGTTGCTATAATCAGGAGGTCACTGACTAAAGGATCCAACTTCTCCATTTGCAGAGACTGGCATAACCCATGAAACAGGCAATCCTTAGACGGGTTTGCTGGTCGGAGGAGCAGAACATTTACCAGAGATTCATGACCAGCCAGGCAGTTTCTCTAGAGCTCAACACAAACAAGCATCATTAACTTCAGAAAGCCATTAATCCACAAAGTTCTGTGCTGCCTTTATTATGAGTTAAGAATGAAAAGGACGTTTTAGAAGAAGCATATGATTACTTTTCACTAGTTTTGTCTAAAAGATTATTGCTCGCTCTCCTGCTCAGGCATCACGTAGTGCTCAAATTGCTTCTTTTTTTCTGTTCATACCATCTTTTTCTGTGTTCTCATTGCTGAACATAATGGCTGTTTGTTAGGTCGGCATGAAACAAGTCCTTGCTTGAACTGTACTGCCAAAATGGAAAGAAGAATGGTTAAAAGATATTAGGGAAAATGGAAGCTGTGAGCCAGAGTCTTGGTGAGGGCAGGCTGGGATGACTTTCTCGGGGTATCACAACAACAGATCTAAGTCTTTTATACCAAGAGCTGTTCACACAGCATTAATGGTGCTGCATAATTTGCAAAGCCAGGCTGACCTTTTGGAATAAAAGTCATAGGATTATACTTTATATTTCATTCACTGAGTAAAGAATAAAAACTCTTCCTGCCAGCCTGGGTGCTCTCCTAGTCTTAAATAAAAAGTACATAGGGAGATGGAAGCCTGGCAAGACTCTTCTTCATACAAAGGTGAGTAAACCATAGGGCCTACTGAATGTCAGAGTGTGAGACTGTCAGCATCCAGTGTGTGTTCAAAGACCAAAAGGGAGATTTGAGCACAGATAGGAACATTGGGTCCAGCAGTATCACACAGAGGCTTCATACCATGAAGTTCAACAAGGCTAAGTGCAAGGTCTTGAACATGATTGTGGGCAATCCCAAGCACCCATACAGGCTGGATGTAGAATGGATTGAGACCAGCCCTGAGGAAAAAACTTGAGAGCGTTGTTTAATGAGAAGCTCATCATGACCTGGCAACGTGATCTCTCTCACAAGCTAGAAAGCCAACTGTATCCACAGCAGCGTGGCCAGCAGGTCGAGGGAGGTGATTCTCCCCCTCTACTCCACTGTTGTGAGATGCCACCGGGAGCACTCGAACAGCTCTGGGGTACCAGCATAAGAAGGATGTGGACCTGTTGAAGCAAGTCTGGAGGAGGGCTACAAAAATGATCAGATGGCTGAAGCACCCTTCCTGTGAAGACAGGCTGAGAGAGCTGGGGTTCAGCCTGGAGAAGAGAAGGCTCTGAGGGGAATTAGAGCCCTTCCAGTGCTTAGAGGGGGTCTACAACAAAGCTGGAGAGGGATGTGTTACATAGGTGTGGAGAGATAGGGCAAGGGGGGATGGCTTCAAACTGAAAAGAGGGTATGTTTAGATTTGATGTCAGAAAGAAATTCACTATGAGGGTGCTGAGGCAGTGGAATGGGTTGCCCAGAGAAGTTTTGGATACCCATCTCTGGAAGTGTTCAAGACCAGGTTGGATAGGACTTTGAGCAACCTGGTCTAGTGAAAGGTGTCTTTTCCCATGTCGGTCTCCATGGCAGGGAAGTTGAAACTAGGTGATGTTTAGGGTCCTTTCCAACCTGAACCATTCTGTGATTCTGTGATAGCCTTTGTTTAATGAAGGGTCTTAAAGTGAAAGTGTTTTAAAATTTCAAAGAATCTGTAGAAAAGGTATGGTTTAAAATTTACCAGAGAACAAATCTCACCACCGGAAAGCAGGTGCTTTCAGGGAGATTTAACTGCAACTAAAACTCTCAGTTCTCTCCTTCATCTTCATATTCAATCACCTTCAGGGAAAAAAGATAGTTAATGTTGCATCACTTTGTGAAAGAAACAGTAAACACTTCCTTCACCTAAAAGAAATATCTAGGAATGTGGAGATAATGATAATGACTAATAATGGGTTTTTTAAATTGCTCCTCCGTCAGAGGTTTCTTGTCATTTTCCAGTGGATAAACATTCTTGTATTTTATCAATGGATAAACTGTGGCATAAAGAAGGAAGACGATTGGTCAGCAGCCATCAAGCTGGTAGATTTGTGGCAGTGCTTTGTCCTCCAGGGTACATAAAAGCACCACTGTGTATGCTTACCCATGAGCTGAGCTGGAGTGACAATATTCAGGATTTTCCCACATCCATGGGTTAGCCCTATTCCCATTTTAGCCACATCACCATGTATAAGTGGTCCCCTTAAAATCACTGGAATAAGCTCTGTGTTTAGGCCACTCAGTGTGTGCAAGGTGAGTTCTGACTCTGATGCTCTGGGTCATTTTTTAGATTTGCTGTATTTTCTACCTTTGGAGCAAGAAGCATCTGCCCATTCCTTGTTAATTGCTGGTCAGTCTGTGTTCAGCCAACTGGCGGCTGGTGGGAATGAGATGTCTGTGAAGGTTAAACACATTTCTCAGTCATGTAAGGGAACCGGCTACGTTTATTGATGTTTAAGTGACAATCTCAATCTGAGTCCAGCTGTCTAGCAGGATTGGAAAGTGAAATGAGGTCATGGGCCTTCAGATAGGCTTCTTTTGGTGTGTGTGTTTCTAAGTTGAAGAAATGCAATGTGAAGAGAAAGTGTTGTTTTGATTTTTTTTTTCCTAGTATAGGATGGTCTGAATATAATCCTTAAGTCTTGAATGTCTCAAGCATTGAGTGAGAGGCATTCAAATAACTTCCTGGTTTTTTTTGTTACCGGAAGAGACTGCAAAAAATTGAGTGGTGTATTTTTCTTTTAAACCCTATGAAATGGTATTGTCTAAGCAAGTGCAATAGCTGAGCAGTGGTATCAGCAAATATGTTCATCAGTTTTTCTTCCTTGTTTTTTCCATGCAAAACAAATAGCAAGAGTCACCCCCTAAAAAAATGCAACTACTTTATTAGTTAAACATCACTGGACACTGAAGAGGTGGGCTCTCTTCTTAAAATCACCAGCAGCACTTCCAATGGAGAGTAAATTTACTGAGTCAATATCCCTGGGGAGAAGCTACTAATTAAGGAACATGTTTCTAAGCCAGCTGCTCCTAACCGAGAAAACAGTGGTTCATTTTTAAATATCTAGGCTATGAAGAGGGACACTGCCACACTGAAACTGTGCAAGTTCCCAGAGATATATTTTGTGGTAGAGAGGACGGAAAAGTGACATGTGCTGTTCTGCAATTGGGAGTGAACAAACATTTACACCTTATGGGCTGCAAATGGCTTTTGAGATAATTTTTTAAAAATTAATTTTTTTTTCATAATAGCAACATCAGTAGCCTCACTAACTAATACGTTCCACCCTTTGTTGAATTTGTGCTTTCCTTAATTTTCTCTTTCAGCTGTAGCTTGGGTGAGTCTGGAGAGTGCATGTGGTGGTGTAGTTAAAGTCTAGCAGTCCAACAAGGGTGGCTGCCAGTTCAAGACATCTGTAAGTTCTGTTGGTCCTAAACGCTTTCCTCTGGGTGACTCTGAGGCAACAAGACATGCAGGGATAGTCCAATGCCCTGTTATCTAATGCAGTGTTTCACTATTTCATACAAAAACATTTTCCCCAAATCAGAGTTTCAGCTGCCCTGGTTTAAATGTGTAAATGAAGTTACATGATGGTGATAAATTTGTACGTTTTACATGTGCCACCCACACGTGCTCCCTGAATTAACCTCAGCTTCTCTGAGCAGAGCAAGATGTCTTGCCAGCTGCTCCAGCCAGTTTAAGTCATTAAAAAGTGCTGTTGAAGTAGGCGAGAGTTGTTGGGTTCAATTTGGGGTCGTTTAAAACCAGTTTTCCTAAATAAAGATCCTGCAGAGAAGTCTCAGACTCCAATAGATGCCATTCCCTTCCTTGCTCTTTGGTCCTTCAAGACTAAATGACACAAGACCTGTGGTCCTGGTGACATGTGTGACAAGAATTGTACTTAAGAATGATGGATTTACAGACTAAATTCCTGGTATCCATTTCTCTTTTCTTCAAAGCTGCTTTAATCCTTTTGCCAAATACCTAGCTCTGGGTGAGGTCTTTCAAACAGGGGAGTCTTTTCCTGTGCTAGAACACTCTGTAACATTTTCTCTTTTCTAGATGATGATTTAAAAATTACTATTTGATTTTCAACACAAGCTTTGACAGTCCAGAATGAATGTAAAGTTGGTGGGCATAGGCCACAAAGCCAACAGACTGTTTCTCATCTTCCGCTCAGGCCCTGCTGTAGACACAGACAAAAGAAAGGCAGCTCTCCTGTTGACGTGTTCACTCAGCACGGGTTTGGGACACAGAATATATAACACCATGACCATGGTATTTCTTCACACTGTGCAGGCTGGGAATATGTTTTTGTTCTTCAGACTGAAGACTTTGAAATCTCTAACCAGTTTTATGTCCTTATTACCACTAGTCTTGAGAGCTGCTACAGCAGCTTATCCTCAGATAAAAGAAGCAGTCTGAATGCCCCATGCTATTTCTGTAGCTGCCTGGAGGTTGATTATGCTGACACTGATCATTAGTGCTCTTCTAGCAAGTACTAGTGCTGGCCTCCATCATCATTGAAAGAGTGTCCTGGGAGTGTTTTGTTTCAGAAAAGCCACCTCAGAATTAGTCACCAGCATGGGATGGCATAAATACTGCCCTTTGGTCTCTGTTTCCCAGGACTTCCCTCTGCACAAGGGAACCCCCAGGAATCCTGTTAAAATGGCTCGTAGCTGTTTGATATCATCAGGGAGATGTCATTCAGCCCTACAATTGTGGATTTCAGTATTGCAGGTTGCAGACTGAAGACCACAGTGATGTGCAGCAAGCCAGCTTTGACAGTGGCAGTGGTCTCCTCCCAGTAGCATGGCAGCCCAGATGGAATCATTTCTTCAGGAAGTGCTGAAAAGAGGACGTGCTGTGCTCAGTAACTCTGTGGCTGAGGGCTAAGCTAAGCTTGCTCCCCTCTCAGGCTGTTCTAGACACAGAATTCAAAGCTGAAGGGGATGGATAACTACAATAATCATGTGTGAATCTACTCTTACCTACTACTGCTGGGGTAATGTGACAAGTAAAATTTTCCAGCCCAAGGCTAAAAGAAAGATATCTTTCTTTTCCTTTCCCTTCCTCATTTATTGACTTAATAGCAATTGCATCCACCAATTGGATGTACATTAGAGAAGGAACACGACTGGCTGTGCACTGCTTGAGCATTATGACACTCCAGGTGTGCATGCTCAGACATGGAGAGCTGAAAAAAGGATGGATGACAGGCATGAGTACAACAAGACTGACAGAAATTACACTGCTCATGATTAGTGTGAACCCCTGTTGTGAGACAAAAATTATGAAAAATAAAGAATAGGGAGAATAGAGCTGGTTTATGCACTGATTTCCATTTGCAGTTACTGACACTGGTCTGATGTGATGGAGAAAGTCAGTGGACCAGATAATCAAAATTCAGAGGACAAAATAAAATTCTTAATAATAATCCTAATTAACAATCCATTTACTTTGCCTGTCAAGTAATAAAATGGCAATTTAATCTGCCAAGAAAATTATTCTGTAATCTGAACACAGAAGTTTTGGTATTGAATGCAAGGCAAAATCAGCTCTTATCTACAATGGTGAAAATTCAAAAACACCTCGAGAGATGAGCCCATGTACTTCTGGTTTATATTAATGCAAATTTGGCCCCAGGCAAAATGCCAGTTTGAATTCAATAGTTTTGAAGAGCAGCTGTCCATAAAAAAGTTGCCACTGAAACTCAAAGCAATTTGACAAAATAAAATGCTATTCACCGATCTCTTTACATGATTTAAGGTGAAATTGCACCACTAAAAGAAAGTAAGATCTGTTCTTAATGGATGCCAAGAGCCTCCTCCATTGTCTCCCAACAAATGGAACAGATGGTTTCTGGTTTAAAATCAGTGCTTCCCTGGCAAAGTCAGTGGGTAAATCCCTGTTTGCAGCAGCTGAGAGCCTGGATAGACTGAATGTCATGCTGGCTCCCTTTCAACACAGATGTGCTGGTTGCTGTTGTTGATCACCTGCATGCAGGAGTACCAATTATACTTTATATACATGTGTGTCCATAGCATTCAAAAGAAACAGAGACCTTTTTTCACATTTACAAACTAAGGTCATAGACAACACCAAGGCCCTGTCCCATTTTTTGCTTTACATCCCTTTCAAAGGCTTCAGGTAAGAGGCAGCCTATAAAGTGCTTCTGCGATTTTTAGTTTGGACCAGTCTGTTAGACTATCCTGTTTTAGTTCCAGCTTATTCTGTGTGGTCATCTTGGCTGTGGTGTCCAGGGTCAGTCAACCTTTCCACTTTTTATCCGCTCTCCCACTGCCCATAGCAAATCTGAAGAACTTCCTTGCACTTGGACTTCTTTTCTCATGTATTTCTAAAGTGTTTCTAAGATGTTTACACTGTTAATCCCTGTTGATGCATCTTTCGTTCAGTACCAGATAATGTGATTGTGATTTAGGTCTGGGCCTTGGAGTGTGACATTCATGGTGACAGACAGCACCTCCTTGCCCTCACCGTGCAACGAGGGCTGGGACATTTGCGGTATGATTTGGGGCAGCTGAATTGGGAACTATAATATCACATTGAATAATTTAGCAGTTTTTACTGACCTTGATCTCTTCACAAATTCCCCACTAAAGTCCATGACTGTGTGTGAGAATGTAAATGCCTTTTATCCCTTTTTTTTTTATTTTCACTTCAAAATTTCTCCTGAACCAGCAGACCTCTCAATCAGCTTAAAAGCCTTCATCCTAGTAGTTCATTCTCATTTTCCCTCTTGATTTTGGAAGCCTTTTTTCTATCCTACAAATCCCAGAGAGTGTCAGTGCTCATCTGGGATATACTGAATTTTGTAATACTTTTTTAAAAGTACAGGTCTTAGGAGCAAAACATCCTGGCAAGGGAAAACCAGGGAGAATGATTTTAACTGGGTTAGGGGTCTTATCTTGAAGGACTATCAACTTCACTGTGAGGTGTGTAGAGGTGGAAAAATTCCTGATGATTTTCAGAACATAGAAAAAATGCAGGACCCTTTCTCAGGGTTGGGGTGCTGTCAGCATTCATTTTCTCTTTGGAGACAGTAAAAGCTTTCTATGGTGCTCCAGTTCCATGTATTTTGGTTGCTGATACATAAAAAGAGTTCCAAAATTTCAGATTTTTTTTTCTTTCTGCTACTTAATTCTCAGAAAAGTATGATTGAAAGGATTTTACCAGAAGAGATTATTTTCCTTTTAGATTATGCCATATGTAGCTCCATGTGCATGTGTGTATATATATATATAGATTTTTTATATACATATATATTTTTTTTTAAATATTTATTCCCTGTAGTGATTTGTTGAAGGATTAAATTCATACTGGATGCCTTGTTTTCTTGTGCATTTTGCTTTGTTATGGTACTTTTATTTATCAGAAGTCGCAATGCTTTTTTTGATAGCAGGATTGAATGAGATGTTTGGCATTCATTTTTATATGAATTACATTAATTCCTTCAAATGTATTAGAAGTAAAAGTAAAAATACTTCTTTATTACATATAAGTGGTAATGCAAGTACGAGCCTTTAACTGTTTGAAATTAAGTTATAATTCTCCCAGTTGTCACTGTCTTCTGTGTTGTCTGTTACATCTGGATGAAAAGGAATGATAAAATCCAGCATTATTAGTTTAATAGAGCAGTGCAAGCCCTGCATGCCCTCTGCTGGAAGTGATCCCTCACAGGATGATGTGGATCAGCTTCTGGCAGTGCTCAATGTCTGACCTGCAGACAGACACACTCGCCTTTGATATACTTAGTTACTCATTAAGTTATGTGTCTCCATAGCAGTTTGTTAACCCAGTAGGAAGGAAAGCTCCTCCAGTGCATTATTTTCTTCATACTTTTCATTACAGTTTGAACTCTTTCAATCTCCTTCTTGACTTATTAACCTTGTTACTCCATTGCAATAAAAAGAAAATGAGTTATTTGTTCCGTAAAGTTGTTGAATGATATCGCATTACTGACACAGGTTTTATACGTGCAATTTTGCTCTGCTTTTAAGGAAGTTTACAGGTCCGATACAAGCTGAGTAAGGATGGGCTCCTCATTTTCACCATTGACTCTGGAAATTTTGCCAACCGAGAGCTGCATCATGTGAAGATTAACAGGGAAGGCAGAGAGCTCGTCATCCAGGTATGCCATGGCTTATGCTGAGTGCTAAATTATACTTCAGGCCACGAACACTGGCACAGGTTGCCCAGAGAAGTTGTGGATTTCCATCTCTGGAAGTGCTCAAGGTCAGGTTGGATGGGGCTCTGAACAACCTGGTCTAGTGGGAGGTGTCCCTGTTCACAGCAAGAGGGTTGGAATATGTGATGATCTTTAAGGTCTTTTCCAACCCAAGCCATTGTGTTATTCTATGAATTCTGGGAATCAGACTCCCTGATTTCAGTGCCTGATCACCGGCAGGAGGCAAAGCTTTCACACTGATCCAGCAGCAGAACAGCCCTTTGAGCAAAGCTCCATCTAGATCCTATTCAAAGACTGCCCAGCAGTGGTGTTTTCCATTGAGGGGTCCTTCCCTTGCTTCTGACAATCTGTGAATTAGGAAACACCTTTGGCCAGAAATTCGTCTGGACCATTGGAGTGGCTCCGAGGCTTAGGAATGTCTGTGTGATCTGTAGTTTTCATTGAAACACATAGTATGGATCATGAAAAAGCTGCAAAAGGGAGAAAAAAGCTGAGGAATTTAATTTCAGTTAGGGTATGTTTCCCAAGGGAGATTGTGACCCCAGCTGCCTTATCCTCTCACAGAAAAGGAACGGCTGAGGGAATACAGGGTGTAGTCACCATGTGCATGGCAGTGCCCCATCCTAGAAACTAGAAGCAAGCCATGCTGAGTGTGACAACCTCAGGAGAGACAAAACCCCTCCTCTGCCTTGCTTCCCTGCATCACCTGTTTTTCCAAGGCAAGGAGAAGAGGACCCTCTTACTGCTCCTTCTGCTTTTCTTCTAGGGCTAATTACAGCAGTTCATATTACAAAACAGGTTGGCTAGATCTGGGCAAAAATCATTTAACAGGGAAGGGTGGCAGAGTCTGTAGAGAGGTTGTATCTTAAAGAATAGAATGAGAAGAAGACAGAAACATGCAGCGCTGCATTTTTTTTTCCGCGACAGTTTCCATCTCGGGGTGGTAAAACAACACATCACACAACTGCGGTGGGTAGGCCTCATTATCTAAGAAGAAGGTTTATGCTAAAAGCCAGGGTTTTTCCTCAAGTACCAATCTTCTATTGTCTGCTGCTCTGTGGTTTTCTTCTGTGCAGAACTAATTCTTCACAATACATTTCTAGAGTGGCCTCCTTTGAGTGTATTCTGAAGTGACTAGACATGGATTTTGAGAAGCAGGGGGATTTCAGGGTCAAACATTTTAAGCTTTTCTGCAGAGGAAGTTTCTTCAAAGTCCTTTATATGACTATCCTGGTATACCTTTCAGCTTCTAATGCTAAAATCAAAGCACATTCACTTTGCTATCTTTAGAAACGGAATCACGCTTGGGGGCAGAATTAACTGATTTGCAGCTGAGAATGTTCCCAGAAGTTTGCAGTACAATGAGATCTAGGGGTGTCCATGTGCTGTTGTACTGAAGTAATTTTATTGACCTCTTCTAGGTTGATCAAGTTCTCAAACTCAAACACAACTTTTCTGAGATTGATTTTAAGGCCATTAAGTCACTCACCTTGGGCAAGGTCACAGGTAGGTTCTGCTAAAAATATTCCTGATTCATGAGTTGTTATAGTGCTGGAATTAGCCTGTGCTGCGTGTTGGGTTTTTGATAGAATTGGGGGTTTGTTTGGATGGTTTTGCTGTAAGAGTTGGCCTGAGCATTCCAGTACTCCTATTTATATATCTCATCAATGCAAAACTTGGGCAGCTTTACTTGTTTGCACCGATAGCAATATTAAGTACTTCCACTGCTCCCTCCAGTGAAGTGATTCATACAGCCTGTGTGACTGCACAGGGCAGCATCCTAGCCTAATGATACCATTTTGCTGACTGCAGCTTGGCTCCTCTCCAGCCATTTCTGTTTCCTAATGATAAGAACAGCAAAATGAGCCTTCATCCTCTCTACATTTTTTTCAATGACTGACGTTTTTTTCAGTCTTTTTCCATTTGAATTCTGCAAGGAATATTGCATATAGCACTTAGGCCACAATTCTACATGTTCTGTACATGGACCTTCTTGATCTTTACTCCTCCGCAGTACAAAGCCATTACCAGACCAGGAAAACCCTGCCTGAAATTTGGAAAATAGAACTCCTCTTTTTTTTTTTATTGTCAAGTATGTCGTATTTCTTTATATAAGAGTCTCGTTCTTTCCCAGCAAGATTCTAAATGCTTCCTTCTTTACAGACATTTCAGTCCTTTGTTCAAATTGGACCTCCATATCAAGCCTGACATCTGTCTCACCACTGCAATTTTATATGTTTCATTATTAGCACACGAGGCCTGTGGGACTGGCAGCTAGACAGAAACTACAGACATCCTCTAGTGTCTGCTTGTGCAGTGTAACTCTATAGAATGACATAGTGCATTCTGCATCACGTTTTATTAAGTACATTAACAGTAGGACCTGATTATCCCCTTAGTTGTATATAATGGGGTTTTTTTTCAGAATGCAGCCATCTTCCAAGCCTTTGTGGACATGCTTGGGCACCTGACAGTTTTCAGCCCAATTCAGAGCTAAGCTGAAATTCTCATTTTGTCAATAGTCTGCTGTAGTGCTGAAAATCTGAAAGAACGTTAGTCATCCTGACCTCTACCTAGAACTGCAGCTATAGACACCAAATCAATAAAGCAAGGATTTTCCAACCAGAAAGATGGAAGGTAGCACAAAGACCTTCAAAAATGTAGCCAGAAAGCTGACATGGTGCAGCTCAGCATTATGGAGAGAAACTAGATTTAGTCACAAAAATATGATTAACTTCACAAGTGCAAGTTGTTGCAAAGCCAAAAAGTCCAGGTGTATCTCCAAAGGTCAGGCACTCAGTTCCACTGAACACCACCAACTTTTCTCCTTTTTTTCTCTCTTGCCCCAAAGTTTATTGGGATTTTGTTTTAGCAATAGCAATAGTCTTATTATGTAATGGCACTAAAGCCATAAACTTGGCCATCCAGGTGGTGAAAGATATTACTGCTGTACTGGAAATCACACAGTGCATCCCAGCAAGTCACTTTAATTCCAGCCTAATCCTAATTCCAGTTTCTTCTTCATATGCTAAGTGAATTTTGATGAATTTTTCTTTATCAGGATTTAATTTTCCAGGTTTTATCCCACAGCTGTAGCTATGCTGAGTAGAGTTCTTGTGCCTTCACAAAATCACAGATCTTCCTCAGTCTTCTCCCTCCAGGATAACCAGTCCTAGCTCTATCAATCCTCTCTTCATAGGAGAGATGCTCTGGTCCCCAAATCATCTTTGCAGCCCTTCACTGAGCTCTCTCCAGTAAGTCCATGTCTTTCTCCCCCTGGGAAGGTGTCTTTCTCTGCAAAGCTGCTTTCCAGCTGGTCAGCCCCAGCCGGTGCTGGTGGATGGGGTTCTTCCTAACCCAAGAGCAGATCTTTGCATTTCCTTTGTTGAACTTCAGTGTTCTTGTTTTCTCATTCCTCCGGCTTGTCAGTGTCCCTCTGACAGGTGACACAACCATCTGGTCTGCCAACCCCTCTTCACAATTTTGTATCTTCTCCAAACTTACTCGGGTTACACACTATTCTGTGCTGGAAGAAACAAAAACAAACCAGAAAGTCCTACTGCTACAGTGTTAAGAATATTGTTTTGTTGTACAAAGAGGAGAGTTGGACACTGGCATTTTGGGAATGTAGAACTTCCATAAATATGTTAACTCATCATGTATACTGTTGTGTGGGTAAAATGCTGACTGTTGCTTCATTTAATGATGGCTCACCCGGTGAATACAGGTGACTTGAACCAGTATCTGCCAAGTTCTTCTTTCTCATTGCTCATGCCCTCAGCAGAGCATAAAAATTCCAGAGGCATGTGATGCTTTGGAGTAGACCTGGCTTCCTGTAGTGTTTATTTTGGATGCCACTGGGATTACACACCTAAAGGCATTCATTAGGAAATTTAAGTGTCCAGTGAAAGAGAACCATGTGAAAAACCCTCTGTTCTACATGTACTACATATCTATGCTGTAATCTTCTGAAAATCTGTCTCTCTTCTTTCCTGTCACACCACTGCTCATTTGTCTGCTCTAACATCAGCCTGATCCTGGCTGATCAGATGATTTTACCACCTTCTTTCTTGACTCCACCATTAATTTTCCACTGACTGGGAGATCTCAAAGAGGTCTTCCAGCAGGACATCATAAAAGCTTGAAACTTCTTCCTCACCAGACTTTCTTATGATAGCCATTCTAGAACAGCTGGAAGTTTTGAAAAGTGCACTTTTATACAGTGACGAGTTTTTTTAATGATAGTGTTTCCCCTGCTTCTACTCCCCCCACCCCAGCCCCATTACACTTTTTTTTAGACACTCACACTCTAATATTTTTTTCCTTCTTTTCAAACTGGCTCTGTTTTTTCCAATGGCTGCCTTACGCCCAGCTCTGAATTCTGGGGAAAAACCCCTCTGTTTAAGGCAGAGGAGTCTCACCTGGAATTCAAAACGTGGGGACACTCACTCTGCCACAGACTACTTGAATGACCTTGGGTAAGCCATTTATGTGCAGATATAAAGGTAAGCAGGCATTTTATTCCCACTGGAACCAGTCTGAGCTTTACTATCTCCCTTCTCTATCAGTAAAGCATAGATAATAGAACAGCCCTGCATCAGAGGGGCGCTGGGAGGATAAAAGCATTAAAGGCTGTGAGCTCTTCAGATGCACAGTAATGGGACCATATAGCTGCCTTAGAAAGATCAATCTAAATATAAGTGTGTCTTTGAAGACAAGGGAGTAAAAGGAAGCATCATTCAAGTAGCCAGCAGACGTCTGTTGAATTCATCCTCACAGTACCCAACAGCAATAGAAAAATATTATTATCCTGTAGTTTGTTGTCATTTTTACTTCACAAACACAGAGTCAGGACACAAAAGGACCTATCCAAAGCTCATCAGTATCAATGGGGGTTTTTCCTTGGACTTCAGTGAATCCTGGATTCAGGCCCCAAGTGGGTCATACAGTTTATGGCAAAGCCTCAGTGAAATCTTAACCAGAGTCCCAGTTCATTTACTTTAAGTGCTCCTTGCAGAGATCATGATGCTGTATTTAACCACACGAACATTCTGACCTAACTGTGAGGCTGGCTCTGCTTTGAACAAGGGATTGAACTGCATGACCTTCAGAGGTGTCTTTCAACTATTTTCTGATTCTCTGATCTCAGAGACACATTTGCATGTGTTTAGGTGTTGTCTACAAAAAGCTGCCATCCCAGTGGAAAATATAATTTATTTGTTTGCGGGTTTACCTTAATGAATCCTTGAAAACTTCATACTGTGCCCCAGTGTGTCTAAATTTTTCACCATTATTGTCCCTGGGAAAAATAATCTCTGATGCAGAGAAGTGAATTTCATTGTCTGTGTATTTGCTTCTGAGCAATTTAATATAGTAGCTGTGTAGGGATGCCAGAGTAAAAGCATAGCACTGAAGGGATTCAAGAGGATTTTGAAGAAAAAGGTTGCAAGTATTTCTTTAGAACCTATTAGTGTTGAGCTAATTTATTTGTGTCTTCAAAGTGATCAGTTAGCAGACCTTCCCACACTGGTATTCTAGCACAGGAACATAATATCTTTTATCTCTAACAGCCTGAGCTAAAACAAACTCAAGTTTCCACTGAGTCATTCAGCTTTGATATAAAGGGTACGTAAAAGAAAGTTTGTCTGGAAAGTAATTTTATTAAAATTATTATGTAGGTGCAGTACAATTCTTATGATTTCTACAATAGCTTTTCTTATTAAAAGTTCATGAGGAGAAAATAGAATCTGTACACTGAAGAGATCACAGAGCAATTCATCCAAGAATATTATTTAGGGGCAGATGATAATGGGATAATTAAATCATAAGGCGTAAGTTGTCATTAACTCTGAAATACAAAAGCTGCCTTGAAGAAGTACCTCCTTTTAGAGAGTTTCTATGAAAAATGCTTAAGTTTTGTGGGAGGTTTTTTTTTGGTTTTTTGGGGTTTTTTTGGTTGGTTGGTTGGTTTTTTGGGTTTTTTTTATGGAAAGACATTCCCTTTTTTAAGCTCACCAGATCACATTTTGCAGTTTAAACAATACAACAATGGCTGTGAGAGTTATCTGTGTGGACTCTTCTAGTAGTCACTGCAAAGCTCATTTCTTTACTTCAGACCCTTCTTGCCCTAAATACCTATTTCTTAGGCAGACCATACTGTGAACAAAGATCTCCTAGGTGAATTTTAGGGTGCCTTTAAAAGTCATTGGTTTTCCTCCTAATAGCCTAGTAAAGCATTAATGAAAATAGAAATTACTATGTAAGATAGAAGAGGAGAGGCTTTTGGGACCAAGATGGCAAGCACTTAAAATAAGCAAAGTCTGGCTACCGCAGGCACTCCAAGCAATCCAAGGTCTAAGCTAATAATGCCTTCAAGTCTCTAGCGAAAAGAGACCAAATCTATTCCAACTTTTTCCCCAGCAGTATAATTTACCATATGATCGTAACACCATGCTTAAATGCCTGTTTTCTTGATGACAGAGCTGCCTTAATAAGTGTCCAAGCTCATCTGCTTCCACCCAGGAATTTTATTTTTAGACTGAATTCTTGCTACTTGAGTTGATTTTAGCTGCCTTCTTCTGGGAAAGGCACATATTCTTTTGCACATCATCTCTCCATCCTCTTGCATGTTTGGTTTTTTTTAATGGATTATGTTTTCAGCCCATGCAGAATCACATAGGACTGGTTGTGTTGTGACAGATTAGGATTCAAAAGTCAAATATAACATGTAACAAATTTCACATTACAACTCCAAGCAGTGCCTCATTTCAATGATAAACTGTCTTTGAGAAGACGTAAAAATGCATGTCTTAAATTATCTCTGTGAAGCCTAATGAAACAAAAATTCTTAAATGTTCCACTTGGCACAAAATTGCAACAAAGCAAATCCAGGCTCCTTGGGCTGGTTTGGGCATTCTGTTCATTAGTGGGGAGACTCATGAGAAGAAGTGCCTTTACTTTGCTCTTGCTGTTCCTTGCTTTTTCAGAAGTGCTTTGGAGGGGCACTGAGTGTCTGGAGCCTGTCCCCTGTTCAAATTCATCCTTTCATTAAGCAACAGTCAAACTGGCTGAGCTCAGTTGTTGTAACCAGGAAAAACTTCTGTGGTTTTCAGCCCACTGTCTTTGTGGCAGATTCACGCCAGGAAACGAGATTATTCCAAAGTTGCATTTTTGGGTTCCAGGCTAACCCAAGATATGCTTTCTGCCCTTTGTAAACGAATGATTAATGTCAGCAATGGTTACTGAGATTGTTGATGGACACAGCAGCACATTCTTCAAGGTACCTGCACAGTGCCTTGTAGTGAGCTCTTCTGACACAGGTGCAGTGTGTGGAGACTACAAGTGTCTTTTACCTCAAGGTTGTGGGTTCAAATCTGGTGGCAATGTCCAAGAAGTAATCTTGCCAGTCCTGTTCAGCACCTTGGCAAAATGAGGTGATGGATACACTTTAACTCCCACAGAATCATATTTCTATATCTCAGACTTAAACAGAACAAGCAGAGCTTTGGAATACAGAGTAAATTCCCCTTTGTGCTTCTACCTGTGGTTCACTGTTATTAATTAATTAATTAATTAATTAGGACATAGACTTTTAAAACAGGCTATGTCTGCTGCCATTGACGTTAAAGAATATTTCAGTTAAGGAAATCTGTAATGGTCCTTCCTGGATGTAAGTGAGCACACAAGTAAATTTTGGGCTCAGGTTTAAGTTTCTTCATGACATGAAATTAATATTTTTAAAGAAAGAACAAAAATATATTGAATAATGTTTATGGTCCTGTTTTACACAATGATACCTTTAGAAAGAGGGTATTTTACCCACTCTCCCTGCACAAAAATAACACTTTTGATTTCTCTTTGATTCCAGTTTCCTGTCCTACTTGTTATCAAATACGATGTCAATTTGCTGTTTCATTACTGAGCAGATCTCTTGGTCCTAGAGAATTCTCATGGAATGCTATTCATGATGAAAATTAATTTCCCATTACTGAGATATGAGGGCCTAAAATTGCTTTATTTAAGATCTTAAAACAAGTGTGTTGTATGTGGCAGAGCTGTATAATGAAACAGCAGTGGAACAGAATGTCTGATTTGTGAATAGGAATAAATCAGCACCTAAGTTATGTTGCTACAATCCATAAAGTTTAAAAAATACAACCACATGTTAGACTTAATCCTCATTATCATGGAAAGCCATTGCAAATACATGGAAAACCAACATAAAGCTTGCTGAGCTGTGACATTGCAGACAGCTTCCAGGGATCAACTACAGGACCCAACAAGAAGCCAGGCCAACTATGCACAGCTCAGCAGATAAAGCTTAAAAATTATTTCCTAAATGTAGGGGTAAACTTATTTTGTGGAGGATGAGCAGTTTAATTACTAAAAGCTAGAAAAGATTGCCTTCTTATACTCTGTGTAGAAATTATCCAAAATAACTCATTCTCCAGTACTGGAAACAGAAATGCAATGCTAAAATGTCAGAAGATCAAACCAAGCCAGCAGCAGCAATTCAGCTTGATTTTCCAGGCCAGTGAAATGCGTGGAAAGATTCTCAGCATTGCCGGGTCAGAGGAAGGCCACTCAAGTTTCTCATGACCTTGGCTGCAGCACAGACCGCAGAACTCTGAGTTGCTTCTCTCACTGAGCACTGTGTCATGCAGTGAAAACACCTTTTGGAAAAACATTTTATTGTGATGCAAAAACTCCAAAGGACAGCATGTCCTTTAATAAGCCTTTCATAGAGCTAACCATGTCATAATCACAGATTTACATTATCCTCTCAAGAATTCAGAGGGCAGCACAAGTCGTTCACATCCAAGTTGTGCGGCTTTCTTGTTGAGAACAGTGAAAGCCTCCCTTTCTGACAGACACTGGGCACACACCTAAAGCTGTATGATAAAGCAAACTGTATCTGTGCACATGGAATTTTTACCAGAGGACTCTGGGGTTGTTTTAGGTTTGTTCTTTTGATTTCTTTTTTTTTTCCAAATTTCAAAGTCTTTCAACAACAAATCTCTGAGTTGTCATTCATGCAAAGCTTACTTTGACAAAAGGCTCACAGAACTGGTCCTTAATGTAACTTCTAAAAATGCCTGCAAAAGTACTCAGTCTTAGACTTTCCAAACTACTCTACCATGAAAAAGGAACTCATTATTTCTTAGGCTTTACCTTTGCACACTGGGGCAAAACAGAGCAACTTAGATTGCCTGGTGTATAAAAGATACCAACAAATTCACCTTTTGTGTCAGAGCTAAGAAAACAATAAAACCTGAGAGCAGGAATGTTTACAAAGGGTTTTATAAATTCAACAAAGATAGCAAATACTGTAAATCAGTCTTTTAGTATATATAAACCTTCTTGGAGGAACTTGGGAAGCAATTCTTTGTCTGTTCTATAACACCTCAGCCAAAATCTCATTAAAAACCTGAATGCAGTCAATTCCTACACATTTCCAGCAGAGCAAATGTGAACTTCTGCAAGATTGCAGGTTTTCCAGTGGCAAAGCCTCACTGTTTCCCTTCCCATCTCGCAGCCCAGAGGCTGTGCCCCTGACAGCTCTGCAAACTGAGCATTTCTCCTGTAAGACCGCTGGGAGAGCAAGCTCGTACTATACCTTGCTTTGCTGAGAAACAGCCAAACTCTTCTGTGTTACACTTCCACACAGACACTCAAACATAATTAGAAATCTTTCTCAGCTAATTCCCTCTGGCTGCATGGCATAACAGTCACAGATCTTGAGCACAAAATTAATGTGTGATTTGGGCTGGCTTTGAGATTTCTCTGTATTTTCTTGTACAAAAAAGAAGTTTATATAATTAAAATAGCAATGTCAGCTTTGAGAGAAGGTTGGGGTTTCTTTCCTAAATCCTCACCATTTGTAAAATCATGTTTGAAAAATAATGGAAAAATTGGACCTTATTTTAAAATTTAGCAGCTTATTCTTTCAAGATTCGAAAAACAAACTTGAAAAGCTAGGAACCCTTATTTTCCAATGTCATTGGAAGTGCTCCCAAAACTTTCTAGAAGTTACTAAAAAACTTACTAGAAGGCTGGGTTTTTTTTCGTTAGCAGGTATTTTTTAAGACTTTGAATAAGTTTTGATACTGTATCTGTGTGCATTTGTAGGTTTTCTTTCTTGTTTGGTTGACCTAGATATAAAGCACATCATGTTTGAGACCTCTGAGCAGTATGAATTTCAATTTCTGGAAAGTAAATAAATGTGAATTTGGAGAAAATAGAAGATGGCTTCACTGTCCTTCCCTGACTTTCCCTAACAATCTTCGATATTAAAACTTTTGGAACTAAATTTTTTACTGTGAAGGTGGTGATATGTGCTAGATATTGTCCAGAGAGTAGAGAAAATGGATGAGGAAAAAAGTGCAGTGCAGGTTTTTATGTCCCAGACAACTCAATTCAAGGTAAGTAGTGTTACAGAGAAAGGACTAGGATTGGGAACCTCATGGGTCAGGCCAGGGAGAACTCGTAGGCTGCTGAAGGAGAACCTGAACAGTTGGAAATTGGATAATAGTTGTAAAAGGGGTGGGTAAGGCAAAATAGGATTCATTTTCTTAACACCTTCCTGAAACAGTCGATTGCCAGAGTGTTTTTCTGTTTTACTGCAGACACTTTGTCACTGGACCCTGAAGTCTCAAAGGCAAATGCCTATGGTTTCACGGGCTGCCTGTCCTCTGTTCAGTACAACCACATCGCTCCCCTCAAAGCTGCCTTGCGCCATCCCAGCGTCGCTCCTGTGACTGTCAAAGGTTCCTTGACTGAATCCAACTGTGCATCCATAATGGAAGCTGACGTGAACACAGCAACCACGACATATTCCTCATCAGGTACGTCCTGCCAGGAGGGGGTTGGGAGTTTAAAGGATACTGTGGAGCGAGCTTTCCTTCCTTTTTGCTGTAATGCAATTGTGACGGTATGAATAGTGGAACTGAGAAGTTGCCTTGTCTCTCAGAATTAAGTGTTGAGGATGAGCATCAGGATTAGTCAAGGCCTCTTTAAAAGTCACTGTTCCGAAACAGGAACAGTGACTTTCAGGCTAAGTTCTGGATCACCTAAAATATGCCTAGAACAAACAAAAAAGTCCCAGAGCTGTAGTGGAAAAGCATTGAAAGTTTGGTTATGTACCCAATTTGTCATACCTGTCCACTCCAGGTAACTCCGGTGCTCCAGATCTCAAAGGAGAACGTAAATGTTTACACAGATTCCACATCCCAGTGGTGATGAAGCACTAGAAGTCATACAAAAAACAAGTCAAATTTGTTCCCACCTTAACAGAAATGAGCAAAAACTCTTGTACAAACCCCTTGGCATGTGTGTGACTTCCACTGAATGCTTGTACTTCATTCTCTTAGACTAAAGAGAGGGAGCAGTACCAGCAAGATGATCCCAATCATTTGTATATCTTTTGCCATCCTGAAGCTGTCCTCTGGGAATCTGAAGTAATTTGCATATGTGAATTTTTATGCAGAGAAGGAAACTGAGAGCAGCTGGAAGTGTTGTCACCATGAACAGGGACAATCAAGTTGCTGCTTTAGTCACCAGTGGATGTGGCAGAATTCTTAATGACCAGAAAGGGGTACAAATTAAGGGCTGTTTTTTGCCCCTTGACCTATAATGCTACTTTCTCCTTTTTGATAAGTAATAAAACTCTGATTTAGATCATAATACGATTCCTTTGACATTTGTACTTGCATCAAATCCCCATTTCCTGCAGCTTCTGCCTAAGATATTCAGCAGAAAACAAATGATGCTACTAGCATTCTGCATAGGGAAAAAGGCTGCTGATTACTCTGGAGAAGAGTGGCTGCCAGTGCGCATTTGCTCCTCCTCAGCCCCCCACTTCCTTCTCACTGCCTGGAGTTGTCTGAGGTATCTGCTCTGACGCACAGAGAAATGTGTCTTGTGAGTCCTGAATGGGCAGTGATACTGAAAATATGAACTCTTTGCCCTATGATCTGTCACCTCAATGATCTAATTTTTCTAAGGAGTTTAGAAAGCAGTAAAACCTGAGGCTCAGAACTTTAGGACAGAACACAGAGCAGAGTCCAGCATTTGAACTTAAATATTTAAAACATACAATCAGTTGCAGTCTCTTGTCAAGGTTAAGCACTGTTGCACCAGAAATGCAGAATTATTATAAAATCTCATGCCTGTCTTTGCCACTCTGTGCTCTAAAATATGATTTCCTCTCAATGTGATGAATTATCTGACATTCAAGTCTCACTATTCACACTGGATTTGATTAAAGCCTGAATAAGATCTTTAGAACAAGTGAATTCTGAAGACTTCATGTCTTTATATGCTAAAGTAAAAGCACTGGGCAGTTGATTCTTGTTAAAGAAAAAATTCCAATTTGTAGCAAATTATAATTTCTATAGATGTACTTGAGCATTACATTTATGCATGGAAAGGACACATTTTAAGAAATAAAAAGAAAACAGAGTCAAGGATTAACTTTCAGATTAGTGCCTGTATCTCAATTCATCACTTCCCAATTTCTCATTATTGAGTGTCTGAGAAGAAAAATAGAACTTCAAAGGAGGCTGTACATGTCTGTGTCAATATTCTATGTACAGATACAACAAAAAAGCACACTAGGAAAACTCTTTAAATGTGTGAAAAAAGCTTTCTATATTTGTAACTTGAAAACAATTGAAGCTGTTTCCTTCAGAAAGGAATACTTGTGTTCAAAAAATTTTCCTTGCAGACAGATATGGAATAAAATCCATTCACACAGTTATCTGAACACACTTCTTCTGATTAGGAAATACAAAATGAGAGGTGACTTACTGTGGTTTTGATATTTAACAAAGATCTGCAGATCACCTTCTTCCTTGCTGAGGCACACGTAAAGATTTTGTTATTCTGAACTCTATATTGATGGTATAGAGATAGTGGACTTTTCCTATGGTGTTTTTTTCTTAATATTACAATATTGTAAAAATTACAGAGGAGATTCAACTGCATGAATGGTGGAGTCTTGAGCTGCCTGTCCTCTTCAGCTGAGAGCAGGTCTTCAAGCATTTAAATACTTTCATAATACTTTCATAAGTCCAGAACTACACAGAAAAGATTTGCTTCTGAAAGGCACCTTAAACAGTGAAGTCCCTGTCTCAGTGTGCTAATTGTGCTGGACCTGGTATTTCCAAACAAGCTCTAACTGGCTAGGGATGTGCCAGGGCAGCCTTGGCTGTAGCAACTATGAGATGGTGAAATTGAGGATCCTCAGAGGAAGAAGAAAGGCAGAAATGCATGACTGCAACTTTTGACCTTCTCATGGACCTGCTTGGAAGAATCCCAGAGGATACAGACATGGTGAGAAGAGTGGCATGAGGCCCAGAGAAATTGTAAAGTCTTCATCCTTGGATGTATTCCAAACCCAAATGGATACAGCTCTGAAAAACTTGCTAGAATAACTTGGATTTGTATAGGGGTTTGGACTAGATGATTTCTAGGGGGGCCTTGTGACCTCAGCAGGGCTTCCAGCCTCAGTGAATCAAGCTGTAATGTGATCAGTTTTATCTAAAAGGAGGAGGATGTCCTGGTAAGATCTCATATGAGACCCAGTATTGCTTTTCCTTGGCTTCAGAGTTTAGTGTGTTCCCACTGGAGATGGCTCTGCTATTACAGCCCATCTGCTGCACTGTAACAAACCCTCCTCTCCTTGTATCCTGATTTTATTTCTCAGGCAAAATACAATTCTTGAGGCTTGTGGCTGTTGGCCTTCATTCTGAAACTGATCTTCAACATTTGTTCTGGTTTCTTCTCAGTGCTTAAATTCTGGTAACCAAAAAATAGTGGAGTGCTGTTTGCATTAGGTGTCAAATCTTAAATAATCTTTTAGGCACAAATAATGTCTTATATAATTTTTAAGGTAGAAATTTAATTTCATGTTTTTTCATATGTAGTTAATAATTTTTCATTACTCTTTTTGACTAGTACCATGTATTGGATGCCAGCTGCAATTTTTTCTCTAGTACAGGAGGACTGTTGTAGAACAGATGTAAATTTTTAACTGTCACTGAATTCACTGGCTTCAGCTGAGGGATGGGGTAAAAAATATCTCACCAAATTCCAGTATCCAGAAAGTTAACTCATCTTGAGTCTGAAATAATGACTGCTCTTCTCTTCTAGTTTGTGGAAAGAAATAGGTGAGCCACTCTGTCAATCTTTGACAGCTGTCTTAGGGTATAAAATAATTGTAGGTTCTTCTCCTCTTTGGCTAAATAAAAAAACCCTGAAATTACTAGTTTTGATTTATATAAATAACTCTCATATACTGAAAAATGAAGTGAGATAAATCTACTCATGATGTACAAAATGATTATCAACTGTGATCCAGTTTTGAATTTGGTCCTGTTATGAGTTTACGCTCAGAGACCTGAGATTAGGCTAAATAACCCCCAGATTTCCTTTCCAACCTAACCTTTTCTATGATGTCTTCTATATTTGTGTGTAAAACCACATTTTTATTCCCATTCCAGTCCCACAAATGTGGTAGACAAGATGAAGCATTGCCATAACTATTCGTTTGTTGGCAATGTCACTCTGTGCACACAATAACCAGGCAAGGGTGCTCTTGCAAATAGGTCTCAGGCTGAGGGTTCAAATCTGTGATTGGTGATTACCAGTCACGTGGAAATGGGTGTATTGGAGGTGTTCAGCTGGCCCCAGAAGTGCCTTTTGTGTCTGTAGCTCAGTCAAGGGACTGCATCTTTTCAGTATGGGTGTGATTGAACAGAAATCCTCCCACCCCCTAAAACTTGCAATAGAGCTGCGTTTTTAAAACATCAAAGCCTCTTTGAGGCTCCTGTCTTTGCACCTCTTTGGGGCTGGTATCAGTGATGTAGATAATAAGGAAAAAGTGTCTAATAACCTAAGTAGTCCAAACCCACCATCATTACAATTCAGGGTGTCTTGATGCACAAACATGAAACTGTTTCTAGTTTCAATAAAAAACATCTTCTTCAGCAATGGCATGCCAAAATGGGGCTGACTCAGTTACTGAGGCAAAGTTGTTCAATTACAATAAAACTTGCAACACCAAATTTCTCAGCTGGGCTTCCACCTCTTGCATCATGAAGATCAGTTTGGCAGAGCATTACATAATACATAGCAGAGACAGTGATTGCTGACTCCCTCCCTATTTACATTCTATGTATGATAGCCTGGAGGCTTGTAAAGGCCAGACACACAAATATGAATCCCTTCAAGGGAGAGGGTAAGCTGAAGAGAAAAGAAAAATGTGAAGGTGCAAAAAAGCTAGATTCAGCTAGCAGTAGATAACATGGCATTTTCTGAAACATGCTGGACTGAAAACTAAGTCCTCTGCTGTGACTCCACTGATGTCAGGAAGGCCTTGACCTCTCAGATTTGGAAACAGCGTGTCAGCTATTTGACTCAATGTTTCTGCAATAGTCATTTGAGGACAGAGTACAAGAGAGCTCAAACATCAAGGAGCCTTTAATATGAGTTAATTTCTGATCCCTCTCTGTTCTGGATCCAGTTTGACCACTGCATTTCTGTAATGGAGATAAAAACATCTCTTCCAAGCAGCTGTCCCAAGCAGAGACTTTTTGTCTTCGTGGGATTCAATTCAAGTTGTATATCTCATCTACAAACATAGGTCAGGTCTAAATCTGCCTAGCAACTCTTTCCTTTGGCTTCTTTCTAATATCGTTTCTTAGGTAACAACAAAAAAGATAATAATACATCTCTGACTGAGAGAAGCTCCCAATAGGCTGTTCAGTTGAAATGTCTCTCTGATTCTTCTGATGAACTGAAACAACACTTTCAGATGTTAGTGTGAGCCTTTCTGTTTCCTTTTAAATATACCCTTAATAGAATTTGCTCCTGAAAGTGTAGAAGAAAATCATTCTACAAACTCACTTTATTTTTCAGACCCTTCTGATTCAGTTCTCCAATCCCCCAAATCACATCTTTTGAAAACAGATTAGAATTCATGAGAGGAAGAGGACACTTCTGTCTAAGCCACAGAGAAAATGAACAGTTGATACAGAAAATAAGTTCTCTTTTGTTTAACCTACTGCAGATCCTTTTGGGAAGACAGATGAAAGAGAACCTCTCACCAATGCCGTCAGAAGCGATTCAGCTGTGATTGGAGGTAACTTCCTTTTTAAAGACTACAGTCGAAAAATAGTTCTGTCAAGGCAAACATCCAGGAGACTTTGAATTTGGCCTCCATGAAATCTAGTCCAAGGGGGTTTTTTGTAATCGGATGCAGGTCTGGTATCTGCGCTATTTATTAGCACGTATCTGTGTCAAGCTACCCAGGTAGGCAACTGCATTATGGGTTATGTGGTCACACATGGATCATCAGGAACCTGAGTCTTCTAAAATATTACCAAACTCCGTCTGTCTGCCTGCTTGAGCAGGGGATCTAGACAAGATGTTCTCCAGAGGTTCCAGCTGTTCTCTGATTCCATGTGAGTCTGCATTCGGAGGCCCAGCTAACTAGTAATTGTTTTACGCAGCACCCTGGTGAATACTTTGCAGACTATTCATGTGTCCTGTATTTCCTGAGCTCTCTCTTTGTAATCTGGTGGTGTAGTGGAACTCAGGAGGTCATATGGAAGTATTTATATACGGGGGAACATTGTCCTCATAATTTCATGTATGGATTTATTTTTCCTTTAATGGCCTAGAAGACAATTTATCTGTTTATTTTGTAGGAGGCCCTGTAGTGAGCTGCCTTTGATATTATCTAGAAACTATAAACCAAAGTGTACAAGGCTCATGCAAGGTTCCCAGAGATAACACAGAAGAAAATATGACAGAGCAGGAATTTGTATGAGCATACAGATCTAGTATTTTAAAAGCAAACACACGGAACTAACTTTATTTCCAGTGAAAGCAGAATTTGACAGAATTTATGTCAATTACATCAATACTTGCTACTTTAAGTGCTCTTAAGGTGACAAAATAGAAATAAAAACTACCAGGGAGGATGGGGCTTATGGTTGTGTATGGACTGAGATGAACTGATCTACCATACCAACTAGCTGCTGTGCATTGGTATTGCATTTCTGAGGTAACTGAGCCTTTTGTTTTGGTTTTCACTCTTTATATCCTCCTTTTTTTTACCTCTTTACAGGTGTAATAGCAGTTGTGATATTCATCATCTTTTGCATCATTGCCATCATGAGCAGATTCCTCTATCAACACAAACAAGCACATCGAAACAGCCAGAAAAAGGAGAAGGAATACCCAGAAAACCTTGAGAGCTCCTTTAAAGCTGACATTGACTTGCAAAACACAGTGAGCGAGTGCAAACGGGAATATTTTATCTGATGGACAATGCAATTTCTTCTTACTCTTACTCCCCTAAGCTTCCTTTCTTTATTCCTTTCTCCCTTCCTTTTTTCTTTTGAGATTTTTTCTTAACACTCATTTTTTGCTAGCTTCTTTTTCATTTGGAAAAGACCGCCCTGCACAGGAAACACTGAGAACAATCACAGTGCCTCATTCTCTGCACAAGAACCTGGCAATCACAGTTTACTTCTGCAGCTCAAGAGACCTGTTATCCCATCCTACACAAAATAAGATCCACTTGCACACCTGGTTTCTGCTGTCAGTTCTTGGATGTTTCAAAGTCCCTACAATTATTTGTTGTTGTTTTTTTTTTCTCTGGAGCCATTTAAGTCATTGCTTTTACACTAGAGCTGGACTATGTAAAGTACAGGTAAAGTAGTTGAACACATAGCTCTGCAGATACTGGGACAGGATAGAGGGAAAGAATGAGACCAAAACACCTGATTTATTTCATGGGCTCATTTACAACAATCATAAAGAAGAACCAGCCAAATTCTCAGATGTTATTAATTGATATATTGTCTATTGATTTAAATGGTGTTAAATTAATTTGTACCAGTTGAAAAGCTGGTATGACATAAAGGAAAATAAAACTGTCCTCATTAAGCTCCTTCCCCCAACCTCCTGTCCTTTTACTGTAACTTTTAGGCTTCTCAGTACTTTTCCAACAATATATGTATCAACAATAAATATCATTCCCATGCACCTCTATCACCTCCATCTCATAAGGCTGGCTATGTAGCCCCAACATACTCTAGTATAACCCTAGCTGAAGCATGGAAAATAGTAGCTTGAATCTCCAAGGGGTTTAGGAAGCTGCTAGGACTTAGGTGCTCTGTATTTGTCTGAAATTTTAGAAATGCAGCATATGCCTGTTCATGCCACATGGAGGATTATCACACAATGAGGTTAAACGCTGTTGCCGCTGTGGAAAAGAAAAAGTACATAGATGAGAAAAAAACCAAAATAGTTTAATCTTAAACATGACTCACACCTTCTGCCAGCTCTTCTAAAAAAAGAAAAAATAAATCCTTCTACTCAAAGAAACCTCCCAAAACTGCATGAAAGATTGATTGGTATTTCCTGTTTGTAGAAATTGGAGTAACTTCTCCAAAGCTAAATAGAGAGAGGTCTGATGTCATGTCTAAAAAGATGAGTATTTGATAAACCTTCTTCACAAGGAAGAACATTAGGGAACTTAGGGAAGCAAAGAGATCCCAAATACTCTGCTTCACATTACGCTTCTCTCTTTTTTTCTAAAGTCTTCTGTCTTTTCCTGATTGGGAGCACTACTGAAGGATCAAATTCTGCCCATTTTACTTGTTACATGTGAGGATGTGTTGGTTACACTGTGAGGATGAAAAACCTCCTTTTCCATCACAGACGTCCTAAGGGTAAGAAATTAAGGAGTCCCAGCAAGTGAGGTTTTGAACATCCTGTTGTGTCCGTGTGACATCTGCCTTTGCAGGCCTTCTAAAGAGCATGTAGAATTTGCTGGTGGTTGCATTAAGCCTAGAGTTAAGGGGGAAAAAATCTTACTCATTGCAGTACTCTTGATAAGAATTAATTCAAGACAATTTATTGTGCAGCTAAATCTCCTTCTTTGCCCTACACCCTGTGCAGTCATCCTGGGGTTTCCACATGGTGGTCCTTTTTACATAGATTAAAAATTAAAAGAATCCCAGTATGAGGTAATAACCCACAGCAAACTAGAGATGAGCTTGCACATGCAACAGGTGCTGTTTTTCTAGGCAGTCCATTACAAAGATATGTAGATGTTTATTTGTTTGAGGGGCTTTTTTATGGGAAGAGAGAGCCGACAAGGAAGAATAAATAAATAAATGACCATTTGGATACAGTGATTCTTTAGCTCTTGTTTTGGAGTGTTCACTGAAGAGAAAGCAGTCTTGGAATGACATCATTCTTACGTCAAGAGCAATATGAGGCCAGCCCTATAACCAGAACTCTTCACTGAGCAATTTTATAAAGCTATCTACATTGAAACTAGTTTGGTGCCATTCTTCATCAGCCATGGTCAACTGCAGCCCTTTTGCCACACACTGGCTGTTTGGATGACACAATTACTTGACAGTGTTTCTGCGTGGTGAGTGTTGGAATGATGGACTCAGTAGCTGGGTTCTCTTTATGTAGCTTTGTCTTTGACGGTAAAATCCTGGCAAAGCAATTATCCTTTCTCTTTCCTTCCTCCAGATCAAGCTGCTTTGTTTGGCATGGCTGAAGGGGAGGAATAGGAGAGTTCATGGGCCCCTCTACCCATGTTTGAGTTATCTTTTCTGAAATGGCCTCTGGATGAGACATCTCTGAAGTCTTAATGTGCTTAATTGGCTATATGAAGAATGGAATAGGGAGGTAAAACTGAAAATATAGCTAGGGTGTGTCTATAAAAAGAAAGAACTGCAAATGAATGCATGCAAGAGTATACAGAGATATGCATCTATAGCTGTAGATGTACTGAGATAGGAAGATTTTTGTGCTACAGGGCTGAACAAATGAACACATTTGTATGGACTTCTAAATCAGGATGTCAAAATTATTCTTATTAAATGAGACCCATAATATTCTAAATGAAGTAGTCTAAATATGAACTCTTTTTTGTTTTTTAAGTTGTTTTGTTCTAATGCTTTCTTTAGTGAGGGCATAATCAGATTTCCTTCAGTGCCAGTTTTAACTGGCAATTAAATTTTTTTTTTTACAAAAGAGAAGTACAGTTTTGAAAAAATCTACTAGTGCTAAAATGGCTTTCATTTTCCTTAGTTCAAATTGAAACTTTTTTCCCATCTATTTAAAACCAATTCTGCTATTTTTGTTAATGTTTCTCTTTAAATGGGGTGTTTTCCCTTTTTCTTTTAGCTATCATTCTAGATAATAATTTTCAGTAAACCCAGGGGATAATAATCTTTATACATAAAATTTCAGGTTTCATTTCAGTGGAAAACCTGAGACTATCTAAGAGTTGTTTGGAGGCATTTTTTGGGTTTTCTTCCCTTCCCCAAGATGAGTTTCATAACAAAAGTAAGAGACTGGTAGAAGGATACTAAGTCTCCTTTTTTCTCTTGGTGATATGATATGTAACCTCTGAAAATTATTATTGCTAGGCAGGGACTTTTAGACTGTGAAATTATGAAGTATCTTAGATATGGATTTAGGCACTGCAAATTCCTGTTTTCCAGAAAAGACTTGACCAAGGCTGTGCTTGTAAAGATATTTAGTCATGCAGTGTGAGCTGGATGCCCAGAAGGACTCTGTGAATCCTGGTGCCTGGCTACAGAAAACAAAGGAAGGCTGGATGTCAGAAAGCTAAATCCAGCTACCTTTCAGTGTGACATAGGCTGCCACCTGGGTGAAGGATAGGCTTTACAAGGAAATTAGTCTCTTGAGGATGTGGATCAATGCTTAAGTGACTAAACAAAATGAGCATTTAACTCAAATTAATTTCAGTTGAATTTCTGCATCTGCCTTGCTGTGAAATGTTCTAATATACTACAAGACATTTAAATACCTTTGAAAATTGAGTCCCGTTTCTCTTTTGGAAATGAAACTTTGGTCCTAAGTAAGTTATCTATGTAACTGGCAGTTAGTATTTCATCTGTCCTTATTCACCTACTAGAGACAAGACCGTGTGAGTGTTTTGGTCAATTTTTAATGTGTACACTGTTTTTATTTTTTCTTGTTCTTGCCATGGCTCAGCACTTAGGTTGTGTCTGCAGTGAAAAAGCCAAATAAAAGACATACTTTTAACTCATATGGGCTAAGCCAGAATTCCCACCTGGGTAAATATGACTGTTAAAAATAGACAGATAGAGTTGTGCTGTTATCAGATTGTGTTCAGTCATGAGATGCCCCTGATATTTAAGGTAAAATTATAGCCAGATTACAAAAATAAGATGCTTTTTCTCAGCTTTATTTTAACCTGATCTAGCTGGACTTAACTCATCCTATTTATCAATTGCTCAATTTTTACAGCGTAAGCCAAACCCTTATTTTAATGAGATCTTTGACGATATTAGCATTTAGCTTATCACGTATTTCACGTATTGGGTGAGGAGCAATCAATATATCATATTGTTTCACTATGGTGAGGGGTTATGAATCTTTTCCTAATGAAGTCAGTTATTGATTTTGCTGAAGATAAGATTGAGTCCAAGACCTGTGAAGCACTTGGATATTGCTTTTATCTGAGTCTTTTGGGTTTGTTTCATTTTGCATTTGGTTTTACCGACTGCCTGTTTTACAATTGTCATCCTGTCCTGTCCAGACCTCTGGTTGGTGAGGACAGGGAAAATGTCTCAAACATCCTGTCAGATTAAATGAATCACTAGAGATGCCTCTTTCTCTCCATTGATTATAGACAGAAGGTGGTCTCCTGGAGATAGATAAGTTAATTCTAGCAGAATTTGCCTGTGAATTGGAATTTTACAATAGTTTTGCAGATCCAGCAGACACATCTGCATAGGTATTATAAGTGACTTCTTTTCCTGAGGTGACAGCTGGGGTCAAGGAAGGACACCTTGCATCTAAAATTACACTAAACAGCTCTGCCTAGTAAATGCATACATCTCCTTGTAGCCAAATACATGAAAATCGAGTTTCAAAGTACCACTTTGAGTCAGTGACAATCTGGTCAGGAATCTGTGGGGCTTGGAAGTGGATAATTCTGCTTTCAGTCTATTCTAGATCCAATATCCATTTTTTGCCTCACATGGGAGCTTTGGGAGATAACATATGTGAAGCCAGATCCACACATATCCAAATCTAAAGCTAACTTAGCCCCCTCAGATGCCTTTCTACATGCCTGGTGCCATTTGAGATGATACTGGGGTATCTCTGCAGCTCCAGTAAGGATGTAAGTCTCCTGTCTGTCATGTCTTGCACCTGTTAACCCCAAGTAGCTATGTCTGATACTTGCCGGCTTTTCAAATTATAAGAAGTGCCCATCCAGAACCCCTAAGTTCTCAATGAGATGAATCCCTGAAAAAATAAATCCCATCTTCAGAACAAAATCAACCTTCCTTCTCATCAGTGTAAGCCAATCAGTTGACATGCATCCTCCACCTCAAATTAACAAGAGTGTTGAGGAGGCAGAACTTGACCTCTTTGTGGTCCATCTCCTCATGCCATTGCTGTCTGTTGCATTCACCTACACAAAGTTTACCCTAAACAAGACCAGTTTCAAGTATTCTTCTGCACTGCCAGATTTTCACAAGCACAAAGTAAGTTTTTTGTATTTTATTTTTCAGAAAGCAACGCTTTGTAAAAGACTTGAGCAAAGTCTGAGACCTTGTGAGTGCTATTTCAAAGCTTTCCTGCAGTTTTTAAATGCCTACTTTTCAAACAAGCCAAGTGATACAGTTACATCCCTGCCAAACCAAGGGCCTTATCCAGAGTCTTTAGAGGTTTAGGAGGCCTCTTGCTTGACTGTAGTTGGAGTTGCACCATGCCCTTGTAGGTTTTGGGGGTTTTCTTCGCAGGTTACTATGACAGCTTCAAAGCATGATTTGTTTCCTTGGGTTCTGCACTTTGCTGCACTTTCTTTCCCAGTGGAAAGTTCTTCATGTCCTCTTTCAGTGTGGGCGGCTCCCTCCTCCTTGCTACTTTGGTACATGAAACTCCTGAACACATTCTTCTTTTGGGTCTGAAGTAGCTTTTTCTTTGATTGTTTATTTCAAGACATGCATATAGAGAGTTTGAATATTTCAGTGTATTGGTAGTTATTTTTGTGATCTTTTGCACTAAGTTACTCTGACAAAAACAAAAATTGGGGAAAAAAAAGCACACTTTCTGGTGAACTCTTGTAATGTGTAAGCTCGTCGTTTGTTGTTTGTAATGTGCTGAGTCTACAAGCCGAGCTAAGGAAGAATTAAGGCAACAGTTTGTGTTGACAGTGTCACTCCATATCTAGTTCACCTCTGTTCTCTTCACCCCTCCTTTTGCTTTAACATGTGGAGCTATCAAATTGCTGGTAGGAGTCAGAGGAGCTTGTTTTACAACTCAGATTAAGATTATGATTTTTCTCCTGGCAGTCACAGAAACCAAAATGTCAGCTGGCTGTTCAACCAGAAGGGAGACTGCACTCCATTGTGGAGATGTAGTTACCTGGAGGTGGTGACCTCTGACAGGAAAAGAGGACATTAACACTTCAAACTACCATTGTGATGGGGCAGTGAAGGAGGCAGAAGCTCTCAGAAAACTTACACTGTTTGAAGCCACACATGGTGGATATGAGGCTTTCGGGTGTTTTTCAGTGGTTGGTTTTTGCCATGGAATGAATTTCTGTTTAGTCAGCCAAACCATAGTCTTGATTGTCCTGATGATCTGTAAAGTACCAGAGACATGCTTCAAACATGGGCGAGGATTTCAAAGCTCTGGCTGATAGCAGATCCAAATCTCTCCAGTTGTATCTCCAGATAACCCTAAGGAGAATTTGGGATGGTTTCCCTCAAACAATCATAACATTTCATCAAATGTTGGGTACAACAGGTGATCCAAAGAATGGTGTTTGCTTGGAGACTTTCCACTCCCCATCGCTCCCTCGTTTAGGATGCTTGTGGCAGCTTTTTTTCAAAACAACTGACTGCTGTTCACATTGCAACACCATCTACTTTTTGAAATGCTAGTCATACCTCTCTTCACAAATTTCCATCCCACAGCCCTAAATAGAGTCCATTTGGAACGAACTCTGCATGGGAAATTATTTACTCACTTTTGCATGCCCTTTACAGCTCCTTCTTGCATCCTTTAGGCACACCCTCTTCTGATGTGTTTTGTCATTGCTGCCAATGCAGCACCCATGTTGTCAAGAAAGAAAAACAATTGTTTCTTAGGTAAAGCGTAGATACAGCCAGTCTCAGCCTCACTTCCCATTCACAACGCAGCGGAATTGAAGTTTCAGGAGCCTAGGAGAGCAAACAAGTACATTTTTTTGTTCATACATCCAGCCATAAAAATCTCTACTCTGTGATTTTTGCAAATGAAATCTGTAATGCAGACCATTATATCTAAATGATAGTGAGAACCCTAACATTGTTGTACCTGACCTGCTTTGAAACCCAAGTTTGTAAAAGAAGCAGAGCCAGCTTCAGACCTGGTTGTAGTCCTGTTTAGGTCAATGTAGATACATCACAGATGAATTTAACCTCATATTGGCCTTGCATTGATGATCTGCAAACCGGGGCTGACGTACATGAATCCAAGTCAGGACCTTATATTCATCATCCCCTACTGCTGTCAACGAGAGTTGCATTCACTGAAATCGTGTTGTCTTCTAGCAGAAATGTGGATAAAATTTGGGATATGGCAATGAACTTCAGCTCCACAAAGCCCATAATATGGCTTAAGTCATCTTCGGGAGTTTCTAAAAAATGTGTGTATGGGGAGGGTTGGTCTGTGGGTGGTGTCTTGTCAACCAACTTGGGAGCCCGCCCACTAACACAGGAAGGATTTTATGGGATTTTAATGGATAAAGGCACCCTAAGAAAAAAAAAAAGACCAAAATGGCAGCTGAGATTAAGTATTTGTAATAATAAAAAATTGGTTCTTTCTACAGATGAGCCCTTCATCATTCATTTTACTTTGTTCTACTCAAATTGTATTAAATAAATCTCTCAGAACTCTGTTCATTTTATTAGCAAAGCAAAAAAAAAGAACTTTTTTTTAATGGTTCGTCCAAGGGTAATGCAAGAGTCTCTCAGTTACAGTAAAAAGCAAAATGGAGATTTAGATTATTCCCTTTCACTATCTGGTTTTCTAAAGCGAATTCCACAGGACGTTGCCTCAGTCTAAGTCAGTTTTGTAGACAATGTAACATGTCTTAATACCCTGTTAAGGGATTGAAAAAATTTAGCCTTAGCTTCTTTTGTTTTCTATGGTTACTGTTGTACAGAATAAAGACTTAAACTGTAAGTAATGTATATTTAATAAAAAAAGACTTTTTGTATGATTTTGTGTGGAAGACAAATGCCTCCTTCTGTGTTTTTATTTTATCTTCTAGCTGAATGAATACTAAAAAGTGCTGATTACGGGAAAATTAATTTCCAGGTGTTTACATGTTAATGCTAAGTCAACACACCTCACTGGACAGTAATAAAAGCTGAGGTGCCTACAACCAGGATTTATTGATTTCAGCTATGGCTAAAAGTTAATGTCAGAGGAAATCTGGTCATCATCCACATCCCTGACACAACTCATTCATGCTGGTGTGCTGACTAAAAGTCATGTCTGCAGGTATGCCTTGGTTCTGGGTGGAAAACCTGCCCAGCACGGCTCTGTAGCTCTGTACCCACGCTCACAGGTGTGTGCACATGTTCTCCCTCCCCAGCCTGCCATGCAGAAATATCCAGTGTGTGCTGCTTCTTCCATGGGTCCCCTCTCACAACAGCTGCACTGCTGGCTGCCACGGGGATCACGCTCACACCCCCGGCCTTCACACGTGTCCCTAGCACGATAAATGGGACGTGGCTCAGTCTCAGGGATTCTGTCTTGGCTTTAGGTGTTTGGTGTGATTATTTTTTCCCCTTCCTTGGAAGCTGAACACAAAAGTCTCTTAGGCTCCTTTGAAAAATCACAGTGTTTGATACTATCAGCCCAAGAACCAGTAAACACTGACTTAGAAAATAGTACATCCTAGGAAGTACAGATAGAGTTTTCAAGAGTTTCACAGCTTGGATCTGGTGCATTTTCCACCCTAAACTTTTATTTCTTATATATTCTGTGTTTCAGTCAAAGATTTTTTGACTTTCATTTCTGGACAGCCTGTCACCCAGAAGGCAGGGTTAACACAGGTTTGTAGTCCTGCCTGGAGACATGCTATCTGGCAGGACAGCTTTGCAGTACCTACTTTGGGGTTCTACAGGCAGTGGTGCACAGAGCCCTTCTCATGGGGCTGTTCCAGCGTACCCCAGGCATCCCAGTCCACAGCCAGCCATGCAGCACTCAGGCACCAAAGCCATCCTACCCAACAGAACCCTCCTGCTGTCCCCTTGTCCCTGGTGGCTGCAGGAGGTGGGGTTAGGTATCACTTGACTAAGACAAAACTTCAAATAACAATTAATTCCACACCGAGTTGCTTTACTCAGAAAAAAAAAAATGCAAGACAGAACTATATAAATCTTTCAGAATTTCTTCATAGCTAATATAGTGGGAGCAGTAACCTTACAAAGGTTTGTAAGGGCAGTACAATCTCCTACAATTTTAGTTTTAATCCAGACCTTGGAAATTAAGTTTGCATGGCTTACAGTCTGGAAATGTCAATGTTAATTGATTTTCATTTTTCTGAGTGGAGAGAGAAAAACTGATTTCTTTAGCACCTTAACTGGGTGCTGTTGTCATCCGCATGATTTTGGGGTGGTTTGGGGTTTTTTGGTATTTTTTTTCAATGCAATATTCTTCTTTCTTCTTGAAGAGGAATGTGATGAGTAAAAGACATTATTCAGAGGTTACATTAAATAATTGCACTCATGTAATGGAAATGCATATATCTATTTGGCAGACTGACAAAGCTTCATTCATTGCAGTTTATGGCTACTTAGCAATGTCTGGAAGAGAGGACAAGATATCATCATGGGTTGTGGTCAAATCTCCTTCTTCCTCAGCAGCTGCTGTCCTTTTCTATCAGACAGAATTAAGGAGGAAAAAAAAGCCTCTTCTGCAACTTCCACATGAGTAGCAGGTGTTTTATGTTAAAGCTTTATTCCTTCAACCAAAGCCCATTGGCAAATGTATACAGGCAAATGCCATTAAGTGAACACTGCTGTGAAAGAAAGGCAGCAGCCCTGCTGGAGTCAGCTGTGGCACATTTTTGCTTTTTCCCCACAGTGTAAGTACTAGGCAGCTGCAGTCAATGCTTATTTTTCTGTACCTGGTGGCGTCCAAGTAATCATAAAAAGCAGCCATACGAGGTCATATTATTCTTCCAAACCCCCATGCTGGTGAAGTCTGTATTTACCTCCTCTTAGCTCGAGATCACTTCTCTTCCTTTCTCAAAGCCTAAATTAAATAGCCTTCGCCTCAGTTTAAGCCCATTACAGCTTGTCCTATTGCCAAAGCAATGGAAGGAGCAGCTCAATCCCTTCCTGCCCTGCAGCAGCCCTTTTCCTCTGTTTGACTATCTTAACGATCTGTTTAGTTAGCTAACCCCCACAGCATCCCCTGCTCTTCAGTTCCCTTGATTTTGGACAAACCAACCCCTCTTCCCTTACACCTCTCCTTGCATTTTTTTTTTAACCTATATACTCACAGAAGGCAGCCTGTAAGAACTTAATGTTTAATTTAACAGTGTAAGAATTCACTGTAGCTCAACTAATTTGCAGAAGGTATTTTTTTCTCTACCCCAAATTATTTTCCTCATTCCAACTCCCTGCACCCTTCTCTAACAAAATGTTTTCAGACCTCTGCAGTGATGGGGGCCAAACCACCCTGCAAAGCCAAAACACTGATGGGGCACCAATAATATGGTTTAGAGTCTGCTACGAACAGCTCACACACTGCAAGTATTAGTGCGGGGAGAAATCCACCATGTGATGGATTACAGTCCTTCTGCCTCTTTAGGAGGTACAAAGGGGTGGTCAGTTGTCCAAATGACCAGTTCATTCCCACTTTGCAAGGTGCTGGGCAATAGGAAATTAGGAGCTGACAGGTCTGTTAGATCTCTGCCTTATCCTTCACTTAATAAGGAGATTATATTCAAGTACAAGGTGGATGCTGGATCTCTGCCATTGCTAAGGTACTGCTGCAGAGAAATCTTTAATTTGGAAGGGGAGCAGATATTTTGTGTGTTACAGGCTTTACTGTAAAATAATGTGTAACAACCGGGACAGAGCAGGAAACAAACAGGACCTGATGGAGAGAAGGTGTGGAAGATATTTTTTAACTGGCAGCTGAGAATTTTATGTTTCATTTAAATTTTGAATCCCACCCTAAGTCTTGCTTAGAACCTTCTATTCTTTAAGGCCATTCCTCACCTGAATTTGGCTGGGGAGTAAGAAAAGCAGGAGTGGTTTCTCTACTGATTTATCTCAATGGCATGGCAAAAAGTCACATGTAGGACTTCTCTGCCTCAGGATGCATCTGACTCCGTACATGTGTGTGGTCCTCCACAGGCAGGGAATGTCTGAGCTTTATTCAAAAGCCTAAGACACACAATTAAGGCCTGGTTTTAGTTATATACAAACACACACGCTGAGTTCCTTGTTAAACTGGGTATTTTCAAGGTCTAGGCCTTTCAGGCCATTCTTCTGCTCATGCATCAGAAAGGAGCTGCCTGTCACATGCATCAGCTCTGTTTCCCATTACTGCTGGTGCCCAGGATGGAGAAGCACCTCAGCCCCATATGGTTAAGCAAAATTCTCCCTTTATTGGTTCATCCCATCCTCCTAAAAGGCTGTAAGCTGTTGTGAAGGAAGAAATCTGCTTCCAACTGGGAGGAGAGCATTTAAAAAGTTATAGGGAAGAGATGATGATGGCTCTGTTTCCCCCACCAACACTGCCAAGAGTTCAGTAAATATGAGAAGGTTACTGCAGAAGAAAAGGATTGTTTTTTACAGAGAAGACTGTTGTGCAGGATCCTTACAAACTCATCCAGAGGCTCCTCAACACCATCAAGTTAAAGAAACTCTGCAGACTAAAACGTGAGCCCAAAGGGACTTCTTGTATCTGCTAGGACAGGTGATGGTCCTGGGATCTGACACCCAGCATATCACTTTGAGACACTACTGGGAAAAAGAAAGAGAATCAGTCATTCCTCAAGACCAATATTGGTTTGTATGTGCTTATATATATACACACCAGGTAAAATACATATACCTACGTGTACTTATATATGGGGTATATCTAGATATATATTTATAGGTGTAAGCCCTCTCTGGCATAGATTTCCACTTCTCAGCTATTGAAAAAAAACTTTGATCACTATTTCCCTGGAATAAATTCCTTCCTTTACAGAAGGAGGACCTGAGTTTGCTAAGGCAAAAGAAGTTATGCACTGCTTCTTGCCCCTTATCCCATGTGGTATTTAACATTCTAAATCCCACTCGTTGACTGGCACAAAATACCCACAGGGCTCATGCATTTGGGGCCACAGCTCGAGTGCTGAGCTGCTGGCTGCATGTACAAAGAGGTGAAGGGAAATACTGGCTCTGCTTGGAATCTCAGGGACACATGGGGTTAGTATGGTGTGTGCCTGAAGAAACTGAAACTTGTTCTTTTCATGGTGATACTGAGGAAAATTAGTCCTCATAATAATACTGATATAATGTACTATGATCATCTAAAAGCAGCAGGAGATAATAAGCCAAAAATTGGCCAAAAATATGTAATATGTAATAATCATGGTGTTTTTTAAAAAGTCTCCATTATATTTGCTTCAGCCTCTATCTTTCTTGTGCCTCTCATGACCCTAGCATGGCTGCTGTCTACTGGTAAGGCTACATGTTGGTGCTATTAAAATAAATAATAAAAGACAATAATTAATATTTCTTTCCATTATGAGAGATTGCTATTAAAAACAAAAAAACCCTGATGATCTTAGAGGAAAAGACCAGATATCTAAAGGCAAAGAAGAATCAGATTGCAACTTCATTACAAAACTGTCCCTGGAAACGTGTTTTGGTGATTTGTGAAGAATTTTCATTAAGGGGCAGCTGCATGAAAAAGATAATGGAAATGCTCTCCAAAGAAGAGCAGCAGCAGCAGCTCTCTAAAACATAACAAGTAAGATCTGCAAAACAGGTTCCTGCTGCCACTGGAGCTGTCAGGTCCGGCAGCAAGACAGCTTTCTGTAGATGGGGAGCTGTGTTTGAAAGGGAGCCTAACTGGAGGAGAGCTGCGGAGGCTCAGGGGGCTCCTGAGCTCTGGCATTTTTGTGATTTTGAGGGCCAATGGGTCTCCCCAGTGCTGTGGACGCTGCTGTTCCACCCCAGCAATGGCAGGCCTGGGTGGGGGGTGCCTACAGAAACTATTTCCCAGGATGGGAAAGTGTAAACATTCACAGCAGCACTACCTACATATACCAAGGAAGTGGTTTCTGGATCTGAAGCCATATTCTAAGTGTATTTACTGACTAAGAATTATGTTTCAGGCCTAGTCTAGCAATGTATTCATATAAACTAAAGAGCAGAGGGGTTTGCTACCCTTGTAGGGAGTTAATTTGATTTAAATTTGCATTTGATTAGACAGTGCTCTCATAATATGCTAAAATCTTTGTAAAAGACTTGTGAATATTTTTAAGGCTTTTATGCTTTTGGAATTCAAATCTCCATGATGTTTTCTTATCTATTGATATTCGCCATCTTATGCCAAAAAACTGACAACATCTGCTAGTTTCAGACTAGAGCTTCCATTATTGAATGTCTCTTTGTTTCTTTCCTATCCTAGTACAAAAAAAAGTCTCTAGGGAAATACTGTGAAGAGCTAACTTGTCATCACCAAAATATAAAGATACAACAAGCTTGTCCTTGCCTTCAAACATAAACTACCTTGCATACACTATGGAAAGAGATTGAGAATCAAGACTAAAAATATTATTCAGCCACAAGATTTTGGAGCAGAGGAACTTCCAGCTATGTTGAGAAGAGCCTAAATTTAAAGTTCCAATACTGCATTAATTCAATCCATTTGAGCAGGGTCAGTGGGCAGGAACCACACAGACATATAGTTCACTTCCATGGGCTTTTGGATGCTTAGCACCACAAAAGAGCCTGAGGCAGAATATGCAAAAACAGTCGTGTCATTATCAGTGTTACTTTGCAGGTTTAAAACTATGTATAATTAAAAAAAAAAAAGCTTTCACAGCTAGAAAATCATATCACATATATTTTGAGCCTTGTCCTCATACTCATGCACTCTGTCTACTACTTTCTCACTCAGAATACCTGATGGGGAGTCCAAACACAAACCTATAGCATCTATACACCCATAGGGATGGGCAACCTGGCCAGGACTAGAAAGGACTTCTGTCTATTGAGAAGGTAACAGACAGACTACTAGTGCTTACTGAGCATAGATAAACCAGACAGGAACAGAATCCTTCTAATCATTAAATAGAAATTGACACCTTTCTAGGGTGAGACACTGTCCTCTACTTCAAAAGTTATTTGAACGTGAGGCTGAAATCTATCATGATTGATTGGCAAGGGTGGGATTCAGCTTCAGGGTGAATAACCTAATTTAGGGGTTCAATTTTCTTCCTTAAAATAGAGTTCTAATGGCATTTGCACTATGCAACAAAAATGTATGGTCGGCAGACATGACGGAGGACTTCATGTGAAATACCAGAATATCAGATAAAGAAGGAGCAGTGTAACCAAAAATGTCTATAATAGCACCAGATGCCAGTATTTAGGCAACCAGATTTCACCCTTAACTTCCTTGTCAATACAGAGATGCTAACATCCTGCTTGGCAGGCTGAGTCCCCCACACCCAACGTGGAGCTGTAGCAGCTGTGTCCGTGTGTGACGTGCACGCCCACAGGGAGCATGCAGACTGCACACTGAAATACAGCACACCTTAGCACCCCTTCAAAACACGGTCAGTATGCAGAGCTTTGCAGCACAAGTTCCCATTTTAATCAAATCTTTATTTTTTTCACACACAGGCACAAAATACAGTGAAGTCAGAAATCTGCCAGATAACCCTCTGATTTCACGGACAGCAGGAAATCTGGATGAAGTTACCTTTTGTATTTTCAGGGGAAGAGGTTGCAAAGGAAGGAAAATAGGCTTGCTGCTAAGCATCTGCACCTTACAGGCAAAAAAACAAATTTCAAAGGGGTCTGCCAGAAGGCAGATGTCTCAGAGGCATGGTGATAAGGGAGCAGTTCAGGTTTAAAGAGGCATTGAACTAAAAATAATCAGCATAGTTAAAAAAAAATTGAACAGCTGTATTTCACGGCTAATGTTCACCATATACAAGCTGCAGCTTTTGACATTCAGGTGAAATGGTGAAGCTGACTGCTTTTCACAAATGTTGCATCTGGGATAGCAGGACACTGATATTTCAACTCACAACTGTCCCCTGCCTCCTCACTCCACCCCATCGCTGCTCAGGAGCCTTTAAACAGTTCATCAGTACCTCAGTCAAAGTCCCTCGTTCCCTGGAAGATCAGCAGGAATTTTTTGAGTTACATCAATAGGTCAAAACTATCTTCTGAGTGAGTCAGAAGGGATCGTACTTTTCCCATTTCTATTGTTCCAGCAGCTTTCCTCTCATTACCCAGAATTGTCAAACAGTCCATGACCTTTCTTTCAGTATCCTTATATTTTTAAAGCTTACCTCCATTAAAAGTACTTAAAAACTGCTTTTTGAGACACCCTGTATTTGAAATTTTATTTTTACATTGCTTATGTTCAGGTTTGCATGTGTATTTTGGTGTTTTAATTTTTTTTTTTTTATCTACAAATAACCTCTACTGCTAAATATGTGTCTTAACTTTCTCCACCCAACCAAAAGTTCTTTTTACTGTTTTGCACTACAGACCATGCTATTCAGAACAAACAAGTTACAGCATAATAAATTCCTTCATAGTTCCTTGGAATTATGCTAGCAAAGAATTACCAACTTACCCTTCCCCTCATTAGCATCCTTATGGTTCAGTTAACTAATGCAATGTCTGGGCCAAATTCACTAGTAACTATTAAGGACTAGATCACCTTGAGAGCTCTGCATTTATATGATTATAAACCCAGTGAAATTTAACGCTACTCAGAAATGAATCAGGCTCAAAATTTACGCTGATTAAAGCTGAGTTACGCTTTGTAGCCCTCTGACAAAGTTCTGGCTGAAATAAAGTAACATAAAATAATAAATCATTTTCTACCTCCTGCATTTCCTTATCCCTGGGGAAGAGGGAGAACTCTGGTTTAGGTTTTTTCATTGTTGTTTTCTCTTCCTCCTAAGTCCCCAAAGCATTAATTAGCTGCTTATATTTTTCTCTACCAAATAATAGATAGTGACGCAGTTTGTTAATCCAACTAGGACATTTCTCCCAGAACTAAATTCCCTTGTTATTAATACACACCTTCCATGGGATTACAGTTACTGAATTACCTTCTAAACCATTACCACAGTATATCAGCAGGAATTTCCCCAGGTAATTTTTTATCTTACCCACAGATTTGTTTTTTTGAAAGATTATCACTTTTTTAGTTTTGTATAGTCCTCTAGTTTTGCTGAATGGTAGCCAGCTTTGCTCAATGCTGAGAATCTTCAAGCATCCTAACATGCATGCATTCTCACCCTCATCCTCCAGAGACATGTCAAATTCTCTCTGTTTTCTTATTTTTACAACTATTTATTTTTCTTCTTCATCCATTTAAACTGTGCTCAAAGGCCAACTAGACTTAAATGAGATATTCCCTCCCTTTCTCACCCACACTCTTCTCTCTCTATTTACCTTTTTCACCTCTCTGCAAGCAGAAGGCTCTAAATCTCATAAAATATTTTAGGGCTAATTGTGGGAGGTTAATGAATGATTTGATCTCTCTTCAGGATTTAAATTATATGAATGTAGGAAGAATTCACAGTGTAGTAAAACCCTTTGAAATCTGTTCCACTAAAACTGACTCACTGTGCAACCTGGCCAATATGTTTAGCACCCGCTCCAATACAAACTGAAAACAGTAGGAATATTGCCTCTTTCAGGGAGTAGAAAACAAACGTGCACATTTGTACACTAAGTGTCTCAGTGCGATTTTGATTCATGGAAAAAATTCCTATTGATATAATTGTATTTGAAGAAATACTCTAAGCCATTCTAAAATGGGAATTCAGATTTGGGTCACCAAGATTGCAAGGTTTTATGGATTAGTGTTTCTGAAGCCACCTCAAAGGGAAAGGTTTATAGAAAACAAATGCCAATCTGGGTAATAATAAGAATTCTGGATGCAGTTTTAATGGCAAAGCAGTGGTTTATTTGCATATATAAAATATGCAGAAATGTAAAGATTTTGTCAACATTTCCATGAGTAAGTTATTAAAAATCTTCTACACCATATGAAGTATGCCATATTAATAAGGCTAGAAAGGGGTGCTCAGATGTATATTATGCGTCAATGGAGAAAAGGTGGAATTGTTTGCAACTGTGTGAAAGGAAAACAAACCCCTTCTCAAAAACACTGTGTATTTTCTTCACAATAAGTTGTCAAAAATATTATTCAGCTGCTCATTTGGGATAAAAAGGCCCTTTGCAATGCCAGCCTTTTCAGGGGACAAAGCTGAATAATTTTGCCCATTACTCTGGCAAAGTGCTAGCGGAATTTCTCTCTCACATTAAAGCAAAGCTGTTTGCCTCCATCTCCGGCTCTGAGATCCCTTGTGGTAAAGTTGCTAGGAAAATGGTAAGTCATATCTATGAAAAATTACATAAACTCCATATACCCGCCCCACCTGACATTTTTCTCCTTTCCTGCTGTTTGTTCAGCCACAATAAATGCCTAGCCTTTGTTGTCTAATGGAGTAGCTGGCTATGGGACATTTAACTTACTAGACCTCTGCAGTCCAGAAATAGCATGAAAAAAAATCCCAGCTAACTTGAAAGCCTTTCAGCACTACAGCACTGGTGGCAGAGCTTTGGAGAAAGTGTGGGGACTAGGTCATCAGAGGCAGCAGACTTTTACTACCTTTCCCTTAAAGGAGGCAACACAGAGAAGTAGAAAACACTTCCTGTAGCAGGCACTTCCCTGGCAGTCACCCCAGGGTCACCCCATGTGTCTTGTTGCAGGGTAGCTGTGATCCCTTCAAAGCACAGGGAGGAGGTACAGCTGCTTCAGCATTGATTCCCACCACCATCAATAGCCCTAATTTAACACTGTTTTTGCTGTTGCCACTCTCTAAAGACCATCTTCTGCTCATGCTGCCTTTCCTGTGCAGAGCTTTCCTGCAGAAGCCGGCGGGGATGCCTTGACCAGAAAAGGAGGAAACACCACTGTGAGGATGGGGAGCTTCAGGGGAGGTCCCATTATCCAGGTCAATCTTCCTCTAAGGTTTCTGAACCCCAAAGACAAACACTGCCAGTCTTCCAAGAGCCATCGGGGGATCTCTGTATTGGGAGGGAAACACAGTGAGACAAATATTTCCAGGGTGTATTGAAAAAAAATAAAAAGTGTGCCTTCTTCTCTGTTGTAAGAAATTACAGGTCATTGCGCTACTATGATCTAACTTTAAGATAGTCATATCTCAACTCTTACCTTTTATCGACTGGAGGCAGAAATAAATCACCTTTCCCTGAAGTGTGCAGATTGCTCATTCCCAAGCGCCATCTACTGGTATTCCACCTGGAAGCCGCTTCCAAGCACACAAGTATCCTTCGTTCTGGCGTTTGGCAGGGCGCGGCTTCAACAAATCTGTGTTCCTACGAATTTCAAGAAAGCACAGAGACGTGTAAGACGGGAAAAGAGAGCTCCTGCTCTGCCGCCTGGGGAGAGACAGCTGCTAGAAGCAGCCCCGGGAAAAGCTTCAGCCTTGGTTTAATTAGATGAGAGCAGATAATCCAATCAGAACATCCAAAGCCATGCAAAACTGGGCCTTATGCGTTCTTCTTCTTGTGAAACTTCCTGCTTCGACTTCTTCACCCATGTAAGGAAAGTCTTGAAAGAACATATTCAGTAAACCCAGATCTCCTAGAGCATATGCTCTAAATCCCCAGAGCTTTCAAGATGATTTTCTACAAAAGTTCTCTAAACATTGTATTTTTCTCGAGACAGACAGTGGAGCAAAACACCTTTGTTAGTTGACTCTCTAACTCTCTATCATTTTCATTAGCAAAACTAATTAAAAAACATATTTTATTCAGTTTTACTAAGCACTTTTTATTTAGCATTTTTTCTTTCCTAATTATCTTCCCTTGCTTTTTATAGTTCCAAAGAAGTCCTTTGAAGATATCATCCCAGCTCTCTCACCTGGAGGCTTTCATACCCTGAAGTAGCTCAGAGCATCTCCTAAAGTATTCAGAGCCCCAGTGGCAGGTGCCTTAGAAGTCATTATGGTAATGCATTCCAGGTTCCTGAGCACTAACTGTTCTTACCTGATAGGGCTGACCCGTAGGGAATGTGTTCGTGGTGTTGACCACCACTGGCAACTCATAATGGCCCTTAGTAGGTGGGCAACATTCAGCATGTTTCATACACCCACTGCTCCCACATATGAATCAGGAGTCTGGTTTCTTCAGAGCACCAAAAATATTACACATTTTCATCTCCCCTCCGTTATAACAGACTTGGAAGTAGTTTAAAATATGAAGGAATAACCCCCCTCCCAGTAGTCAAAATATCTACAGGCATGGTCTGCAAAATATGGTTTGAACATTCCTTTGTATATTCTCACACACCAAGCCAGACCCTTACCAAAAAGATGGGGTGGATTTCAAATAATGTTAAAGAAATTAGGACTTGAAATGAACATGTAGTGACATTCTTTGCTACAAACGCCCCAGTTTTGGTGAACCTTCTATGCGAAAGCCTACCCCTACTCAAGAAGTCAAATATCTGCAAAACCATCTGTACGGATCTCAAAAGAGGATTTTTGCACGTGTAATGGTCCTGATCTGTAACAAATTGATGTAATTTCCCATGAAGGAAAAGAATAAATCACAAATCAGGAAAAAGTGCCTCAAATAACACACTCAGGAACCAATGTCCCCAACAAGGAAACAGACCTCAAGGCAAGTCACCACTGTAGGCTTAGCAGCAGACCTCTCCAGCACCCTGCTCAAATCCAAGCTCCCATGTGCTTTTTTACTTGTGAGGAATTACAGCTACTAGTAAAAAAANAAAAAAAAAAAAAAGCCCAACATAATCTAGCAATGTGGCCTTTAGCCCTTGAAATAAATGCTAATCCTCTCTTACACCATGAGCCAGAGGAGGGTTGGCCTGTGTCTGACAAACTGTCCAGTTTAGGATTCAAGACAGACTGGATCATGGCCCAGACTTATCAGAAGTGTGGCATCTTTCTGCAGGCAGATTAGATTTTCTAGTATTTGGTTTGGCCTTTGTAAAGCATTTGCTGGCTGTCCCATCTTGATCCATCTACTGAGGGCAGAAGATTGGTTTTCTATTCTGCAAAGATGGTGCCACTTGTAGAGGTCCTAATCTTGTATTGCAATTCAATAAGTCACCATTTCAAAGAAACCTCCTGTAATATTTTTTGTGCTACTCAAACTGGCTGCTATCTGTTCCCCAGGCCCCAAACAAAAATAGTTGCCACAGCATCCCTCAATACCCCAGTTATGCTCCCATATATTAATTAAAATGAAAATGACCTTTTAATACTGATAATCTGCATCTTTGTTCAGACACATTTCCTTACATACTGGAGGTTAATAAGATGCACACAAAAGAGCTAGATGAAGGTTAATTTACTTCTGTTTACTCGTTGATCCTGTAATCCAGGACATAAGAAAAAGGAAATAATTATTTCAAATGCAACCATTCTGCTGAGAATTCAGTGGATGCTTTTCTTTTTTAATTATTATTAATGCTTTTCCCCCATAAAAATGTAGTGCACACAAGTTATCACCAATGAAGAATTACAAAAACACATCTGTGCAGCAAAAGTCAGATAAGATTAAGAGTTAGTCCTATCTAAATGTTTTGTAATACATGATTCTGGGTCCCAGGGAAGCCAGGATGAAACTGGCAAGCCTCAGAGACCTCATACTTCAGCTTACCCAAAAATACCAGGAAGAAACCAAGACCTTTGCAAGTTGTCAGGGATTTGTTTTCTTTCTCAGCTGACTACTGGAGGAAACTTCCTCTAGAATAATCAATGCACTCTATCCCTAGCAGAATTTGTAGCAGGCAGCAGTCAAACATGCTTAAATCATGGTCAACACCTGAGGTAAATGTCACTGGTTCCCCTGAGATCAGAGAGTTCAAGCCTTTAATACAGGTAGTTTAGTACTTTTATGCAAAGCAAGCCTGCTCCTTTATCTAAAACCAGCCAAGCCCTCTCTCACAGAGAACCTTAAAACCACCAGCCACTTCTCAGAGAGGATGCCAATAGCAAACACTCTTTGTAAAGGCCTAATTCAAGACTGAATTCTCTGTATGTATATGGGGAATGCAGTCTTTTCTAATTAAATTCTCTATTAAAAAAAATAAAAGTTATCTTTGCTGCTGTTAGGCCTGGTTTGGCTCAATTTTGCTTTTGCCTAATTGCCATTTTCACCTATGCTTCTACCTAGATTAGGTTTTCTTATTCCCAGCCACACTCATATTACCCTGTATCATCCACATTTGGAAGAATTGAAATGACATTTATTACCTTCCTTCTGCCAATGCAAGCATCTTCTGCTGCCTTACAAAAATAGTGGCCACCTTACTGCAGAATACAAATTCCATTGGATACTTCAGCCACAGCATCTGTGTGGCTGAACCCGATTTATGAAACATTTATTAACTTATAGGCATTAACTTATAGGCATTGCAGTTGGGTGTGTTTGAAACAATAGGGAAACAGGTTTGTTTAATTTGGTTTGGTTTAGGGGTTTTGTTTGCTTATTTTAAATAAGCTGGCCTGGAGATAACTGCAGTTGACAGTTTGGACATTAAGAGAGCTGTTTGGGGATGCTGTAGTGTACCAGAGTGCAGTATGGAGCACAGGCTCAGCAGTTAGCTAAAAAACCACATGCTTTTTACCTAAATATATATGATATATATTCTGCAGTAACAGAGTTCAGCTTATTGCAATTCCTATCGTCACACAGAATCATAGAATCCATTAGGTTGGAAAAGTCCTTCGAGATCATCGAGTCCGACCTATGACCAAATACCACCTTGTCAACCACCCCACGGCACTGAGTGCCACGTCCAGTCTTTCCTTAAACACCTCCAGGGACGGTGACTCCACCACCTCCCTGGGCAGCCCATTCCAATGTCTCATCACCCTTTCTGTGAAGAAATTTTTCCTGATGTCCAACCTAAACCTCCCCTGGTGCAGCTTGAGGCTGTGTCCTCTCATCTTGTTCTTGGTTGCCTGGGAGAAGAGCCCTACCTCCACTAGCTACAGTCTCCCTTCATATAGTTGTAGTGAGTGATAAAGTCTCCCTTGAGCCTCCTTTTCTCCAGGCTAAACACCCCCAGCTCCCTCAGCTGCTCCTCACAGAACTTGTGTTCCANTTTAGGGGTTTTGTTTGCTTATTTTAAATAAGCTGGCCTGGAGATAACTGCAGTTGACAGTTTGGACATTAAGAGAGCTGTTTGGGGATGCTGTAGTGTACCAGAGTGCAGTATGGAGCACAGGCTCAGCAGTTAGCTAAAAAACCACATGCTTTTTACCTAAATATATATGATATATATTCTGCAGTAACAGAGTTCAGCTTATTGCAATTCCTATCGTCACACAGAATCATAGAATCCATTAGGTTGGAAAAGTCCTTCGAGATCATCGAGTCCGACCTATGACCAAATACCACCTTGTCAACCACCCCATGGCACTGAGTGCCACGTCCAGTCTTTCCTTAAACACCTCCAGGGACGGTGACTCCACCACCTCCCTGGGCAGCCCATTCCAATGTCTCATCACCCTTTCTGTGAAGAAATTTTTCCTGATGTCCAACCTAAACCTCCCCTGGTGCAGCTTGAGGCTGTGTCCTCTCATCTTGTTCTTGGTTGCCTGGGAGAAGAGCCCTACCTCCACTAGCTACAGTCTCCCTTCATATAGTTGTAGTGAGTGATAAAGTCTCCCTTGAGCCTCCTTTTCTCCAGGCTAAACACCCCCAGCTCCCTCAGCTGCTCCTCACAGAACTTGTGTTCCAGGCCCTTCACCAGCCTTGTTGTCCTTGTCTGGACTCACTCCAGCATCTCAGCATTTTTTCTAAACTGAGCGGCCAAGACCTGGATGCAGGACTCAAGGTGCAGCCTAACCAGTGCCGAGTAGAGGGGAAGAATCACTTCCCTAGTCCTGCTGGCCACACTCTTCCCCAAAAGCCTTGGCTTCCTGACTTTTCTGACAGACACAAATGGTTATGATTAGCTGCACTACTGGCTCTGTTGTGCTTGGCCTCCACACAAAAGTTTTCTCTCCAACAGGTCTCACAGCGCTCACCCATTGCAGGCCACAGTTAAAGCCATTCATCCTTCTTTCATCAGAGGAAAACCTACCCTGTGTTTTCACAACATGCTGGCCATTCCATAAAAGCAACTCTGGAGCAGCTGATGTCTGTAACTCCTTTCCCTCACTTGTGATATTTTGCTCGTGTCCCCATACACCTTTTCAGATCGGGCCTCTGTGTTAGCTCATATGCCAATGAAGTCCCTCTTTAAAATTCTGAGCAATGCTCAACTAATGTTCCTTCTCGTTAACCCCTGTAAGCCTTAATGAGCTTAACTTCTACTTGTCCTTATTCATTTAATACATAGACTATCGCCAGTTTTCAGGACAGTCTGGACATTTGTTAGTTTTTTTTAATTAGCAGCAGCTAATTGAAAGGACAGTTTCTTGATAAAAAAAGAAAGTGACTGTTAAAGCAAATACATGGGAATGCTGTGTTGTACCAAGTTAACAGAAATGGAAAAACTTACAATGGCCTGGTGAGAATGCAGTGCTTTTAAAATCTACATAAAGCTATATAAATATAGCTGTGTGTATAAATGTATACCTAAACCAGCTGACATAATTCAGCCACCTGTGTCAGCTGGGCAGGAGGGGAATACTCTCTTCCCTGTAGACCACATGCATCACCTTCATCCAAGTGCCCATGAGCATTTTATGAGCACAGATGTTGCCCACCGCAGAGATGAATGCAGCCACCTTTGGGGCAGAAGAAAACTGTCACTTGGTAGCATATAGTAAATATTTCAAGGGTCAAGAAAACAACACAAAACCAAAACCAAATGCAGCATTTAAATGAAGATATGGGAAGATAGGACAAGTAGATGGCCTGTGGACAAGTGACCTAATCTAGCTGTCAGCATGGACAAGACACAGTGCTAGGGTCTGTGGCTAGACAGCATTTGGTGACATTCACTGGATCTCTCAGGAGCCAGCAGACAGCAACTGAAAGATTTCTTCATTTTTAACAGGTAACCTCTATCCAGGTGCTGGCCATGGCTCAATCCCATTTCTTCTCACATGCAACAATTTCAATAAACAGCTGAGTGTTCCCAGATGTGGGGGGCTGCATTTGCTGTATTGACAGATATGTTTCAGTCAATAATGAAAACAAATTTATACTTGTAATTCCAGTATTATTTTTCTTAATTGCTATAAATGCCATTGTGGTTAAGAGACTTTATCCAGATTCTCAAAATTATTTAAAAGTCTAATGCCAATTTAAGTCCCTAATCCACACTGATTTCCCTGGGAATTAGGAAGTAAAATACCTTTAAGAAGTTGGGCTCTAGTTCTTGTAGGAAAATTAACATATGCCCTCAAGAAAGATTATCAATTATTTGAAATTATATATTCAAAAGTCAATGGCTTTAGAATGCATTATGTTTTATAAGTGGCTCATTTGTTTCAATATCTTGAAAACTTTTAAAGCGAGACACAATTTCTAAAGACATTATCTAATTATTTCTTAGCCAGCTTCAGAGATCAGGAGATGCACACACAGGGAGATGCACACATACAAACATGTAAACAAACATCTGTTAACACTATTTTGTATTTCAAGAGAAGTTTTAAAAAGTATGTACCCAGTTCAATACGCCAAGACTAAACTCAGCTGTAAACTTCCCTAGTTGTGACCATTAAACAGCATTTTTAGTATTAACTCCAGATCCTATACCACATTCTTGCAGTTCAAAAGATCTCTGATCCTGCTGAACACATTCTACATAAAATCTGTTCATTTTAAGCAATAGACCCAAACATGTCATTTCAATATGATCATGGACCCCATCCTCTAGAACTATCAAACTAGGCAAAAAGGTGGGCTTTTTTCCTCTTCTTGAGGAAAAAAAAATCAGTTTTCTCTAAAGTTTTTAATAGAAAAAGAAAGAAAATAACATAACCCCCAAAGTTTGGCGTATGTTGTGTAAGCAGCAACTGATTGAGGTTTTTTGTGCACAGAATAACTTAGTGTTTCAGTTACAGAACTCCTCAAGTTTTAAAAGCAGCTAAGTATCTACTTCTACCAGCTGGGAAATAGCCTTCTGTGTGAAACGTGAGTGGAAAAATTGACTGTGCTGTGTTAACTCAAGCAAAGGGAACAGACTCCCAAAGGGGGTCACAGTCCCTTGTTGCTGGAAATTAAAGGTGGGCAGGTTAGAAAAATTTAGAGTATTGAGTTATTTCTTTCTGTGGTCAGATTAGCTGGTTTTCTGCTGATTGCTTCTCTGGTAGGAAGCCCAGAAGTCAGAAGGAAGAGAAAGATCAAAGTTAACCCACAGAAAGTTGAAATTCTTGCACTGACTTCCGGGCTCCGGGACAGTCTCTGCCCTTTGCTGCCTTTGACTGGGAATATGTAATAAAAACAATTTAAAAAATTAATCTGAAAGTGATAATCTTAGATAACTGACTCCAACCAGGATGCTAGACCTTCCTGAAACAGCTACCTGGTGGAAAGCACAGCAGTCACCAGTTGTGCCATGGGGGTTGACAACTTTTCCCAAGGGTTTTGTTCCCTGTTATCTTTCCTGGTTGACATACATTTCCTCCCTTGGGCTTCCTGAGAACAAGTTTGCAGTGCTTCAGCAGAGAATATGGTTTTCTCTGCTCTTTGGCTTCATCTCCATTCCTGAAGATGTCTAAAGAGCAATGAAGCTGGTGAAGGGTCTGGAGCACAAGTCCTATGAATATCTGCTGAGGGAGCTGGGGGTGTTTAGTGTGGAGAAAAGGACCTTATCACTCTCTACAACTCCTTGAAAGGAGACTGTTGCCAGCTGAGGGTCAGTCACTTCTCCCCAGTAACAAGCAATAGGACAAGAGGAAACAGCCTCGAGTTGCACCAGGGGAGATTTAGATTGGATATTGGGAAAAATTTCTTCACTGAGAGGGTTTTCAAGCATCGGAACAGGCTGCCCAGGGAAGTAGCTGAGTCACCAATCCTGGATACTTCCTAGTAGGAAAAGAGGTGGGTAAGTGGATTTTCATTTCATAAAAATACTTACTCTCTTCATTCGGGGAAAAATCTCTGCTATTCAGAATCCAAAGCTCCAAAGCAAGGTGTGGTGAATCAGACCATGTCTTCATCTCAGTCACAAAACTTTCACATTGATATCCTTTTTGTCTGGGCTGAGTACTAAATGACAACCCTCTTTAGCAAAGCTAGCAATTTGATGATCTTGATTTTCATTAAAAAACAAAAAATCCTTTCTTTTCCTGAGTAGCTGTCATTCAGCATTTATTACATAGATCCATCAGAAATGTTTCTCCACCCTTTTACTTACTAATGGACTTTAGGGCATTAAGTTTGACGAAATTTATGTAGGAGATAAAAATTGTTACATGTATGTTCAGAACACTCAAGGACCATTATGTCAGTTAAAACACAAAACCTTGTTTTGAGAAACAAAATTACATATTTGAAAGCTTTGTTAGAAGGCTATGAAACAGGCTTAATTTCCATTTAGAAAAAAACCTTCTACATCGTTTTCTTTATCTGAACTCTTGCAACCTTCCATTTACTGAAACATATTGAAAATACAATTTTAATTAAAGCTTAGTATTTCAAAACTTGAAATGAATTTGGTGATGTCAGTATATATATGACATATATTTTTGTCTTGAAAGCATGCTTTTCAACCAGAAGACTATTTTCTTTTCTTTTCATTGAATTATGCATGTTTCATTAAATTGCAGCAAAGAGCAGGGCCCATAAGTTTCTTGTTTCCTTCTAAGAATATAGAAGGTCAATGTCTGATTTCATCTTAGACTGATTTACCAAATGCATTACTAAGCTACTGCTTTAAGCATTTTCTCAGTATTCTGGCTAAGTTTTATGTATTTTTAAGTGTCCCTCTTCACAAAGCCCCAACAAATACAGGGCTCTCGTGCCCACAGCATTCTTTATGTGAAATAAAAGCAGACAGGTTGGAAGCATATAGCCCAAAGCTGGAGTTTGAATTCATTGTGAAACCTGCCCTAAACTCTTAATGTCTGAGGTTACTCATTTGGGCATGTCCCTCCATCAGAAATGTGGCCCACATGGACCCAGTCAAGGGAGTCAAAATTGTTGGAACCAGTGCTCTTGTTCCTTGCAAATTTTTTGGAGGAGCAGGTTGACCAGCTGAGACTCCTCATGTAAGAGAGCTGAGGTGACCTTGAAAACTCTGGTAACTAAAACCCCATCCAGTCAGACGTCCACGGTAAATTCCATCCTGAGTTGAACAGGTCTGAAGCTCCCATCCATCATCAGCTGGGATATGCCAGCTTTAAATATGTTGCTCTCACCCCTCTTGTCTCACTGAGCAGCAAGAATTAGGTCTTAGGAATTAGGTTAGGAATCTAACTACTAGCTTATTTATTTTATCTGCCTGAGGTTAGAAAGTTCTGGGTAATGGCAGTCCAAACTAATTTTGGCAGTCAAAACTAATTTTGACTGATAAAAAATAGTTCCAAAGAGGTGGTTAATGAGGGATGGACATACAGGGCCAGGAGTTGGACTCAGTGATCCTTTTGGATCCCTTTCAACTCAGCATATTCTGTGATTCATATACTTCTATTGTTTCCCTGAGTCATATGGGCACCCAAATACTTGAAGCTACTTTGATATCCTCCAGCAGAAGACAGCAGCTAAACATATTAGAAAGCATAATTTTCATTTAACTACAAAGATAAGTACTGACCTTTCAGAATTTGCAGATCACGTTTATGCCATTCAATAGCATGAATTTTCTGAAGAGAACATATTTTTCCTTTCAGAGTCACAGTTCATACAAATTCTATTGCCTACCAACTAATTTATGGATATGAAGCTTTCAAGTGTTTAATTAGAAATATCTTCTCTTCTGATGTCATTATATTACATTGATAGAAGAGTTTCATACCAAATGCTTTCCATGAAAACAATTTCTAAATCAAATTATTTTTAATGTTGTGAGTTTTTTGCACATGAATAAGTACCTCAATTGAGATGTATAAAACCAATTAGACCCCTATTTATCTCTGCTTAGCAACTTGGCTCCACTAATTTCTTTGGTCACTGTGTTTCACTTTGGAGCTTACTCTGTTCATATATTCTGATGATTGAATTACTCAACATTTATTTTAGAACGCATTTATTTAGTGGTGCCCTTCCCAAACCACTTCTTTTTTATCTGATCCTGAAAGTCCTGCAATATTCCTTCACAAATCTTGGAGAGTGTCATAAAAAAGATGCATTAGTAACCCTCTATGTGCTTGCATAACAAAAATTCTGAGCAATAAACAACCAGTAATTGACAGGAAGAAGAATATTTCTTAGTTTTTTCCCACTGTCATTTAAAACCTATGTTGAGTGGAACATTAATTACTAGCACAAATACCCCAGGCTATTTGGCTTTTTCCTGCCCCCCTCCTTATTATAGAAGTGGTGACCATTTTCAACTTTAATTTCACTTTCATAATGCACTGTTACTTAAGCTTAGGTGGTCTTTTATATCATATGGATAAATCCTACAGTGACTCACTCTCTGCAGGGGAGAAGAGCATGTTCTTCATTAGATAGCCCCTTTAAATACATAAATCCAAAGAAGCAATATGTCCTTTCAGTGCTGCACCACTTCGGCTAAACACCTTACTGATGTTCAGAGTTTAAAAGTTTGGAAGGATATAGTATCATAAGGCTGGCAGGATGCTGAAAGGCAATCTTAAGGATAAAATGTATCTATATCATGACCAGCAGATGTTCATGCTCATTTTTGGCAACATAAATTATTTTGATCCATATGATCCATGAGCATAATTGTTAGAATTTTTCCTAAGGTCTAACCTATCAAGTTGCATTTTGAGCCAATTACTTCTTGAGCTACTTCTCAAGGAAGATGGACAATGGGTAATTTTGATTTTCATACATTTTATATCTATATCTACATCTGTAGCTATCTATCTATACATGTGCATATATATATATGTATATATATATACATATATGTATACATGTATATGCAAATATTCTGCTTTGCATAGATTATATGCTATATTTTTTATGCATAAACATATTGAACAGGCATCTATAAATCTAGTATCTATCAAACATATGTTACTTATACATATATATTACATATATATTATTTTTATATACCAAATTATTATATACTATGCAATTTACATATATATTACTTATTAATTATTCTCATTTTATTTACCTGAAGTTCTTTATATCTTTCCCTCCTCTTCTGTGTTGACCAATGTTATTCATTGTCACTTGAACCATGAACAATCAGAACCAAAACACTGTCTACAGTTTTTATGAATTACGGTTCAGCTGAGAAGTCAACAGAACTATGCATCATGGATTCATACCTCACTTATTTAGAACAAAGATGTCCTGTTGGATGTCTAATTTGTCACCTTAATCTTGCAGGTCAGTTGCTCTTATCTTCTTACCTCAGCCTGAATATCACATTCTGCTGCTGAGCATATTTCAAAGATATCTAATCTTGTTGATCTCATGGTACAGTGGGCATGATGATGAGGCGTGAAGAGGATAAAAATATCAGAAGGAACATTAATCTCCTCTTAATTTTCCAGTCAGTATTTTCCAGATGTTGCAAAGAACATTAATGTTTGATACCACATTGTGAATCATCATTATTGAACTACAGAATAGGTCTGTGGAAAAAAAAACAAAAAAAACCCAAGATATTTTCTCCTCCCTGGTGAAATAAAGTATATACAGTGTCAGTGACAATGAGCTTTCAGGGAGGGCTCACATGGCATAGGTACCACTTCCTTTAACTCCAAAACCTGCAGTATTACCAGCTCTCAATAATTCATCATGAATCTTGCAGTATTTGTAGCATCTCAGTTCATAAAAATGCTCAGCTTTGGTCTCTCAAATAAAAGTGCCTGCTTTTTTGAGGCTGTTGGTTTGTTTAGCATCTTGTTCTTTTTTTTTTTTCTTTCATGAAATCTTATAAATTCCCTAGATCTTGACTTCCATTGCCTGAGTCAGTTCTTCTACATTTTTGGCTGGCAAGAATCTCTTACAGTGATGCCTCTCCAGTGGGTGCACCTACCTTTTGGGCCTTTGATCAACCCAGGAACCCAGCACCATCAGCAGATCCCTCACTACCAGCACAGCATTATGAACACAGAGACTATTCTCCTGTGAGTCTTAGCTGCATCTCATCCCCTCTATTATGCTAAGGCAGGTCTCCTAAATAATTTGAGTTTTTCCTGTTTTTCCTGTAAGTTGTTTCTTCCCCAACTCCCCCCCCAAAAAAAAGTCAAGTTATCTACATTTTTTTCCCTGTTTCTCTGTTAGCATATTGTACTATTTTCTAATGTTGATATTTCTGGGTTAGAAAAACTTTAAGAATAATTGCTATCAAAATTAAGAGAAAATGACCTGTTTTCTATTTCTTTGTTAATTTGGGATTTTTAAGTGCTCTACAGAATTCTACTCCAGAGGGAGGATATTTTTAAGTTGTCTAATTGGTTAACAGCTATAAAAACAAATATTCCTGCCTTTGACCAAGATCTGTGAAAATCCCCACAGGAGGATATTCTGTCTGTTTCGAATCTCCATTTTGAGCTATCAAGCTCTATTAAGAAACTGAGCCATTTTTTTGGAAATCTGGGCACACATTGCCTTGCAGACTTGATGCCAGAAACCCTTGCAAGTGCCACCTGGGAAAAAGCATATTCCACTTCTACATGAACAAACTGAAAGATGCCAAATCATCTCAAAACAAACATCCAGGAATTATTGCACAGCTAAGTTTGCGCTTTTTTGCCTGGTGAATTCTCCCTTGGCTTTAAAAAAAAGGGAACACAAATACTGTTTTTGGAAACTATTAGGAAAAAAGAGAATAACAGTACTAAGGACAGCTTAATTGACTGTATATTTCTACCTGAAGGACACTTTCTAGCAAAGTGTCAATTATTTATATCACAGCACTGATAAGAAAGATCAAGCCAGACTCAGCTATCCTTGAGGTTCGACTTTAAGGAGTTGTTTATCACAACTCTACCTTTGTTTTCACAAACTCTGCACCTATTTTATCTTGTCTTACATTTAATTAATAAGATATTTGGTGTCAGAAGAGGATTGGTTGTATAGCACACAGTACAGCAGGTCCAGGTAAATCCTTTGGATTCCTGTTTTCTGTGGCAGTAATGTTTTCTGTTTGTCAATTCACTTCTGGCCTAATAAATCCTAAGGTTTGGAATCACTGTGCTGCTTATTTCATTAATAATAATAATAATAATAATAATAATAATAATAAAAACAGTTGAAATCATACACTGTTTGAGACTAAAAGATCTTTGGTCAAGGACCTCTTCCTTAGGAAATACACAGAGCAGAGCAAAACAGGATTCTGGATTATGGTGAGCATCTACTACTTCTAGGGACATCTGGACCTAAGAAAGCTGTACATTAAGAACAACCCCTTTTCTATGGACTTCTAGATGCCACCTTTTAGAGGCAGAAGAGCCACTGGTGTGTAGCTAATACTACTAAATTAAATGGAAATGAACCAAAGCAGTACAACTGCATTTGAAGCCAGAATCATATATTACTACAGTATTTTTTGTTGTGGTTCTGTAATAAGGGAAAGTGTATCTTGGAGCCATGCAGAGAAAAGCAAATTTACTATAACTGCCAGAGACAAGTGGGCATGAAAAATGATCAGTTCCTAAAAGCTTTTAAAGCAGCAATGTTTGTCCTTCTTGGCTTTATGAAGGTCATAAGTCTCTCTGGTATGATCTAAGAAATGCTATAACAAGGTTCACATAAATGCAGCTGTGTCCTGAAACTGTGCTCAGAGAAACAAAATTCCTTTACAGAAATAGCCACTCAACTTTTATCTGCAGAAGACAATATTCTGCAGAGGACTTTTTCAGAGATGCGGCCAACTCCAGACCACAGTCCAGTGACAATGATCTATTGGACTTTTCCTGCCAGGAAAGCACTGTCCAAATCTTACAAAAACTTAAATTTATTACTTACTTGGCTTACACATCTCTTTACTGTGGCTTCACTAGGTATACATAGTGTATACATAGATACACACACTAATATATTTCTGTATTTTGTATGTAGATATATGTATGTAATATATATACATATATACATCCATACACACACACATATTTATACACATATAGATGTGTGTATATATATATATATATATATGAACATTCTTAATTGATTTTAGATATTATCTAAGGCACCCTACGGTCTGGTCCAGACAAAGGAGCAGAAAAAATTTTGCAACTCCCAACAGAAAGGAATGACCAAGTTAAAGATGACTTCTCCATCAGGGAGCCCAACTGCCCCTGGTCTTCCTCTAACACAGCCAAGTCCTGTGGCAGTGATAACTTAGCTGTGCTGGACACAACATGAGGAAAAGGAGGAGCTGAGGCTCCATCCAAACCCTGCGGCATGGCTGGAGGAATTTGCGGTGCTGTAGGTGCCCAGGTTCCTGCTTGCTGGACATTCAGTGCTGTGCATCACCGTGATTCAGAGACACACAGCCTGTCTTCTGCAAAGCCTAATAAAAGAACCTGGCAACTGAGAGCAGTGACTTTCCCTGATGGGTTCTTCTCTGTACCCTCTGTAATTGCCTTCTACCTGGTGAGCAGCAGTAGAGCAGACAACCTGTACAGTGACTGATGATCCTGTTCAGTGCTATTAGGAATAGACTGTGGAGTCACCCTTTGCAACGCTATGTTATTCCACAGGAACGGCTGCCATCAAATATTTCCCAAATTTTGGAATTGATACCACCAAGAATAATATAAATTTGAAGAAAAGAATGGACCTGGTTATTAACCTGCTGTTATTATATATCCAAACAAGCTATGTTTGGAATCAATTTAAAAAAAATGATCCCCCTTTAGGAAGGAACTCAGCTTTCTCTGTACTCTGCTGCTCCTTCCCAACAAAGTGTCTTCCTTCCTGATGGATGTTTCTCTCCTCTTTTCTCCAAAATGCTCAATGATGGAACATTCACAGCCCTTCTAAACAATCTTTTCCAGGGCATTTTCAGAATCATTGCTCCTTATTATCCTTACTTTTTAAAACATTTGTGTTGCAGTCAATAAAAGATGAAATTTGGAAGGTGGCTTTGTCCAGCTGAGTTCTTGTACTCAGAAGACACAAGTCGGTACACAATGTTAGAGAAAAATGAAAACAAATAGGAACAGCAACACTTCTTCTATCTAACTCTTACACAGCATTTTTCCCTCGATAGATTTCCAAGGACTTTATAAAAAAAGATCTGTTTTATAACTCCTTTCTGATAGATGGGGCAGGGCAGGCAACAATCAGAGTAATTTGCACAATTCCTCCATCACTTCACCAGAGGGGAGGAGAAGAGAACACAAGCATTTGTTTAAACCCCATCGGTTTTTATACTTAATTCTTTTGTGAGAATTTTGAAAATACTTCTCTAAACGACCAAGGAAAGGCAAATTACAGTCATCCCAGGTAAAGAATGTTATCCAGAGAACATGAATATCAAGATATACATTTCCATCTACTTTAGTGGGAGTCAAGTGAGACCCATAAGCCTTAAAACGAGTATTTATAGTGCTCCTAGTATCCTGGAATAAAAACCTATTTACTCAATCATGAATAATGATATGAGCTCAACCTTTCAAAAAAATATGAAAAACAACTCTTTTTATCACCCACCATATTTATGCTAATACTTCAGTAAAGTTATGGAGTTTTGAAGTACATTATATAGAACCAAACTAAAGTTTAACAATTAACCTTTCAAAGGAGTACTGTAACAAGAAGCCTCAGAAAAATATAATGGTAGCAATTTATTATGAGTTCCTCAGTCTGGATAGCTTGGGATTAAA